>JARHVA010004879.1:0-417500 GCA_037957365.1 Torreya grandis
TAAAACCATTTAAGTTTGTGTTTTGCATTATTCAAAACATAAAAAATATAAGAATGTGCATGGAGTTTGAATCTTTTGATTGTAAACATGCTCCAAAAGAGTGAAACCACATAAGTTTTGGTGTTTTACTATTCCAAACTCAAAAATTATAGGAAACAAACATAAAGTTTCAATATTTTGACTATAAACATGGTCAAAATGAGTAAAACTACATACATTTTGGTGTTACATTATTCAAAACTCAAAAATTATATGAAACATGCAAAAAGTTTAAATGTTTTAATTGTAAACATGCTCAAACCTAGTAAACTACCTATGTTTTAGTGTTCCATTATTCAAAACTCAAAAATTATAAAATACACATAAAATTTGAATCCTTTGATTGTAAACATGCATGAAATGCGTAAAACCACCTAAGCTTTGGTGTTACATTATTCAAAACTCAAAAATGATAGGAAACATGCATAGAGTTTGAATCTTTTGATCGTAAACATGCTCAAAATGAGTAAAGTCAACTATGTTTTGGTGTTGCATTATTCAAAACTCAAAAATTTATAGTAAACATGGATAAAGATTGAATCTTTTGATTTTAAACATGCTCAAAATGAGTAAAACCACCTATGTTTTGGTGTTGCATTATTAAAAACTAAAAAATTATAAGAAATGTATAGAAAATTTAAATCCTTTGATTGTAAACATGCTCAAAATGAGTAAAACCACATAAGTTTTGGTGTTACATTATTCAAAACTCAAAATTATAGGAAATGCATACAAAGTTTGAATCTTTTGATTGTAAACATGCTCAAAACAAGTAAAACCACCAAAGTTTTAGTGTTTCATTATTCAAAACTCAAATATTATAGGAAACACTAATAAAGTTTGAATTTTTTGATTGTAAACATGCTTTAAATAGGTAAAATTGCCAAAAACAAATGTGTTGTACTATTCAAAAAACTATTATAGGAAAGTCACATAAAGTTTGAATGTTATAAAATTTTTGAGTTTTGAATAAGTCACATAATTCTGAACATGCTCGAAATGAGTAAAATCACTTAGGTTTTGGTATTACATTATTTAAAACTCAAACATTATAAGAAACTTGGATAAAGTTTGAGTCTTTTGATTGTAAATAGGCTCAAAATGAATATCATTACTTATGTTCTAGTGTTACATTATTTAATACTCAAAAATTATAGGAAAGTCACATAAAGTTTGAATCTTTTGATTGTAAACATGTTCAAAATGAGAAAATTGCCTATGTTTTGGTGTTACAATATTCAAAATTAAAAAATTATAGAAAACATGTATAAAGTTTGAATCTTTTGATCATAAACATGCTCAAAATGAGTAAAACTACTAATTTTTGGTGTTACATTATTCAAAACTCAAACCTTATAAGAAACATGCATAAATTTTGAATTTTTTGATTGTACATACACTCAAAATGAGTAAAAACCACCAAAGATTTGGTGTTGCATTATTTAAAACTCAAAAATTATAGGGAACACACATAAAGTTTAAATATTTTAATTGTAAAAATGCTTGAAACAAGTAAAACCACCTAAGTTTTGGTGTTGTATTATTCAAAACTAAAAAATTGTAGGAAATGTGCATATAGTTTGAATATTTCCATTGTAAACATGATAAAAAAAATTAAAACCTTCTATGTTTTGGTGTTACATTATTCAAAACTCAAAAATTATAGGAAATGCCCTAGGAAGTTTGAATCCTTTTTGATTGTAAACATGCTTGAAATAAGTAAAACCACCTAAGTTTTGGTATGTATTATGCAAAACTCAAAAAATATAAGAAACATACATAAAGTTTGATTCTTTTGATTGTAAACATATTCAAAATGAGTAAAACCACTTAAGATTGTTGTTACATTATTTTGAAAATCAAAAATTATAGGAAACATGCATAAAATTTGAAACTTTTGATTGTAAACATGCTCAAAATGAGTAAAAACTACATCAGTTTTGGTATTATATTATGCAAAACTCAAAAATGATAGGAAACATGCATAAAATTTGAATTTTTTTATTGTAAACATGTTTGAAATGAGTAACACCACCTAAATTTTGGTGTTGTATTATTCAAAGATAAAAAATAATATGAAACACACATAAATTTTGAATCTTTTTGATTGTAAACATTACTCAAAATGAGTAAAACCAGTTAAGTTTTGGTGTTGCATTATTGAAAACACAAAAATTATAGGAAATGTGCATAAATTTTAAATCTTTTGAATGTAAACATATTGTAAATAAGTAAAACCACCTAAGTTTTGATGTTGCATTATACAAAATTGAACAAATATAGAAACTTGATAAAGTTTGAATCTTTTAATAGTAAACATGCTAGAAATTAGTAAAATCACTTAAGTTTTGGTGTTGCATTATTCAAAACTAAAATTTGATAGGAAAAATGCATAAAGTATAAATATTTTGATTGTAAACATGCTCTAAAATGCGTAAAACCACTTACTTTTTGGTGTTGCATTATTCAAAACTCAAAAAATTATAGGAAACATGAATAAAAATTGAATCTTTTGATTGTAAACATGCTCAAAATGAGTAAAAACTACTTAATTTTTGGTGTTGCATTATTAAAAACTAAAAAAATGTAGTAAATATGGATAAAGTTTGAATCTTTTAATTGCAAACATAATCTAAACAAGTAAAACTGGTTAAGATTTGGTGTTACATTATTCAAAATTCAAAAATTATAGAAAAATGAGCATAATGTTTGAATCTTTTGATTCTAAACATGCTCAAAAAGACTAAAACTACTTAAGTTTTGGTGTTGCATTATTCAAATTCAAAAAATTTAGGAAATGCACATAAAATTTAATTTTTTTAATTGTAAACATGCTCAAAATGAGTAAAACTGCTTAAGCTTTGGTGTTGCATTATTCAAAGCTAAAAAATTATAGGAAACATGCATAAAATTTGAATCTTTTGATTGTAGACATGCTCAAAATAATAAAAAACCACCTAAGTTTTGGTGTTGCATTATACAAAACTAAAAAATTATAAGAAATTTGATAAAGTTTGAATCTTTTTATTCTAAACATCTTTTGAAACAATTAAAACTATTTATGTTTTCATGTTGCATTATTCAAAATTAAAAAATTATAGGAAACACATATAAAGTTTGAATTTTTTGATTGTAAACATGCTTGAAACGAGTAAAATTACTTATGTTTTGGTGTTTAATTATTCAAAAATCTAAAATTATATGAAACATGTATAAATTTTGAATTTTTTGATTGTAAACATGCTCAAAATTAGTAAAATTGCTTAAGTTTTGGTGTTGCATTATTCAAAACTCAAAAATGATAGGAAACATGCAAAAAATTTGAATCTTTTGATTGTAAACATGTCCAAAATGAGTAAAACTATTTAATTTTTGTGTTGCATTATTCAAAAGTCAAAATTTATAAGAAACATGCATAAAGTTTGAATCTTTTGATTGTAAACATGCTCGAAACAAGTAAAACCACCTAAATTTTAGTGTTGCATTATACAAAACTTAAAAAATATAGGAAACTTGATAAAGTTTTAATGTTTTAGTTGTAAACATGCTCAAAATGAGTAAAACTACTTAATTTTGGGTGTTGCATTAGTCAAAACTCAAAAATTATAGGAAATACAAAAAAAAATTGAATCTTTTGATTGTAAAATTTCTCTAAAAAATTAAAACATTCTCAAAATGAGTAAAACCACCTAAGTTTTGGTGTTACATTATTCAAAACTCAAAACTTATAGGAATCATGCATAAAGTTTGAATCTTTCGATTGTAAACATTCTCAAAATGAGTAAAACCACCTAAGATTTGGTGTAGCATTATTAAAAACTCAAAAATTATAGAAAACATGCATAAAATTTGAATCTTTTGATTGAAAACATGGTCAAAACAAGTAAAAAGACCTCAATTTTAGTGTTGCATTATTTAAAATTCAAAAATTATTTGAAACATGCATATAGTTTGAATATTTCAATTATAAACATGCTAAAAATGAATAAAACCACCTAAATTTTAGTGTTGTATTAATTAAAACTCAAAAATTATAGGAAACATGTATAAAATTTGAATCTATTGATTGTAAACATGCTCGAAATGAGTAAAACTACCTAGGTTTTGGTCTTGCATTAAGCAAAACTTAAAATTTATAGGAAACATGCACAAAGTTTGAATTATTTATTGTAAACATGCTAAAAACAAGTAAAATTGCCAAAGTTTTGGTGTTGCATTATTGAAAACATAAAAATTATAGGAAACACAAATAAAGTTTGAATCTTTTTAATGTAAACATGCTTAAAATGAGTAAAACCACCTAAGTTTTGGTGTTGTATTATTCAAAACTCAAAAATTCTAGGAAACACATGTAAAGTTTGAATCTTTTGATTGTAAGCATGCTCGAAATTAGTAAAACCACCTATGTTTTGGTGTTGCATTATTCAAAACTCAAAAATAATAGGAAATGCACATAAAATCTAAATATTTTCAATGTAAACATGCTCAAAACAAGTAAAACCACCTAAGTTTTTGTGTTGCATTATTCAAAACTCAAAAATTATAGGTAATGTGTGTAAAGTTTTAATATTTTTACATTATTCAAAGCTCAAAAATTATAAGAAATGCACATAAAGTTTTAATCTTTTGATTGTAGAAATACTCAAAATGAGTAAAACCGCCTAAATTTTGTTGTTACATTATTCAAAACTCAAAAATTATAGGAAATATGGATAAAGTTTGAATATTTTAATTGTAAGCATGCTCAAAATGAGTAAAACTACCTAAGTTTATGTGTTACATTAGTCAAAACTCAAAAATTATATAAAATGCACATAAAGTTTCAATCTTTTGATTGTCAACATACTCAAAATGAGTAAAAAGGCTTAAATTTTTGTGTTGAATTATTCAAAACTCAAAAAATATAGGAAACATGCACAAGGTTGGAATTTTTTGAATGTAAACATCCTCTAAATGAGTGAAACCACCTAATTTTTGGTGTTACATTATTCAAAACTCAAAAATTATTAGAAAAGCACATAAAGTTTGAATATTTTGATTATAAACTTGCTCCAAATGAGTAAAACCACCTAAGTGTTGCTATTGCATTATTTAAAACTCAAAAATTCTAGGAAACGATCATAAATTTTGATTCTTTTGATTGTAAACATGCTCAAAATGAGTAAAACCACCTAAGTTTTGGTGTTTCATTATTCAAAACTCAAAAATTATAGGAAATACATATAAAGTTTATATCTTTTGATTGTAAAAATGCTCGAAATAAGTAAAACAGCCTAATATTTGGTATTTCATTATTCAAAATTCAAAAATTATAGGAAATGCACATAGAGTTTCAATTTTTTGACTATAAACATGTTTGAAATTAGTAAAGCCACCTATGTTTTGGTGTTGCATTATTCAAAACTCAAAAATTATAGGAAACATGCATAAAGTTTGAATCTTTAGACTTTAAAACATGCTCAAAATGAGCAAAACTACCTAAGTTTTGGTGTTGCATTATTCAAAACTCAAAAAACATAGGAAATGTGCAAAAAGTTTGAATCTTTTGATTATAAACATGCTCAAAATGAAGAACATCACCTAGGTTTTATTGTTGTATTATTAAAAATTAAAAAATTATTGGAAATGTACATAAATTTGAATCTTTTGATTGTAAACATGCTCAAAATGAGTAAAATTGCCTATGTTTTTGTTACATTATTCAAAACTCAAAAATTATAGGAAGCACACATAAAGTTTGAATATTTTGACTGTAGACATGCTTGAAATGAGTAAAACTACCTAAGATTTGGTGTTGCCTTATTCAAAACTCAAAAATTATAGAAAATGTGTATAAATTTTGAAATATTTGACTGTAAACATGTTTGAAATGAGTTAAACCACCTAGGTTTTTCTGTTGCATTATTCAAAACTCAAAAATTATAAGAAACATGCATAAAGTTTGAATTTTTTGACTGTAACATGCTCAAAATGAGCAAAACCACTCAAATTTTAGCCTTGAAATATTTAAAACTAAAAAATTATAGGAAACACGCATAATGTTTGAATCTTTTGATGGTAAACATGCTTGAAATTAAGAAAACTGCATAAGTTTCAATGTTGCATTATTTAAAACTCAAAAATTATATGAAATGTGCATAAAGTTTGAATATTTTGATTGTAAACATTCTTCAAAAGAGTAAAACTAGGAACGTTTTAGTGTTACATTATTCAAAACTCAAAAATTATAGGAAACATGCAAAAAGTTTTAATATTTTTATTGTAAACATGCTCTCATGAGTAAAACTACCTATGTTTTGGTGTTGAATTATTCAAAACTCAAAAATTATATGAATCACATAACAATATTGAATCTTTTGATTGTAAACATGGTCTAAATGAGTAAAACCACATAATTTCGGGTGTTGCATTATTTAAAACTCAAAAATTATAGGAAACACACATAAAGTTTGAATCTTTTGATTGTAAACATGGTTTAAAACGAGTAAAATTGCCTAAGTTTTGGTGTTGCATTATTCAAAACTCAAAATTTATGAGAAAAATTCATAAAGTTTTAATATTTTGATCGTAAACATGCTCAAAATGAGGAAAACCACCTAGGTTTTGGTGTTGCATTAATCAAAACTCAAAAATTATAAGAAATGCACATAAAGTTTGAATCTTTTGATTGTAAACATGCTCAAAATGAGAAAATTGCCTAAGTTTTTATGACACATTATTTAAAACAAAAAAATTATACTAAACTTGCATAAAGTTTAAATATTTTGATTGTAACCATGCCCAAATGATTAAAACCACTTAATTATTAGTGTTACATTATTTAAAACTCTAAAATTATAGGAAATGTTCATAAAGTTTGAACCTTTTGATTTTAAAAATGCTCGAATTGAGTAAAATTGCCTAAGTTTTGGTGTTGTATTACTCAAAACTCAAAAATTATAGAAAATACTCGTAAAGTTTGAATATTTTGATTTTAAACATGCTTGAAATGAGTAAAACCTCCTAATTTTTCTTGTTGCATTATTCAAAACTCAAAAATTATAGAAAACACACAAATTTTGAATCTTTTGTTGGTAAATATCATCAAAATGAATAAAACCACATAAGTTTTGGTGTTGCATTATTCAAAACTCAAAAATTATAAGAAACACACATAAAGTTTGAATCTTTTGATTATAAACATGTTCAAAACAAGTAAAATCACCAGTGTTTTGGTGTTGTATTATTCAAAACTCAAAATTTTTAGGAAGGACAGATAGAGTTTGAAAATATTGATTGTAAACATGCTCGAAATAAGTAAAACTACCTAAGTTTTGGTATTGTAATATTCAAAACTAATTTTTTTTGAATATTTTAAGTGTACACATGATTGAAATGAGTAAAACCACCTAGGTTTTGGTGTTACATTATTCAAAACACAAATTATATAAGGAAAATACATAAAGTTTGATTTGTTTGATTGTAAACATGCTCAAAACAAGTAAACCCTCCTATGTTTTGGTGTTGCATGATTCAAAACTCAAAAATTTAAGGAATAACACTTCAATTTTTAATCTTTTCATTGCAAACATGCTCGAAATGAGTAAAACCACCTAAGTTTTTGTGTTGCATTATTCAAAACTCAAAAATTATAGGTGATGCATATAAAGTTTTAATTTTTTTATTTTAAGCATGCTTAAAATGCGTAAAACCACATAAGTTTTGGTGTTGCATTATTCAAAGCTCAAAAATGATAGGAAACAAGCAAAAAGTTTGAATCTTTTGATTGTAAAAATGCCTAAAATGAGTAAAACCGCATAATTTTTAGTGTTGCATTATTCAAAACTCAAAAATTATAGGAAATGTGCATAAAGTTAAAATCTTTTGATTGCAAACATGCTCAAAATGAGTAAAACCACTTAAGTTTTGGTGTTGCATTGTTCAAAAATAAAAAATTATATGAAATATGCATAAAGTTTGAATCTTTTCATGTGAAAATGCTCAAAAAGAGTAAAACAACCTAAGATTTGGTGTTGCATTACTCAAAAATCCAAAATTATAGGAAACACACATAAAACTTGAATATTTTGATTGTAAACATGCTCGAAACAAGTAAAGTTACCTAAGTTTTGGTTTTACATTATACAAAACTCAAAACTTATATGAAACATGAATATAGTTTGAATATTTCAATTTTAAACATTCTCAAAATGAATAAAACCACCCATGTTTTGGTGTTGAATCATTCAAAACTCAAAACTTATAGCAAACATGCATAAAGTTTGAATATTTTGATTGTAAACATGCTCAAAATGATTAAAAACACCTAACTACCTCACTTTTAGTGTTACATTATTCAAAATTTAAAAATTATAGGAAACACGCATAAAGTTTGAATCTTTTTATTGTAAACATGCTCAAAATGAGTAAAACTACCTCAAATTTGGTGTTTCATTATTCAAAACTCAAAAATTATAAGAAACATGCATATAGTTAGAATCTTTCAATTATAAACATGGTCAGAATGAGTAAAACCACCTATGTTTTGGTGTTTCATTAGTTAAAACTCAAACATTATAATAAAGGTGCATAAAGTTTGAATTTTTTGAATGTAAAGATGCTCAAAATGAGAAAAAATCACCTATGTTTTGGTGTTGCATTATGCAAAACACAAAAAATATAAAAAATAGATAGAAAGTTTTAATTTTTATTGTAAACATGGTCAAAATGAGTAAAATTGCCTAAGTTTTGGTGTTCCATTATTCAAAACTCAAAAATTATAGGAAATGCACATAAATTTTGAATCTTTTGATAGTAAACAAGCTCAAAATGAGTAAAACCACCTAATTTTTGGTGTTGTATTATTCAAAACTCAAAAACTATAGGAAACACACATTAATTTTGAATCTTGTAATTGTAAACATGCTCAAAATGAGTAAAACTACTTAAGTTTTGGTATTGCATTATTCAAAAAAAATATATAGGAAATGTTCATAAAGTTTGAATCTTTTTTATCGTAAACATGCTCAAAATGAGTAAAACCACTTATGTTTTGGTGTTGTATTATTCAGAACTTAAAAATTATAGGAAACGTGCATATATTTTGAATTTTTGATTGTAAACATGTTCAAAATAAGTAAAATCGCTTAAGTTTTGGTGTTACATTATTTAAAACTAAAAAAATATAGGAAATGTGCCTAAATTTTGAATCTTTTTATTTTAAACATGCTCAAAATGAGAAAAATTAGTTAAGTTTTGGTGTTGCATTATTCAAAACTCAAAAATTATGCGAAATGTGCATAAAGTTTGAATCTTTTAATTGTGAACATGGTCAAAATGAGTAAAACCACCTAATTTTTGGCATTGCATTATTCAAAACTCAAAAAATATAGGAAATCAGCATAAACTTTAAATCATTTCATTGTAAACATGCTCAAAATTATTAAAATTGTTTATGTTTTGGTCTTACATTATTTAAAACTCAAAAATTATAGGAAACATGTAAACATGTTCAAAATGAGTAAAAATACTAAAGTTCTAGTGTTGCATTATTAAAAACTCAAAAATTATAGGAAATGTGCATAAAGTTTGAATCTTTTGATTGTAAACATGCTTGAAACAAGTAAAATTGCTTAAGTTTTGGTGTTACATTATTCAAAACTCAAAAATTATAAGAAACATGCATAAATTTTTAATCTTTTATTTGAAAACATGCTCCAAATGAGTAAAAATGAATAAGTTTTGATGTTGTGTTATTCAAAACTCAAAAATTATATGAAACACGCATAAAGTTTGAATCCTTTAATTGAAAACATGCTTGAAATGAGTAAAACTACCTATGTATTGGTGTTGCATTATTCAAAACCCAAAAATTATAGGAAACATGGATAAAGCTTGAATCTATTAATTTAAGCATGCTCAAAACTAGTAAAACCTAATAACTTCTGATGTTACATTATTCAAAACTCAATAATTATAGGAAACATGTATAAAGTTCAAATCTTTTGATAGTAAACATGCTCCAAATGAGTAAAACCACTAAGTTTTGGTGTTACATTATAAAAAATTCAAAAATGATAGGTAATGCACATAAAGTTTGAATATTTTGATTGTAAACATGCTCAAAACTTGTAAAATGACCTAAGTTGGGGTGTTTCATTATTCAAAACTCAAAAACTATAGGAAACACACATAAAGTTTAAATCTTTTCAATATAAATATACTCAAAATGAGTAAAATCACCTAAGTTTTGGTGTTGCCTTATTAAAAACTTAAAAATGATAGGAAATGTGCATAAAGTTTGAATCTTTTGATTGTAAACATGCTCAAAATGACTAAAACCACATAAGTTTTGGTGTTACATTATTTAAAACTCAAAAATTATAGGAAACATGCTTAGAGTTTGAATCTTTTGATTGTAAATATGCTTGAAATGAGTAAAACTACATATGTTTTGATGTTAGATTATTCAAAACTCAAAACTTATGGGAAACACACATAATATTTGCATATTTTAATTGTAAACATGCTTGAAATTAGTAAAAGCACCTAAGTGTTGGTGTTGCATTATTCAAAACTCAAAAATTATAGGAAACATGCATAAATATTGAATCTTTTGATTGTAAACATGTTTGAAATGAGTAAAACCAATAATATTTTATTGTTGCATTACTCAAAACTCAAAAATTATAGGAAATGCACATAAATTAGGAATCTTTTGATTGTAAACATGCTCGAAATGTGTAAAATTGCCTATGTTTTGGTGTTACATTATTCAAAACTCAAAAATTATAGGAAATATGTATAATGTTTGAATCTTTTGATTGTAAACATGTTCACAATGAGTAAAACTAGTTATGTTTAGGTGTTCCATTATTCAAAACTCAAAACTTATAGGAAATATGCATAAACTTTGAATCTTTTGATTGTAAACATGCTCTAAACGAGTAAACCTACCTATGTTTTGGTGTTGCATTATTCAAAACTCAAAAATTATAGGAAAAGTGCTTAAAATTTGATTATTTTAGTTGTAAACATGCTCAAAATGAGTAAAACCACCTAAATTTTGGTGTTGCATTATTCAAAACTCAATAATTATATGAAACACCATAATGGTTAAATCTTTTGATTGTAAACATGCTCAAAATGAGTAAAATCACCTAAGTTCTGGTCTTGCATTATTCAAAACCCAAAAATTATAGGAAATGCACAAAGTTTGAATATTTTCATTGTAAACATGATGGAAATGAGTAAAACCATACAAGTTTTGGTGTTCCATTATTTTAAACTCAAAAATTATAAGAAACATGCATAAAGTTTGAATCTTTTGATTGTAAACATGTTTAAAATGAGTAAAATGAACTAAGTTTGGATGTTGTGTTATACAAAACTCTAAAACTATAAGAAACATGTATAAAGTGTGAATCTTTTGATTGTAAAAATACTTAAAATGAGTAAAACCACCTAATTTTTGGTGTTCCATTATGTAAAACTCAAAAATTATAGGAAACATGGATAAAGAATGAATTTTTGGTTGTAAACATGCTCAAAAATGAGTAAAAACACATTATTTTTGGTGTTGCATTATTCAAAACTTAAAAATTATAGTGAACGCACACAAATTTGGAATCATTTCATTGTAAACATGCTTGAACTTAGTAAAATGACCTAAATTTTAGTGTTACATTATCTAAATCTCAAAAAATATCATAAACACACAAAGTTTAATTCCTTTTATAGTAAACATGCTCAAAATGAGTAAAACCACCTACGTTTCAGTGTTGCATTATTCAAAACTCAAAAATTATAGGAAACAAGCATAAATTTTGAATCCTTGATTGTAAACATGCTTTGAACACGTAGAACTACCTATGTTTTAGTGTTGCATTATTCAAAACTCAAAAATTATAGGAAACATACATAAAGTTTGAATCTTTTGATTGTAAATATGCTCAAAATGAGTTAAACTACCTAACTTTTTATGTTGCATTATTCAAAACTTGAAATGAGCATTAATTTATAATATTTTAATTTTATACATGCTTTAAACCATTAAAACCACTTAAGTTTTAGTGTTGCATTATTCAAAACTAAAAAAATTATAGGAAACATGCATAAAGTTTGAATCTTTTAATCGTAAACATGGTTGAAATGAGTAAAATTGCCTAGGTTTTGGTGTTGCATTGTTCAATACTCAAAAGTTATAGGAAACACGCATAAAGTTTTAATCATTTGATTGTAAACATGCTCAAAATGAGTAAAACCACCTAAGATTTGGTGTTAGATTATTCAAAACTAAAAAATTATAGGAAACAGACATAAAGTTTGAATCTTTTAATTGTAAAAATGAAAGAAACAAGTAAAACTATGTAAGTTTTGGTGTCACATTATTCAAAACACAAAAATTATAGGAAATGTGCATATAGTTTGAATCTTTCAATTGTAAACATGTTCAAAACGAGTAAAACCACCTAAGTTTTGGTGTTGCATTATTCAAAACTCAAAAATTATTGGAAATATATAGAAAGTTCTAATCTTTTGATTGTAAACATTCTAAAAATGAGTAAACCCACCTAAGTTTTGGTGTTGTATTATTCAAAACTCAAAAATTATAAGAAACACACATAAGGTAGAATCTTTTGATTGTAAACATGCGCAAAAAGAGTAAAACCCTTTAAGTTTTGGTGTTGCATTATTAAAAACTCAAAAATGATAGAAAACATGCATAAATTTTGAATCTTTTGATTGTAAACATTCTTGAAACAAGTAAAATTGCTTATGTTTTGGTGTTGCATTATTCAAAACTCAAAAATTATAGGAAACACACATAAATTTTGAATGTTTTGTTTCAAAACATGCTCCAAATGAGTAAAAATGAATAATTTTTTATGTTCCGTTATTCAAAACTTAAAAATTATATCAAACACACATAAAGTTTGAATCTTATAATTGAAAACATGCTTGAAATGAGTAAAACTACCTATGTATTGGTGTTTCAATAGTCAAAACCCAAAAATTTTAAGAAATATGGATAAAGTTTGAATCTATTAATTTTAAGCATGCTCAAAACTAGTAAAACCTAATAATTTTTGATGTTACATTATTCAAAACTCAATAATTATAGGAAACGTGTATAAAGATTGAATCTTTTGATTGTAAACATGCTCCAAATGAGTAAAACCACCCAAGTTTTTGTGTTACATTATTCAAAATTCAAAAATTATAGGTAAGACACATAAAATTTGAATCTTTTGATTGTAAACATGCTCAAAACTTGTAAAATTGCCTATGTTTTGGTGTTGCATTATTCAAAACTCAAAAACTATAGGAAACATACATAAAGTTTAAATCTTTTCAATATAAACATACTCACAATAAGTAAAACCACCTAAGTTTTGGTGTTGCCTTATTCAAAACTTAAAAATTATAGTAAATATGCATAAAGTTGAATCTTTCGATTGTAAACATGCTCAAAATGAGTAAAACCACATAAGTTTTTGTGTTACATTGCTTAAAAATAAAAAATTATAGGAAACGTGCATAGAGTTTGAATATTTTGATTGTAAATATGCTTGAAATGAGTAAAACGACATATGTTTTGATGTTAGATTATTCAAAACTCAAAACTTATGGGAAACACACATAATATTTGAATATTTCAATTGAAAACATGCTTGAAATGAGTAAAAGCACCTAAGTGTTGTTGGTGTTGCATTATTCAAAACTCAAACATTATAGGAAACATGCATGCATAAATTTTGAATCTTTTGATTGTAAACATGCTTGAAATGAGTAAAACCAATAATATTTTATTGTTGAATTATTCAAAACTCAAAAATTATAGGAAATGCACATAAATTAGGAATATTTTAATTGTAAACATGCTCAAAATGTGTAAAATTGCCTATGTTTTGGTGTCGTATTATTCAAAACTCAAAAATTATAGGAAATATGTATAATGTTTGAATCTTTTGATTGTAAACATGCTCACAATGAGTAAAACTAGCTAAGTTTAAGTGTTCCATTATTCAAAACTCAAAACTTATAGGAAATATGCATAAACATTGAATCTTTTGATTGTAAACATGCTCTAAACGAGTAAAACTGCCTAAGTTTTGGTGTTAAATTATTCAAAACTCAAATTATAGGAAAAGTGCTTAAAATTTGATTATTTTAGTTGTAAACATGCTCAAAATGAGTAAAACCACCTATGTTTTGGTTTTACATTATTCAAAACTCAATAATTATATGAAACATCATAATGATTAAATCATTTGATTGTAAACATGCTCAAAATGAGTAAAATCACCTAAGTTCTAGTCTTGCATTATTCAAAACCCAAAAATTATAGGAAATGCACAAATTTTGAATCTTTCATTGTAAACATGGTGGAAATGATTAAAACTATACAAGTTTTGGTGTTCCATTATTTTAAACTCAAAAATTATAAGAAACATGCATAAAGTTTGAATCTTTTGATTGTAAACATGTTAAAAATGAGTAAAATGACCTAATTTTTGGTGTTGCATTATGCAAAACTCAAAAACTATAAGAAAGATGTATAAAGTGTAAATCTTTTGATTGTAAACATGCTCAAAATGAGTAAAATCACCTAAGTTCTGGTCTTCTATTATTCAAAACTGAAAAATTATAGGAAATGCACAAAGTTTGAATATTTTCATTGTAAACATGGTTGAAATGAGTAAAACCATACAAGTTTTGGCATTCCATTATTTTAAACTCAAAAATTATAAGAAACATGCATAAAGTTTGAATCTTTTGATTGTAAACATGTTAAAAATGAGTAAAATGACCTAAGTTTGGGTGTTGCATTATTCAAAACTTTAAAACTATAAGAAACATGTATAAAGTGTGAATCTTTTGATTGTAAACATGCTCAAAATGAGTATGACCACCTAATTTTTGGTGTTCCATTATGTAAAACTCAAAAATTATAGGAAACATGGATAAAAATTGAATTTTTAGTTGTAAACATGCTCAAAACATGTTGATTTTGGTGTTGCATTATTCAAAACTCAAAAATTATAGGAAACACACATAAATTTTGAATCATTTGATTGTAAACAAGCTTGAACTTAGTAAAACCACCTAAATTTTGGTGTTACATTATCCAAATCTTAAAAAATATAATAAACACACAAAGTTTAGTTCCTTTGATAGCAAACATGCTCAAAATGAGTAAAACCACCTAAGTTTCAGTGTTACATTATTCAAAACTCAAAAATTATAGGAAATATGCATAAACTTTGAATCGTTTGATTGTAAACATGGTCAAAACAAGTAAAACTACCTAAGTTTTAGTGTTGCATTATTCAAAACTCAAAAATTATAAGAAACATACATAAAGTTTGAATCTTTTGATTGTAAATATGCTTAAAATGAGTTAAACTACCTAAGTTTTTATGTTGCATTATTCAAAACTTGAAACATGCATAAAGGTATAATATTTTAATTTTACACATTATTTAAATAATTAAAACCACTTAATTTTTGGTATTGCATTATTCAAAACTCAAAAATTATAGGAAACATTCATAAAGTTTGAATATTTTGACCGCAAGCATGCTCAAAATGAGTAAAACCACCTAAGCTTTAGTGTTACATTATTCAAAACTCAAAAATTAAAGGAAACACACATAAAGTTTGAATATTTTGATTTTAAACATGCTTGAAATGAGTAAAACCTCCTAAGTTTTTGTGTTGCATTATTCAAAACTCAAAAATTCTAGGATACACATAAAGTTTGAATCTTTTCATTGTAAACATGCTCAAAATGAAAAAAATTGCCTATGTTCTAGTGTGGCATTATTTAAAACTCAAAAATTATAAGAAACATGCATAAAGTTTGAATTTTTTGATTGTAAACATGCTTGAAATGAATAAAACCACCTAAGTTTTCATGTTGCATTATTCAAAACTCAAAAAGTAGAGGAAACACATAAAGTTTGAATCTTTTGATTGTAAACATGCTTGAAATGAGCAAAACAACCTATGTTTTAGTGTTGCATTATTCAAAACTCAAAAACTATAAGAAATATGCATAAATATTGAATGTAAACATGGTTGAAATAATTAAAACCTCCTATGTTTTGGTGTTGCAATATTCAAAACTCAAAAATTATAGGAAGCACTCATAAAATTTGAATCTTTTGTTTTTAAACATGCTCGAAACAAGTAAAATTGCATAGGTTTTGGTGTTGTATTATTCAAAACAAAAAAATTATAGGAATTGTGCATAAAGTTTGAATGTAAACATGGTTGAAATGAGTAATACCTCTTAAGTTTTGGTATTTTTCATTAATGCAAACTCAAAAATTATAGGTAACACTCATAAAGATTAAATCTTTTGATTATAAACATGCTTGAAATGAGTAAAATTGCCTATGTTTTGGTGTTACATTATTCAAAACTCAAAAATTATAGGAAATGTGCACAAATTTTGAATATTTTGATTGTAAACATGTTCAAAATGAGTAAAATTGCTTGAGTTTTAGTGTTGTATTATTCAAAACTCAAAAATTATATGAAACACCATAAAGTTTGAATTTTTTGATTGTAAACATGCTAAAAATGAGTAAAACTACCTAAGTCTTCATGTTGCATTATTCAAAACTCAAAAATTATATGAAAATCTCAAAATGTTTGTATATTTTGATTATAAACATGTTTGAAATGATTAAGATATGTAAGTTTTGGTGTTGCATTATTCAAAACTCAAAAATGATAGTAAATACCATAAAGTTTGAATATTTTGATTATAAACATGTTTGAAATGAGTAAACCCACCTAAGTTATGGTGTTGCATTATTCAAAACTCAAACATTATAAGAAATGCACATAAAGTTTGAATCTTTTGATTGTAAACATGCTCGAAACAAGTAAACTACCTAAGTCTTGGTTTTGCATTATTCAAAAGTCAAAAATTATAGGAAACAAGTGTAAAGTTTGAATCTTTTGATTGTAAACATGCTCAAAATGAGTAAAACAACCTAAGTTTTGGTGTTGCATTATTCAAAACTCAAAAATTATAGGAAACACATAAAGTTTGAATATTTTGACTGTAAACATGCTTGAAATGAGTAAAACCATCTAAGTTTTAGTGTTTCATTATTCAAAACTCAAAAACTATAGGAAACATGCATAAATTTTGAATCTTTTGATTGTAAACATGCTCAAAATGAGTAAAACTACCTAAAATTTGGTGTTGCATTATTCAAAACTCAAAAATTATAGGAAGCATGCATAAATTTTGAATCTTTTGATTGTAAACATGCTAAAAATGAGTAAAACCACCTATGTTTTAGAGTTGCATTATTCAAAACTCAAAAATTATAGTAAATGTCTATAAAGTTTGAAAATTTTGATTGTAAACACGCTTGAGAAGAGTAAAACTGCCTAAGTTTTGGTGTTGCATTATTGAAAACTCAAAAATTATAGGAAATGTTCATAAATTTTGAATCTCTTAATTGTGAACATGCTCAGAATTAGTAAAACTGCCTAAGTTTTGGTGTTACATTATTCAAAACTCAAAAATTATAGTAAATGAGCATAAAGTTTGAATCTTTTGATTGTAGAGATGCTCAAAATGAGTAAAACCACCTATGTTTTGGTGTTATATTGTTCAAAACTTAAAAATTATTAAAAAAAACTTGCATGAAGTTTGAATCTTTTGACTGTAAACATGCTTGAAATGAGTAAAATAGCCTAAGTTTTGGTATTTAATTATTCAAAACTCAAAAATTATATTAAATGCACATAAGTTTGAATCTTTTGAATATAAACATGCTTGAAATGACTAAAACCACCTAATTTTTTGTGTTGCATTATTCAAAACTCTAACATTATAAGAAACACGCATAGATTTTGAATCTTTTGATTGTAAACATGCTCGAAATGAGTAAACATGCCTAAGTTTTGGTGTTTCATTATTCAAAACTAAAAAATTATAGAAAAAGGACATAAATTTATAATATTTCGATTGTAAACATGCTCAAAACAAGTAAAAACACCTAATTTTTGGTGTTGCATTATTCAAAACTAAAAAATTATAAGAAATGTGCATAAATTTTGAATCTTTTGATTGTAAACATGCTTGTAACAAGTAAAATTGCCTATGTTTTGTTGTTGCATTATTCAAAACTCTAAAATTATAGGAAACACACAAATTTTAAATCTTTTGACTGTAAACATGCTTGAAGTGAGTAAAATTGCTTAAGTTTTGGTGTTACATTATTCAAAACTCAAAAATTATAGAAACTACAACTAAAGTTTGAATATTTTGATTTAAAACATGCTCGAAATGATTAAAACCACTTAAGATTTAGTGTTGCATTATTCAAAAGTCAAAAAATATAAGAAACACATATAAAGTTTGATTCTTTTGATTTCAAACATGTTCAAAATGAGTAAAACCATTAAGTCTTGGTGTTTCATTATTCAAAACTCAAAAAATATATGAAATGTGTATAAAGTTTAAATCTTTTGATTATAAAACATGCTCAAAATGAGTGAAACTGATTAAGTTTTAGAGTTGCACTATTCAAAACTCAAAAATTATAGGAAATGAGTAAAACTACCTATATTTTGGTGTTGCATTATTCAAAACACAAAAATAATAGGAAACACGCACAAAGTTTCAATCTTTTGAATCTAAACATGTTTGAAATGAGTAAGACTGATTAAGTTTCTGTGTCACATTTTTCAAAACTTAAAAATTATTGGAAACATGGACAAAGTATGAATATTTTAATTATAAACAGGCTCAAAATGAGTAAAACCACCTAAATCTTTTTTTTTCATTATTCAAAACTCAAAACTTATAAGAAACGTGCATAAATTTTGAATCTTTTGATTTTAAACATGCTTGAAATGTGTAAAACTACCTAAATTTTGGTGTTGGATTATTGAAAACTCAAAAATTATAGAAAACATGCATTAAGATTGAATCTTTTGATTATAAAACTTCTCAAAATGAGTAAAACTACCTAGCTTTTAGTTTTGCATTATTAATAACTCAAAAATTATAGGAAACACACATAAAGTTTGAATCTTTTGATTGTAAACACGCTCAAAATGAGTAAAACTACCTAATTTTTTGTGTTGCATTATTCAAAATTCAAAAATTATAGGAAATATGCATAAAGTTTGAATCTTTTGAGTATAAACATATCAGAATGAGTAAAACCACCTAAGTTCTGGTGTTGCATTATTCAAAACTCAAAAATTATAAGAAATATGCATAAAGTTTGAATCTTTTGATTGTAAACAAGTTCAAAGTGAGTAAAACTACCTCAATATTGGTGTTGCATTTTTCAAAACTCAAAAATTATAGGAAACATGCATAAAGTTTGAATATTTCGATTCAAAAAATGCTCAAAATGAATAAAACCAGCTATGTTTTAGTGTTGCATTATTCAAAACTCAAACATTATAGGAAACATTCATAAATTTTGAATCGTTTGATTGTAAACATGCTCAAAACAAGTAAAACCACATAATTTTTAGTGTTGCATTATTCATAACCAAAAAAATTTATGAAACATGCATAAATTTTGAATATTTTGATTGTAAACAAGCTCAAAATGAGTAAAATTGCCTACGTTTTAGTGTTGCATTATTCAAAACTCAAAATTTATGCATAAAGTTTTAATCTTTTGATTGTAAAGATGGTCAAAATGAGTAAACTACCAAAGTTTTGGTGTTGCATTATTCAAAAATAAAAAATTATAGGAAACACACATAAAGTTTAAATCTTTTGATTGTAAACATGCTCAAAATGAATAAAACCAGTTAATTTTTGGTGTTACATTATTCAAAACTCAAAAATTATAGGAAACATGCATAAAATTTGAATCTATTAATTGTAAACATGTTTGAAATGAGTAAAACCACCTATGTTTTGGTGTTGCATTATTCAAAACTCAAAATTTATAGGAAACACACATAAAGTTTGAATCTTTTGATTCTAAGTAGGCTCAAAATTAGTAAAACCACCTACATTTTCATGTGTCATTATTTAAAACTCAAAAATTATTAAAAACACACATAAAGTTTGAATATTTCAATGTAAACATCCTTGAAACAAGAAAAACCACCTAAGTTTTTGTGTTGCATTATTCAAAACTCAAAAATTATAGGTAATTTGTATATAGTTTGAATCTTTTTGTTTTAAACATGTTTGAAATGTGTAAAACCACCTAAGTTTTATTGTTTCATTATTCAAAACTCAAAAATTATAAGAAACACAAAGTTTGAATATTTTTATTGTAAAAATACTCAAAATGAGTAAAGTCGCCTAATTTTTGGTGTTGTATTATTCAAAACTCAAAAATTATAGGAAATACGCATAAAGTTTGAATTTTTTAATTGTAAAAATGCTCAAAATGAGTAAAACTACTTAAGTTTATGTGTTACATTATTTAAAACACAAAAATTATATGAAATGAACATAAAATTTGAATCTTTTGATTGAAAACATACTCGAAATGAGTAAAAATGCCTAAGTTTTGGTGTTGTATTATTCAAAACTCAAAAATTATAGTAAACATGCAGAATGTTTGAATCTTTTGAATGTAAACATGCTCTAAATGACTGAAACCACTTATGTTTTAGTGTTGCATTATTAAAAACTCAAAAATTATAAGAAATACACATATAGTTTGAATCGTTTGATTGTAAACATGCTTGAAATGAGTGAAACCACCTAAGTTTTCATGTCGCATTATTCAAAACTCAAAAATTCTAGGAAACATGCATAAATTTTGATTCTTTTGATTGAAAACATGCTCAAAATGAGTAAAATTGACTAATTTTTTTTTAATGCATTATTCAAATCTCAAAAATTATATGAAATGCACATAAAGTTTGAATCTTTTGACTATAAACATGCTTGAAACATGTAAAACTACCTAATTTTTGGTATTACATTATTCAAAACTAAAAAATTATAGGAAACATGCATAAAGTTTAAATCTTTTGACTGTAAATGTGCCTAAAATGAGCAAAACCACCTACATTTTGGTGTTATGTTATTCAAAACTTAAAAAATATAGAAAATGCACATAAAATTTGAATCTTTTGATTATAAATATGCTCAAGACAATTAAGAACACCTATGTTTTTATGTTGCATTATTAAAAACTCAAAAATGATAGGAAAAACACATAAAATTTGAATCTTTTGATTGTAAACATGCTCAAAATGGGTAAAACCACCTAAGTTTTTGTGTTACATTATTCAAAACTCAAAAATTATAGGAAACATGCATAAAATTTGAATCTTTGATTGTAAACATGCTCGAAGAGTAAAATCACCTAAGTTTTAGCATTACGATATTCAAAACTCAAAAATTATAGGAAACATGCATAATGTTTGAATCTTTTGATTGTTAACATGCTTGAAATGTGTAAAGCTACCTAAGTTTTTATGTTATTTTATTCAAAACTCAAAAATGATATGAATGTGCATAAAATTTGAATCTTTTGATTGTAAACATTCCTAAAATGTTTAAAATTGCTTATGTTTTGGTGTTGCATTATTCAAAACTCAAAAATTATAAGAAACATTCATAAAGTTTGAATCTTTTGATTGTAAACATGCTCGAAATGAGCAAAATTGCCTAATATTTGGTGTTAAATTGTTAAAAACTCTAAAATTATTTGAAACGTGCATAACGTTTGAATATTTTGATTGTAAACATGGTCTAATTGAGTAAAACCACCTATGTTTTGGTGTTGCATTATTTAAAACTCAAAAATTATAGGAAACATGCATAAAGTTTGAATCTTTTGATTGTAAACATGGTCAAAACAAGTAAAATTATCTAGGTTTTGGTGTTGCATTATTCAAAACTCAAAATTTATAGGAAACACACATAAAGTTTCTATCTTTTAATCATAAACATGCTCAAAATGAGAAAAACTGCCTAGGTTTTGGTGTCATATTGTTCAAAACACAAAAAATATAGGAAATACGCATAATGTTTAAACCTTTTGATTGTAAACATGCTCAAAATGAGTAAAACTGCCTAAGTTTTGCTGTCACATTACTTGTAACAAAAAATATAGTAAACATACATAAAGTTTGAATCCTTTGATTGTAACCATGCTCAAAATGAGTAAAACCACTTAAGTTTTAGTGTTGCATTATTCAAAACTTATAAATTATAGGAAACACACATAAAGTTTGAATCTTTTGATTCTAAAATGCTTGAAATGAGTAAAATTGCCTAATTTTTCATGTTGCATTATTAAAAACTCAAAAATTATAAGAAATGCACATAAAGCTTGAATCTTTTGATTGTAAACATGCTCAAAATGAGTAAAATTGCCTATGTTTTGGTGTTGTATTATTCAAAACTCAAAAATTATTGGAAACGCAAATAGAGTTTGAATATTTTGATTGTAAACATGCTCAAAATGAGTAAAATTGCCTATGTTTTGTTGTTGTATTATTCAAAACTCAAAAATTATAGAAAAGGTGCATAGAGTTTGAATCTTTTAATTATAAACATGCTCAAAACAAGTAAAACTCCCTATGTTTTGGTGTTGCATTATTCAAAACTAAAAAATTATAGGAAAGGTGCATAAAGTTTGAATCTTTTGATTGTAAACATGATCGAAAAAATTAAAATGGCCAATGTTTTGGTGTTACATTATTCAAAACACAAATTATATAGGAAACACACATAAGGTTTGAATCTTTTAATTGTAAACATGTTCAAAATGAGTAAAACCACCTATGTTTTGGTGTTACATTATTCAAAACTCAAAAAGTATAAGAAATGCACATAAAGTTTGAATCTTTTGATTGTAAACATGCTTTAAATGAGTAAAACCACCTACATTTGGTTTTGCATTATTCAAAACTCAAAAATTATAGGAAACATGCATAAAGTTTGAATCTTTTGATTGTAAACATGCTTGAAATGAGTAAAACTATGTAATTTTATGTGTTACATTATTCCAAACTAAAAATTTATAGGAAACGTGCATAAAGTTTGAATCTTTTGATTGCAAACATGCTCAAAATGAGTAAAAATAACTATGTTTTGGTATTACATTATTCAAAACTCAAAAATTATAAGAAACATGCATAAAGATTGAATCTTTTTATTTTAAACATACACTAAACTAGTGAAACCACATAAGTTTTGGTGTTGCATTATTCAAAAATAAAAAATTATAGGAAATACACATAAAGTTTGAATCTTTTAATGGTAAACTACTCACAATGAGTAAAACTACCTAAGTTTTATTGTTGTATTATTCAAAACTAAAAAATTATATGAAATGTGCATAAAGTTTGAATCTTTTGATTTTAAACATTCTTGATGAGTAAAATCACCTAATTTTTGGTGTTGCATTATATAAAACTCGAAAATTATAAGAAACATGCATAAAGTTTGAATATTTTGATTGTAAAAGTTCTCGAAACAAGTAAAACTGCCTAATTTTTGGTGTTCCATTATTTGAAACTCAAAAATTGTAGGAAATGCACATAAATTTTCAATCTTTTGATAGTAAACATGCTCGAAACAAGTAAAATTGCTTAAGTTTTGTGTTGCATTATTCAAAACTCAAAAATTAAGAGGTTTTACTATAGTTTTTGAGTTTTAAATAATGTAAGAACCAAGCTTAAGTGGTTTTACTCATTTCAAATATGTTTACAATCAAAAGATTCAAACTTTACACATGTTTCCTATAATTTTTTACTTTTGAATAATGCAAAACCAAGACTTAGGTAGTTTACTTGTTTCGAGCATGTTTACAATCAAAAGATTCAAACTTTATGTGCATTTTCTATAATTTTTGAGTTTTGAATAATGCAACACCAAAACTTAGGTGGTTTCACTCAGTTTGAACATGTTTACAATTAAAAAATTCAAACTTTATGTGCATTTTCTATAATTTTTGAGACTTGAATCATGCAACCCCAAAATTTAAGTGGTTTTACTTGTTTCAAGCATGTTTACAATGAAAAGATTCAAACTTTATATGTGTTTCCTATAATTTTTGAGTTTTGAATAATGCAAAAAAAAAATTTAAGCATGTTTACAATCATAAGATTCAGAATTTAAGTGCATTTCCTATAATTTTTTAGTTTTTAATAATTCAATACCAAAACTTAATCGGTTTTACTCGTTTTGAGCATGTTTATAATCAAAACATTCAAATTTTATGTGTGTTTCGTATATTTTTGAGTATTGAATAATTAAACACTAAAATTGAGGCAGTTTTACTCATTTCAAGAATATTTACAATCAAAATATTCAAACTTTATCCTTGTTTCTTATATTTTTTGAGATTTGAATAATGCAACAAAAAAACTTACATGGTTTTATTAATTTCAAGCATATTACAATCAAAAGATTCAAACTTTATGCATGTTTCCTAAAATTTTATAGCTTTGAATAATGCAACACCAAAACTTATGTCATTTTACTTGTTTTGATTATGTTTACAGTCAAAAGATTCAAACTTTATGTGTGTTTCCTATAATTTTTGAGATTTGCATAATGCAACACAAAAACTTATGTGGTTTTACTCATTTTGAGCATATTACGATCAAAATATTCAAACTTTATTCATGTTTCCTATCATTTTTTAGATTTGAATAATGGAACACCAAAAGTTATGTGATTTTGATCATTTTGAGCATGTTTACAATCAAAAGATTTGAACTTTATACACATTTCCTATAGTTTTTGAGTTTTGAATAATGTAACACCAAAACTTAGGTGGTGTTACTTGTTTCAAGCATGTTTACAATCAAAAAATTCAAGCTTTATTTGTGTTTCCTATAATTTTTGAGTTTTGAATAATGTAACACCAAAAATTAGGTGGTTTTACTAATTTTGAGCATGTATACAATCAAAATATTCTAAATTTATGAATGTTTCCTCTAATTTTTTAGTTTTGAATAATGCAACACCAAAAGTTATGTAGTTTTACTAGTTTTTAGCATGTTTGTAGTCAAAATATTCAAATTTTATGTGTGTTTCCTATAATTTTTGAGTTTTAAATAATGCAACACCAAAACTTAGGTGGTTTTACTCATTTTGATCATGTTTAAAATCAAAATATTCAAACTTTATACACTTTCCCAATAATTTTTGAGTTTTCAATAATGCAACACTAAAACTTAGGTAGTTTTTCTCATTTGGAGCATGCTTACAATTAAAATATTCAAACTTTATTCATGTTTCATATAATTTTTGGGTTTTTAATAAAGCAACACTAAAAACTAGCTAGTTTTAATTGTTTTAAGAATATTTACAATCAAAATATGTATACTTTACAAAAATGAGTTTTGAGTAATGCAACACCTACACTTAGGCAATTTTACTCATTTAGAGCAAGTTTATAAATAAAAGATTCAAATTTTATCTATGTTTCCTATAATTTTTGAGTTTTGAATAATGAAACACAAAAAATAAAGTGGTTGTATTCATTTTGATCTTGTTTACTATCAAAATATTCAAACTTTATGCACATTTTCTATAATCATTTTGTTTTGAATAATACAACACCAAAACTTCAGCAATTTTACTGATTTCAAGAATGATTACAATCAAAAAATTAAAGCTTTATGTGTGTTTCCTATAATTTTTTAGTTTTGAATATTAAAACACCAAAACTTATGTGGTTTTACTCATCTCGAGCATGTTTACAATCAAAAAATTCAAACTTTATGTGTATTTCCTATAATTTTTGAATTTTGAATACTGTAACACCAAAACATAGGTAGTTTTACTCATTTGGAGCATGTTTATAATCAAAAGATTCAAACTTTATGTATGTTTCATATAACTTTTGAGTTTTGAATAATGCAACACCAAAACTTAGGCAATTTTACTTGTTTTAAGCATGTTTACAATCAAAAGATTCAAAATTTATGTCCCTTTCCTATAATTTTTTGAGTTTTGAATAATGGAACACCAAAACATAGGTGGTTTTACTAATTTTGAGCATGTTTACAATCAAAATATTCAAAGTTTATGTGCATTTCTTATAATTTTTGAGTTTTGAAAAACATAACACCAAAACTTTGGTAGTTTTACATGTTTTGAGCATGTTTGCAATCAAAAGATTCAAAATTTATGAGTGTTTCATATAATTTTTTAATTTTGAATAATGCAACACCAAAAATTAGGTGGTTTTACTCAGTTTGAGCATGTTTACAATCAAAAAATTTAAACTTTATGTGTGTTTCTTATAGATTTTTAGTTTTGAATAATGCAACACCAAAACTTACGCAATTTTACTCATTTCGAGCATGTTTACACCTAAAAGATTAAAAATTTATGTGTGTTTCTTTTCATTTTTTAGTTTTGAATAATGTAACACCAAAACATAAGTAGTCTTACTTGTTTCAAGCATGTTTACAATCAAACGACTCAAAATCTAAGTGCATTTCCTATAATTTTTGAGTTTGTAATAATGCAACACCAAAATGGAGGTGGTTTTACTTGTTTCAACCATGTTTACAATCAAAATGTTCAAAATTTATGTGCATTTCATATAATTTTTGAGTTTTGAATAATGTAACACCAAAATGTAGGTCATTTTATTCATTTCAAGTATGTTTACAATCAAAAGAATCAAACTTTATGCACATTTTCTATATAAATTGAGTTTTTAATAATGCAACACCAAAACATAGGTGGTTTTACTCATTTTGAGCATGTTTACAATCAAAATATTTAAATTTATGAGCATTTCCTATAATTTTTTAGATTTAAATAATACAACACCAAAACTTAAACAATTTTACTCATTTCAACCATGTTTACAATCAAAAGATTCAAACTTTATCCATGTTTCCTATAATTTTTGAGTTTTGAATAATGCAACACCAAAACTTAGGTGGTTTTACTCATTTTGACCATGTTTACAATCAAAAGATTCAAACTTTATGTGTGTTTCTTATAATTTTTGAGTTTTGAATAATTCAACACCAAAACTTAGGTAGTTTTACTCATTTCAAGCATGTTTACAATCAAAAGATTCAAATTTTATGCATGTCTCCTATAATTTTTGAGTTTTGAATAATGAAACACCAAAACGTAGGTGGTTTAACTTATTTCAAGCATGTTTACAATCAAAATATTCAAATTGTATGCACATTTTCTATAATTTTTGAGTTTTGAATAATGCAACACTAAAATTTAGGTAGTTTTAATAATTTTGAGAATGTTTACAATAAAAAGATTCAAACATTATGCATGTTTCATAAAATTTTGGAGTTTTCTATAATGAAATACAAAAGGTGGTTTTACTCATTTTGAGCATGTTTACAATCAAAAGATTCAAACTTTATGCATGTTTCCTTTAATTTTTGAGTTTTGAATAATGCAACACAAAAATCTAGGTGATTTTACTAATTTTTAACATGTTTACAATTAAAAGATTAAAAATTCAAAAAATTCAAAATTTATGCACATTTTATATTAGATTTTTAAACAATGCAACAACAAAACTTAGGCAGTTTTATTCCTTTAGAGCATATTTATAGTCAAAAGATTCAAACTTCATGTCTGTTTCCTATAATTTTAGAGTTTTTGAATAATGTAACACAAAAACCTAGGTAGTTTTATTCATTTTGAACATGTTTACAATTAAAAGATTAAAAATTTATGTGCATTTCTTATAGTTTTTGAGTTTTTAATAATGCAATACCAAAACCTAGGCGGTTTTATTTGTTTTAAGAATGTTTACAATCAAAATATTCAAACTTCATGTGTGTTTTTGATAATATTTAAGTTTTGTATAATGCAACACCAAAACTTAGGTGTTTTTTCTAATTTTGAGCATGTTTACAGTCAAAAGATTTGAACTTTATATATGTTTCCTATAATTTTTTAGTTTTGAATATTTTAACAACAAAAAATAGGTAATTTTAATTGTTTCAAGCATGTTTACAGTCAAAACATTTAAACTTTATTAAAATTTCCTATAATTTTTTTATTTTTGAATTATGCAACACCAAAAATTTGGTGGTTTTACTCCTTTCGATCTTGTTTACAATCAAAAGATTCAAAATTTATGCACGTTTATTATAGTTTTTGAGTTTTGAATAATGCAACACCAAAGCTTAGGTGGTTTTATTTATTTTGAGAATGTTTATAATCAAAATATTCAAACTTTATGCACCTTTCCAATATGTTTTTAGTTTTAAGTAATGCAACACCAAAACTTAGGTGATTTTCCTCGATTCAACCATTTTAAAATTAAAGATTAAAACTTTATTCATTTGTGTTTTGAATAATGAAAGACCAAAACTTAGGTAGTTTTACTCATTTCAAGCATGTTTACAATCAAAAGATTCAAACTATATGCATGTTTCTTATAATTTTTGAGTTTTGAATAATGCAAGACCAAAACTTTGGCTATTTTACTCATTTCAAGCATGTTTACAATCAAAAGATTCAAAAATTTTGTGAGTTTCATTTAATTTTTGAGTTTTGAATAATGCAACACCAAAACATAGGTGGTTTTACTCATTTCAAGCATGCTTAAAATCAAAGGATTCGTTCTATTATTTTTGAGTTTTAAATAATGCAACACCTAAACTTCAGTGCTTTTACTAGTTTTGAGCATGTTTACAATCAAAAGATTCAAACTTTATGCATGTTTCTTATTTTTTGAGTTTTAAAAAATGATTTTACTCATTTTGAGCATGTTTATAGTTAAAAGATTCAAAAGTTATGTATGTTTCATATAATTTTTTAGTTTTGAGTAATGCAACACCAAAACTTAAAGGATTTTACTGAGTTCAGACATGTTTACAATCAAAAGATTCAAATTTTATGCATGTTTCCTATAATTTTTGAGTTTTAAATAATGCAACACCAAAACTTAAGTGGTTTCACTCATCTCAAGCATGTTTAGAATAAAAAGATTCAAACTTTATGCATGTTTCCTTTAATTTTTGAATTTTAAATAATACAACACCAAAACTTAGGTGGTTTTACTCATCTCAAGCATGTTTACAATCAAAAGATTCAAAATTTATGTGTGTTTCCTATAATTTTTAAATTTTGAATAAATGTCAAACCAAAACATAGGTGGTTTTACTCATTTTAAGCATGTTTATAGTCAAAATATTCAAACTATATGTGTATTTCCTATAATTTTGGAGTTTTTTATAATGCAACACCATAAAATAAGTAGTTTTACTTGTTTCAAGCATTTTTACAATCAAAACATTTAAAATTTATGTTTTTTCCTATAATTTTTGAGTTTTGAATAATGCAATACTAAAACTTAGGTGTTTTTACTTATTCTGATCATGTTTACAATCAAAAGATTCAAATTTTATGTGCATTTTCTATAATTTTTGAGTTTTGAATAATGCAACACCAAAACTTAGGTAGTTTTACCCATTTCAAGCATGTTTATAATCAAAAGATTCAAATTTCATGTGTGTTTCCTATATTTTTTGAGTTTTGAATAATGCAACACCAAAACTCAAGTGGTTTCACTCATTTAGAGCATATTTACAATCAAAAGATTTAAACTTTATGCATGTTTCCTATAATTTGAATTTTGAATAATGAAACACCAAAACTTAGGTGTTTTTACTCATTTCGAGTATATTTACAATCAAAAGATCTAAAATTTATGTATGTTTCCCATAATTTTTGAGTTTTGAATAATATAACACCAAAAATTATGTAGTTTTGAAAATTTTGAGGATGTTTTAAATCAAAAGATTCAAAATTTATGTGCATTACCTATAAATTTTGAGTTTTCAATAATACAACACAAAAATGTAGGTGGTTTTATTCATTTCAAGCATGTTTATTATGAAAAGATTCAAACTTTTTGTGCATTTCCTATAATTTTTGAGTTTGAATAATGCAGCACCAAAACTTAGGTGGTTTTAATAATTTCAAGAATGTTTTTAATCAAAAGATTCAAATTTTATGTACATTTCCTATAATTTTTTATTTTGAATAATATAACACAATAACTTTGCCAGTTTTACTCATTTTGAGTATATTTACAATCAAAAGTTTCAATTTTTTTTTGGATTATTATTGATGATGTCATGGAGGTGTCTTGGTGAGTGGATAAAGTTCTTTTATAGTCTAATTAATAATAAAAATGTGTACAATGTGTTTGATCTAGTATGCTTGAAGGAACCTTGGTTGATCTTTAGTTTTGGCATGATTAGAGATGTTCAAAGATGAGTATAGTAATTTGAGGATGTATAAAAGGTCCCTAAGATGTTTTATATGTACTAAGTGTTTATGTTCATAAGTGAAATTCATCTGGTATTCCATTGTTTTCATCTATACATTGTGGGTCTAGTGGTAGAGAATTTGTGTAGGCAATTTGTTGACATCATATTTGTCACACGTGGATGACTTAGGGGGAGTTGGTCATATGGTTGTGATCACATTAGTCCTTATTTAATATGTGTTAAATATCAATTCATGTGATGAAGAATAATAAAATATATGTGGGTGTAAAGTTGAGCTTTCAAGCATTTTGACAATGTTTTGTATGTATAAATAAAGATGAGTAAGCATTTTGATCATGCCAACATTCATATGCATGAAGGTGTAAGTTGGAATTGGTCACATGGGTTTGTTACATATTATGCCTAGTTACTATGAACTAAGTCTTAGGTCATTAAACTATGTGTAGAAAAAGATATGCAAGTGAAAATTTGGTCTCTCAGGTAGTTTGATAATGTTTTCCCATAGCCAAATTTGCATATGGAAAGAAAAGTCAACTAAACATATTGATGAAGTTATATTTCACACAAGTGGAAATTTTAAGAGAATTTAATTATATGGGTTTATTTATTTTAGTGCCTAGTTTATTTTTGCTAACTTTTAAGTCATGCGATGAAGCACATCAAAAGGTATGCATGTGCAAAGTTAGCCTTTCCAAGCAGTTCTTCACATAGTTAGCTCTGTTATAGATAAATCTAAGGAGGCATTTTAATGTTTTTATATCTCACATATGTGAGGGTTATAGGAGTATATTGACACATTTTTAGATTCTCCTATGTGAGGAGATCATATGGTCCAAAATTTAGAACATGCACTTGAGTGAAGCAAAAGATATGGAGGTGTAAAGTTGACCTTAGTTGATTTTACAAGAGTTAAAGATCAAGACCAAATGAATATCCAATGGTGCACTGGTGATCATAAAAGATTGATATAATGGTGAATTTTGAGTGATATGTTAATAATTTCATGATGTTTAATGCTGAGCAAAGGTAAAGGATAAGGATTGAATGGTTTATGTGTATTTGTATAGATTGATCTAACAGTGTGAGTGGAGTCAAAGTGGTTAAAGTAAGTCATTTAACAATGTTAAAGGTCAAGTTTAATACAATAAGATCAATGGTGTGTGATTAATATAAATTAGAGAGGACATGAGATAATAGTAGAGTGTCTAAGGTTTAATTTTTACTATTGGCATTTGAATATTTGAATTTGCAAAGGAAAAACTAATGCTCTATATTTTGGCTATATCTTTTGATCTATGCAAATTTTGTCCATGTAGTAAAACTAAAACATGTATAGGACTCCAAGGTGCATTTAAAAATATTCATTTAAATATTTGGAAGTGTGTATAGTCAAATTTATAGTGGTTTTAAGTTGACTATGTGTTCGTGCTTGTTTTAAAGTGACATGAGAGGTTTATTCGATCTTGTTTTGATGTTGTTTTGATATCTCATAATGAATTGGCTATTGGGATGTGTTTTAGACTCCATGAGGATTATATGTGTGCATTATGAAGGTTTGACCAATAATATATAGTATGAAAAAAGATTAATAAGTTTACTATGTATTTGTTCATGATGTTCATGTGCACCATGTTAGTGTTTGAGTTGTTTGAGCATATACAAGAGTGAGTAAAGTTGACTTTGATCATTTGAGGATGTTTAAGGGGACATATGAAATGGACCTATTAAATTTAAAGTGGTATTTTGTTCTTGTTTTGTTTAATGAAGTTCCAAATGGGTTAATAGGTCTCCATGAGACCTATAAGGGCTACAAGGGCCTATTTGATAGGTGTAGTTGCTTAAGGTTGACCCATGGGTGCTATGGCCAACCTATGTGGATGGTATTGAGATATGTAACATTTTGATAAATTCCTTAGGGATTAAGACATGCCTATTGGCTAACCAAGATGGTGATGATCATGTTTGCTCTATAAAAAGTGAAATTGAAGAGGATGGTTTCTAGATTTTTTGTGTGAGGTTTGTGGGAGTGTGAATACAGAGCCAAGTGAAGGAGATAAACTTTGAAAGATAAAGCACAAGTTAGTGAGGACTAGTAGTGAGAGAAGAGGATTAGACGTGCTTATTTGATCAAGGCGATGAAGGTGATTATATAAGTCATTGGACCTAATAAGCCTAGAAGAGGTAGAATGGATGAGTATGCTCAAGAGGTTGTTTGAGAGAGTGTGTATGGTGATCGAAGGCAAGGCAAAGGCTATGTGTGCCTAATGAATGGTGTGTATGACTTGTAGGTCATATTTCTAATGTCATTATAGTGATCTTATAGGTTTGAACATTGAGTGTGAGTGAAGAGTTAATGAGTGAGGTTAGTTGGGATATGTAATGTGTCCTAATTGATCTTTGTGTGTTGGTTCAAGTATGTAATGTGTTTTGGCCAATAGGGAGTGTTATATGAAAGAGTGAAGGTGAATAGTGATAATCAGAGGTCCATCATTAAGTGTTGAAAACATCAATTCAAAGGTGGAGGTGTTTATAGGTGTTATTTTGGTAGCTCAACATTTAGGAGGTTGTAGCCTCCTTGCAAGGTGAAAATTACGAAAGGTATAGTTGTTGTGGTAGCTCAATAGACAGGTGTAAAAGTTCCTTGTGGGATTATAGTCTTAATAAAATAAAGATGGTAGTTCTTTGATTAGTTATAGCTGGTCTAAATTGGATCTTGTTATTATAAGATTTTAGTCCATCTTACAGGGTTTAGTGGGTTTTTTCCCAAAGAGGGTTTCCCACATAGATGTTGTGTTGATGTGGTGTATGCCCTTGTTTATGTTTTGGATGTATGTTCTTTCTTTTTTTATGTTACTAAATCAAGTGGATGAATGATGGAATGAGTTTGGAATGAAATGTACATTGCTGTATATTGATTCACCCACCCCTCTCAGTAGCTAGTTTCAACAACTTTATGTCCATTTCCTTTAATTTTTAAGTTTTGAATAATGCTTATTCAAAACTTGAGCAGTTTTACTCATTTCAAGCATGTTTACAATAAAAAGATTCAAACTTTATGCGTGTTTCCTATAATTTTTGAGTTTTGAATAATGTAACTTGAAAACTTAGGAGGTTTTACTCATTTTTACTATGATTACAATCAAAAGATTCAAATTTTATGTGCATTTCTTATCATTCTTTAATTTTTGAATAATGAAACACCAAAACTTAGGTGATTATACTCATTTTGAGCATGTTTACAATCAATAGATTTAAAATTTATGTGCATTTCCAATCATTTTTGAGTTTTGAATAATGCAACATCAAAAATTAAGTGGTTTTACTCATTTGAGCATGTTTACAATCAAAAGATTCAAACTCTATGCACGTTTCTTATAATTTTTTGGTTTTGAATAATGCAACACCAAAAATTACATGGTTTTACTCATTTTGAGCATGTTTACAATCAAAATATTCAAACTTTATGCATGTTTCCTATAACTTTTGAGTTTTGAATAATATAACACCAAAACCTAGGTGGTTTTCCTCATTTTGAGAATGTTTACAATCAAAAGATTGAATCTTTATGCATGTTTCTTATAAATTTTCATTTTTGAATAATACAACATGAAAACTTAGGCAATTTTACATGTTTCAACCATGTTTACAATCAAAAGATTCAAAATTTATGCATGTTCCCTATAATTTTTGAGTTTTGAATAATGAAACACCAAAACTTAGGTAGTTTTACTCATTTAGAGCATGTTTACAATCAAAAGATTCAAACTTTATGTATAGTTCCTATAATTTTTGAGTTTTGAATAATGAAACACCAAAATGTAGGTAGTTTTACTTGTCTCCAGAGTGTTTACAATCAAAAGATTCAAACATTATGCACATTTCATATAATTTTTGAGTTTTGAATAATGCAAAACCAAAACTTAGGTTGTTTTACTAATTTCAAGCATATTTACAATCAAAATATTCAAACATTAGGTGTGTTTCCTATAATTTTTGAGTTTTGAATAACGCAACACTAAAACATAGGTGGTTTTACTCATTTTAAGCATGTTTATAATCAAAATATTCAAACTTTATGCGTGTTCCCTATAATTTTTAAGTTTTGAATAATGAAACACCAAAACTTAGGTAATTTTACTTGTTTCGACCATGTTTACAATCAAAAGATTCAAATTTTATACATTTTTCCTATAATTTTTGAGTTTTGAATAATCCAACACCAAAACATAGGTGGTTTTACTCATTTCAACCATGTTTACAATCAAAATATTCAAAGTTTATGCATGTTTCATAGAATTTTTAAGTTTTGAATAATTCAACACCAAAACTTAGGTGGTTTTAATCATTTCAAGGATGTTTACAATCAAAAGATTCAAACTTTATGTGCATTTCTTCTAATTTTTTATTTTTCAATAATTTAACACCAAAGCTTAGGTGGTTTTACTAATCTCAAGCATGTTTACAATCAAAGGATTCAAACATTATGCATGTTTCCTATAATTTTTGAGTTTTGAATAATGTAACTTCAAAACTTAGATAGTTTTACTCATTTCAAGCATGTTTACAGTCTAAAGATTCAAACTTTATGTGTGTCTCCTATAAGTTTTGAGTTTTGAATAATGCAACACAAAAGCCTTCATGGTTTTATTCATTTCAGGCATGTTTACAATCAAAATATTCAAACTTTATGCACATTTCCTACAACTTTTGAGTTTTGAATAATGAAACACAAAAACCTAGGTGGTTTTACTCATTTCAAGCATGTTTACAATCAAAAGATTCAATCTTTATACGCATTTCTTATAATGTTTTGTTTTTTATTAGTGCAACACCAAAACCTAGGTGTTTTTTTTGTTTCAAGCATGTTTACAGTCAAAAGATTCAAAATTTATATGTGTTTCCTATAATTTTTGAGTTTTGAATAATGTAACAATAAAAATTAGCTGGTTTTACTCATTTTGATCATAATTTTAGTAAACAAATTCAAACTTTAGTATGTTTCCTATAAAATTCAAGTTTTGAATAATGCAACACCAAAAGCTAGGTAATTTTATGTGTTGCAAGCATGTTTGTATCAAAAGATTCAAATTTTATGTACATTTCCTATAATTTTTTAGTTTTGAATAATGTAACACCAAAAATTAGTTGATTTTAATCATTTAAAGCATTTTTACAATAAAGAGATTCAAACTTTATGCATGTTTCCTATAATTTTTGAGTTTTGAATAACTCAACACTAAAACTTAGGCAATTTAACTCATTTTGAGAATGGTTACTATCAAAAGATTCAAACTTTATGCACATTTTCTATAAATTTTGAGTTTTAAATAATGCATCACCAAAAATTAGGTGGTTTTACTCATTTCAAGCATGTTTACAATCAAAAGATTCAAACTTTATGTGTGTTTCCTATAATTTTTGAATTTTTAATAATACAACACCAAAACTTACATAGGTGGTTTAACTCATTTAGAGCATGTTTACAATCAAAAAATTCAAAATTTATGCATGTTTCCTATAATTTTTGAGTTTTGAATAATGCAACACCAAAACTTAGTCATTTTTACTCATTTCAAGCATGTTTCCAATTAAAAGATTCAAACTTTATGCATGTTTCCTACAATTTTTGAGTGTTTAATAATGGAACACACAAACTTAGTTAGTTTTACTCATTTCAAGCACATTTACAATCAAAAGATTCAAACTTTATGTGCATTTGAATAATGCAACACCAAAATGTAGGTGATTTTACTCATTTAAAGCATGTTTCCTATCAAAAGATTCAAATTTTATGTGTGTTTCATATAAATTTTGAATTTTGAAAAATGTAACACCAAAATATAAGTTGTTTTAATCATTTTAAGCATGTTTACAATCAAAAGAATCAAATGTTATGCACATTTCCTATATAATTTATGTTTTAAATAATGTAACACCAAAAATTAGGTGGTTTACTCATTTTGAGCATGTTTACAATCAAAAGATTCAAACTTTTGCATGTTTACTATATTTTTTTTGTTTTGAAAAATGTAACACCAAAACTTAGGTAGTTTTATTCCTTTCAAGCATGTTTACAATCAAAATATTCAAACTTTATCCATGCTTCCTATAATTTTTGATTTTCAAATAATGCAACACCAAAACTTAGGTCGTTTAACTGATTTTGAGCATGTTTACAATCAAAAGATTCAAACTTTATGTGTGTTTCCTCTAATTTTTGAGTTTTGAATAATGTAACATGAAAACTTGGGTTGTTTTACTCATTTTGAGCATGTTTACAAACAAAAGATTCAAACCTTATGTGTTTATTTCTAATAATTTTGGAGATTTGAATAATGCAAAACTAAAAATTAGGTCATTTTACTCATTTTGAGCATGTTTACAATTAAAAGATTCAAATTTTATACACATTTTTATAATTTTTGAGTTTTGAATAATGCAACACCAAAAATTAAGTGGTTTTACTCATTTAGAGCATGGTTACAATCAAAACATTCAAAGTTTATGCATGTTTTCTTTAATGTTTGTGTTTTGAATAATGTAACAACAAAACTTAGGTCATTTTATTCATATTGAGCATGTTTACAATCAAAAGATTCAAACTTTATGCAAGTATCCTATACTTTTTGAGTTTTGAAGAATGTAACACCAAAAACTAGGTGGTTTTTCTCATTTTGAGAAAGTTTACAATCAAAATATTCAAAATTTATGCATGTTTCTAATAATTTTTGAGTTTTGAATAATGCAACACCAAAACTTAGGCAATTTTCTCATTTTAACCATGTTTATAATCAAAAGATTCAAACTTTATCCATGTTTCTTATATATTTTGAGTTTTGAATAATGAAACACCAAAACCTAGGTGGTTTACTCATTTCAATAATGTTTACAATTAAAGGATTCAAACTTTATGCACATTTCATATAATTTTTTAGTCTTGAATAATTCAACACCAAACTTTAGGCGGTTTTACTCATTTCAAGCATGTTTACAATAAAAAGATTCAAACTTTATGGATGTTTCCTATGATTTTGAGTTTTGAATAATGCAACACAAAAATGTAGGCAATTTTACTAATTTGAAGCATGTTTACACTCAAAAGATTCAAACTTTATGCATGTTTCCTCTAAATTTAGAGTTTGAATAATGCAACACTAAAACATAGGCTGTTTTACTAATTTTGAGCATGTTTACAATTGAAATATTCAAACATTATTTGTGTTTACTATAATTTTTGTGTTTTGAATAATGCAATGCTAAAACTTTGGTGGTTTTACTCATTCTAGGCATGTTTATAGTCAAAAGATTCAAATTTTAACCATGTTTCCTATAATTTTTTAGTTTTGAATAATGAAACACAAAAACCTAGATAGTTTTACTCATTTCAAGCATGTTTACAGTCAAATAATTCAAACTTTATGCACACTTTCTATAATTTTTGAGTTTTGAATAATGCAACACCAAAACTTAGGCAATTTTACTCTTTTCAAGTATGTTTAAAGTTAAAAGATTCAAAATTTATGTGTGTTTCCTATAACTTTTGAGTTTTGAGTAATGCAATAAAAAATTAGGTAGTTTTACTCATTCTAAGCATGTATACAATCAAAAGATTCAAATTTTATGTGCATTTCCTATAAGTTTTGAGTTTTTAATAATGTAACACCAAGACTTAGGTGGTTTTATTTGTTTTGAGCATGTTTATAATCAAAAGATTAAAACTTTATGCATTTTTTTTATATCTTTTGAGTTTTGAATAATGCAACACAAAAACTTAGGTGGCTTTGCTCATTTTGAGCATGTTTAGAGTCAAAAGAGTCAAACTTTATGCATGTTTCCTTTAATTATTTTATTTTAAGTAATGCAACACCAAAACATAGATGGTTTTACTTGTTTCGAGCATGTTTATAGTCAAAAGATTCAAACTTTTTTAGCATTTCCTATATTTTTTGAGTTTTGAATAATGTAACACAAAAAATAGGTATTTTTACTCATTTTAAGCATTTTCACAATCAAAAGAATCAAACTTTATGCACATTTCCTATAATTTTTGAGCTTTGAATAATGCAACACTAAAACATAGGTGGTTTTACTCATTTTGAGCATGTTTATAATTAAAAGATTCAAACTTTCTTCATGTTTTAGATTAAAGGTAAAAGCAGGTTTTGAAGGGACCCCGAAACCCTGTACAAAGAGAGAGATAAACATTAAAGCACAACCGGGTTAACACGAGAACCTGAAAACAGAAAAGAACCAACACCAGGTTTTACAGGGACCTGAAACCGACCAAAATACCAAAACAAAATAGCAATCAAAACACAGATCTGAAAGTTTACCATAAACTTCCAGATCCGTAACCAGCAAACCAAAAAAATGACCAGTTTGCTGCCCCCAAATAACCAATCAGCAGAAAGGAACTTTGGATGAATCTTTACAATTCGGATTTTTCTTTTTTCCTAACCGAAGATTCATATCAAGAGGAGGGACCAAAGGCTTGTCCTTCTTTCTTCTGACAGCTGTCCAACCGTCTTCTACCTTAGCTGCCTCAACAACCCATGCCTCAGGGGACAATGAACTTTGGACACCAGTAGGTATTAACTCCTGATGACAGTCAAACACAGTCTGGATTTTAGGTAGATCCTTCAAAACAGGGGTAGAGATCACCACCACCTCCTCAAGCTCAGCTGTATCTTTGACTACAGCCTCCTCAGAGGCTTCATTTGATTGATTCTCCATTGATTCCTCTTCATCTTTCGATTCTGATTGCACCCTTTCCTCGTTCTCGGACTCAGAATCTGTTATTGCTTCCAAAGGTAGTTTGTCTAAACTATGTTCAGAAAAATCCTTTGGCCACCAAGAAGGTGAACGTCTGGGAATGTATTTCCCAACAACACAACGGGCTGTAATATGGCCCGTCTGGTGACACTTCCTGCATCTAAAAGGAATCCCCTCATAGTCCAAAATTTGTGTCCAGGTGCCCCTTGGGGAGTCAATGCAGATCACCTCGGGAAGGCCCTTTGAAACATCTAGATCAGCCAGAAATCGTGCACATGTCGAATGGTGGCTCTTCGAGCTGTCTTCTTCATATAGAAACTCCCCTATAGCGTTTCCAATGGTCTTATAAACTGCTTCTTGCCACAGCTGTATCGGAAGATAAGGGAGCCGCACCCATATAGGAATCTTGTTAAAGGATTCCGTAAGAGGGTTAAAATCCTTATGCCAAGGTTTGGCCATAAGAGGAAATCTGCCCTGCCAAGAAAAATTATTGTGGCACAATATAGACTGCCTATCTTCAGGACTTTGAAAAATTACTATAAAAAAACCCCTGGCACAAGGCTAGATTTGACCATCATTAATATGCGGCCAACTCTTAGCAATCCAGTTTTGTAGTTCTACAAAAGAAGGCCAGAAACCATGGAAGCGGAAAATGGCAGCACAAGAGGAAAACCGTTTTTCATCTTGGAAAATATTTTCTGCTAATTCAGGGTCTAGAGTAACCCTGATAGGTTTTAATGCACTTACAGGTGTTGCACGAAGAGGTATAGGTGTTGAAAGAGACCGGGCTTCATGTATTTCTGCTTCAAAGGCCGCCACATCCGCATAGGTTCGCGCTCCTGGTCCATACCCTGAGCCAGAAATGTTGGTCTGACCCACAGCTGTGTTAATCCCTTCAGCAGAAATTTCTTTGCGTGTTTTTTGGTTCCTTCCTCCACTGTCCGGACAGGCTTCTACAGCTTCCACAGCCTCACCGGCCGCTTGGATCACAGTAGCCGGTTTCAAAATTGGAATCGCGCACGCAGAAGCGGGAACAGGAGTGGGAGCCTTCTTCATTTGGGAATGATTAGTTATTTTTCCTATAGTTTTTGAGTTTTAAATTAGACAACCCCAAAACATAGGCAATTTTACTCATTTTGAGCATGTTTACAATCAAAAGATTCAAACTTTATGCATGCTTACTATAATTTTTGAGTTTTGAATAATGCAACACTAAAACTTAGGTGGTTTTACTCATGTTGAGCATGTTTACAATCAAAAAATTCAAATTTTATCTACGTTTCCTATAATTTTTGAGTTTTGAATAATGCAACACCAAAACATAGGTAGTTTTACTCATTTTGAGCATGTTCATAATCAAAAGATTTAAATTTTATATGATTTTCCTATAATTTTTTAGTTTTGAATAATGCAACATCAAAACTTACATGGCTTCACTCATTTAGAACATGTTTATGACAAAAAGATTCAAACTTCATGCATTTTTCCTATAATTTTTGAGTTTTGAATAATGCAAACACTAAAACTTAGGCATTTTTACTCATTTCGAGCATGTTTCCAATTAAAAGATTCAAAATTTATGTGCATTTCATATAATTTTTGAGTTTTGACTAATGCAACACATAAACTTAGGCAATCTTGCTCATTTTGAGCATGTTTGCAATCAAAAGATTCAATCTTTATGTGTATTTCCTATAAATTTTGAGTTTTGAATAATGCAACACCAAAACTTATGCAATTTTACTCATTTTGAGCATGTTTATAATAAAAAGATTCAAACTTTATGTGTTTTTTCTTTAATTTTTGACTTTTGAATAATGGAACACCAAAACTTAACTAGTTTTACTCATTTTGAGAATGTTTACAATCAAAAGATTCAAACTTTATGTGTGTTTCTAAGATTTGAGTTTTGAATAATGCAACACCAAAACTAAAGTGGTTTTACTTGTTTTGAGCATGTTCACAAACAAAAGATTCAAACTTTATGCATGTTTCCTATAATTTTTTAGTTTTGAATAATGCAACACCAAAAATTAGGTGGTTTTACTTATTTTGAGTATTTTTGCAATCAAAACATTCAAACTTTATGCATGTTTCCTACAATTTTTGAGTTTTGAATAATGCAACACCAAAACTGAGGTAGTTTTACTAATTTTGAAAATGTTTACAATCAATAGATTCAAACTTTATGCATCTTTCCTATAATTTTTATGTTTTGAATAATGCAACACTAAAACTTAGCCAAGTTTACTCATTTCAAGATGTTTACAGTCAAAAGATTAAAACTTTATGTGCATTTCCTTTAATTTTTTAGTTTTTAATAATCTAACACCAAAACTTAGGCAACTTTACTCAGTTCGAGCATGTTTAAAATTAAAAGATTTAAACTTTATGTACATTTCTTACAATTTTTGAGTTTTAATTAATACAACAAAAAAAATTAGGTGGTTTTACTCATTTCAAGCATGTTTACAATAAGAATATTCAATCTTTAAGCATATTCCCTATAATTTTTGAGTTTTGAATAATACAAAACCAAAACATAGGCAATTTTACTCATTTAGAGCATATTTATTATCAAAAGATTCAAACTTTATGCACATTTCCTATAATTTTGAGTTTTGAATAATGCAACACCAAAACATAGGTGTTTTTACTCATTTCAAGCATGTTTATAGTCAAAAGATTTAATATTTATGCATGTTTCCTATAATTTTTGAGTTTTGAATAATGCAACACAAAACCTAGGTGGTTTTACTCATTTCAAGCATGTTTATTACAGTCAAAATATCCAAACTTTACGCATGTTTTCTATCATTTTTGAGTATTGAATAATACAACGCCAGAACGTAGGTAGTTTTACTCATTTCGAGCATGTTTATAGTTAAAAGATTAAAAATTTATGCATGTTTCATATAAGTTTTGAGTTTTGAATAATGCAACAGAAAAAACTATGTGGTTTTAGTCATTTTGAGCATCTTTACAATCAAAAGATTCAAACTTTATGCATGTTTCCTATATCTTTTGAGTTTGAATAATGTAAAACAAAAACTTAGGTGGTTTTGCTTATTTTAATCATGTTTACTATCAAAAGATTCAAAATTTATGCACGTTTCCTATAATTTTTAAGTTTTAAATAATGCAACACCAAAACATAGGTGGTTTTACTCATTTTGAGCATGTTTACAATCAAAAGATTTAAATTTTCCATGCATTTACTATAATTTTTGAGTTTTGAATAATGCATCACCAAAAATTAAGTAGTTTTACTCATTTCAAACATTTTTTTAATCAAAAGATTCAAGCTTTATGCTTGTTTCCTATAATTTTTGAGTTTTCAATAATCCAACACCAAAACTTAGGTAGTTTTACTAATTTCAAGCATGTTTAAAATCAAAAGATTTAAACTTTATGAACATTTCTTATAATTTTTTAGTTTTGAATAATGCAACACAAAAACATAGGTGGTTTTACTCATTTTGATCATGTGTATAGTCAAAAGATTCAAACTTTATGAACATTTCCTATAATTTTTAAGTTTTGAATAATGTAACACCAAAACATATGTGGTTTCACTAGTTTAGTGCATGTTTACAATCAAAATATTCAAACTTTATGCATGTTTCTTATAATTTTTGAGTTTTCAATAATGTAGCACCAAAATTAAGGCTTTTTTACTCATTTCAAGCATGTTTGCAATCAAAAGATTCAATATTTATGCGTGTTTCCTATAATTTTTTTATTTTTGACTAATGCAACACATAAACTTACATAGTTTTACTCATTTTGAGCATGTTTACAATCAAAATATTCACACTTTATTTGTGTTTTCTATAATTTTTGAGTTTTGAGCACCAAAATGTTGGCAGTTTTACTCATTTGGAGCATGGCTACAATCAAAATATTCAAACTTTATGCGCATTTCATATAATTTTTGAATTTTGAATAATGTAACACCAAAACATAGGTTGTTTTACTCATTTTGAGAATGTTTACAATCAAAAGATTCAAACTGTATGCATGTTTCCTATATAGTTTGTGTCTTGAATAATAAAACACCAAAACTTAAGCAAATTTACTCATTTCGATCATTTTTACAATCGAAAGATTCAAACTTTTTGCACCTTTCCTATAATTTTTTAGTTTTGAATAATGCAAGACCAAAACATAGGTAGTTTTACTCTTTTTGAGCATGTTTACAATCAAAATATTCAAACTCTATTTGGGTTTCCTATAATTTTTTAGTTTTGAATAATATAACACCAAAATATAGGCAATTTTACTCATTTTAAGCATGTTTACAATCAAAAGCTTCAAAGTTTGTGTGATTCGTATAATTTTTTAGTTTTGAATTATGCATCACCAAAACTTATGTGATTTTACACATTTTGAGCATCTTTAAAATCAAAAGATTCAAACTTTATTTGTGTTTCCTATAATTTTTGAGTTTTGAATAATGTAACATGAAAACGTAAGTGGTTTTACCCATTTCAAGCATGTTTAGATCAAAAGACTCAAACCTTTTATGTATTTCCTATAATTATTGAGTTTTGAATAATGCAACATAAAATCTAAGGCAATTTTAATCTTTTCAAGCATGTTTACAATCAAAAGATTCATACTTTATGCACATTTCATATAATTTTTTGACTTTCAAATAATGCAATACTAATGCTTAAGTGGTTTTACTCATTTTAAACATGGTTACAATAAAAAAATTGAAACTTTATGCATGTTTGCTATAATTATTTTTTAAACAATATGACACCAAAACTTACATAGTTTTACTCATTTTGAACATGTTTACAATCAAAAGATTCAAAATTTATGTGCATTTCATATAATTTTTGAGTTTTGAATAATACAACACCAAAACCTAAGTGGTTTTCCTCATTTTGAGAATGTTTACAATCAAAATATTGAATCTTTATGCATGTTTCTTATACATTTTGAGTTTTGAATAATGCAACATCAAAACATAAGCAATTTTACTCGTTTTGACCATGTTTACAATCAAAAGATTCAAACTTTATGCATGTTTCCTATAATTTTTGAGTTTTGAATAATGAAACACCAAAAATTAGGTAGTTTTACTCATTTAGATCATGTTTACAATCAAAATATTCAAACTTTATGCATAGTTCCTATAATTTTTTAGTTTTGAATAATGCAACACCAAAATGTAGGTAGTTTTACTTATTTCTAGAATGTTTACAATCAAAATATTCAAAATTTATGCATGCTTCATATAATTTATGAGTTTTGAATAATGCAACACCAAAACTTAGGTCGTTTTACTAATTTTGAGCATGTTTACAATCAAAAAATTCAAACATTATGCATGTTTCCTATAATTTTTCAATTTTGAATATTACAAAGCTAAAATTCAGGTGGTTTTGATCATTTTGAGCATGTTTATAGTTAAAAAATTCATACTTTATGCACGTTTCCTATAAGTTTTCTATTTTGAACAATGTAACACAAAAAACTATCCGGTTTTACTCATTTCAAACATATTTACAGTCAAATAATTCAAGCTTTATGCACATTTTATATAATATTTGAGTTTTGAATAAGGAAACAAAACTTAGCTAGTTTTACTCATTTTGATCATGTATATAGTCAAAAAAATCAAACTTTATGCATGTATCCTATAATTTTTGAGTTTTGAATAATGCAATAAAAACTTAGGCAGTTTTATGCATTTTGAGCATGTTTACAATCAAAAGATTTAAATTTTATTGGAATTTCCCATAATTTTTGAGTTCTTAATAATACAACACCAAAACTTACATAATTTTATTCATTTCAAGCATGTTTACAATCAAAATATTCAAACTTTATGTGCATTTTCTATATTTTTTTAGTTTTCAATAACATAACACCAAAACCTAGGAGGTTTTGCTTGTTTTGAGCATGTTTATAGTAAAATGATTAAATCTCTTTATTCATTTTTCCTATAATTTTTGAGTTTTAAATAAAGTAACAACAAAACTTAAAGTGGTTTTACTCATTTTGAGCATGTTTATAGTCAAAAGATTCAAGGTTTATGTGCATTTCCTATAATTGTTTAGTATTGAATAATGGAACACCAAAAATTAGGCCATTTTACTTGTTTCGAGCATTTTTACAATCAAAAGATTCAAATTTTATGTGCATTTCCTATCATTTTTAAGTTTTGAATAATATAACACCAAAATTTAGGTAGTTTTACTCATTTTGAGCATGTTTATAATCAAAAGAATAAAACTTTATGTGTGTTTCCTATAATTTGAGTTTTGAATAATGCAACACCAAAACTTAGGTGGTTTTACTCATTTAGAGCATGTTTACAATCAAAAAATTTAAATTTTATGCACTTTTCATATAATTTTTGAGTTTTGAATAATACAACACTAAAACTTAGGTAGTTTCACTCATTTAGACCACGTTTACATTAAAAACATTCAAACCTTATCCATGTTTCCTATAATTTTTGAGTTTTGAAAAATGCAACACCAAAAATAAGTGGTTTCATTTGTTTCGAGCATGTTTAGAATCAAAATATTCAAACTTTATATGTATTTCCTATATTTTTTTAGTTTTGAATAATGAAACACCAAAAATTAGGGATTTTTACTCATTTCAAGCATTTTTACGATAAAAAGATTCAAAATTTATGCATGTTTTCTATAATTTTTGAGTTTTGAATAATGCAACATCAAAACATAGGAGGTTTTATACATTTTGAGCATGTTTAAAATAAAAATACTCAATCTTTATATGTGTTACCTATAATTTTTATGTTTTGAATAATAAAACACAAAAACTTAGGTGGTTTTACTCATTTTGCGTATGTTTACATTGAAAAGATTCAAACTTTATGTGCATTCCCTATAATTTTTGAGTTTTGAATAATGCAACACCAAAATGTAAGTGGTTTTCATAATCTTGAGCATGCTTACAATCAAAAGATTCAAATGTTACATGTGCTTCCTATATTTTTGAGTTTTGAATAGTGTAACTCAAAAACATAGGTGGTTTTACTCATTTTGAGCATGTTTACAATCAAAAGATTCAAACTTTATGCATTTTTCCTATAATTTTTGACTTTTGAATAATGCAATACCAAAAATTAACTAGTTTTACTCATTTCAAGCATGTTTACAATAAAAAGATTCAAACTTTATGTGTGTTTTCTATAATTTATTATTTCTGAATAATGCAACAAAGAAAATTAGGTGGTTTACTCATTTTGTTCATGTTTACAATCAAAATATTTAAACTTTACACATAATTTTTGAGTTTTGAATAATACAACACTAAAACTTATGCAGTTTTACTGATTTTGAGCATGTTTATAGTCAAAAGATTCAAAATTTATGCATGATTATTATAATTTTTGAGTTTTTAATAATACAACACCAAAACATAGGCAATTTTATTTATTTCGAGCATGTTTACAATCAAAGATTCAAACTTTATGCATGTTTCCTACAATTTTGAGTTTTGAATAATGCAACACCAAAACTTAGGTGGTTTTACTCATTTTGAACATTTTTTCAATAAAAAAATTCAAACTTTATGCACATTACATATAATTTTTGAGTCTTGAATAATGTAACACCAAAACTAAGGTAGTTTTAATTATTTGAAATATGTTTATAATAAAAATATCCATAGTTTATGTGTGTTTCATATAATTTTTGAGTTTTGAATAATACAACACCAAAACTTAGGTATTTTTACTCATTTTGATATGTTCACAAGCAAAATATTCAAACTTTATGCACATTTCCTATAATTTATGAATTTTGAATAATGCAACATAAAAAATTAAGTAGTTTTACTCATTTTGAGCATGTATAAAATCAAAATATTTAAACTTTATGCATCTTTCCTATAATTTTTTAGTTTTAAATAGTGTAACACCCAAAGTTATGTGGTTTTACTCATTTTGAACATGTTTATAATCAAAAGATTAAAACTTAATGCACGTTTTCTATAATTTTTGAGTTTTCAATAATCCAACACCAAAACTTAGGTAGTTTTACTCATTTGAAGCATGTTTAAAATAAAAAGATTCAAAATTTATGAACGTTTCTTATAATTTTTGAGTTTTGAATAATTCAACACAAAAACTTAGGTGGTTTTACTCATTTTGAGCATGTTTATAGTCAAAAGATTCAAACTTTATGCACATTTCCTATAATTTTTGAGTTTTGAATAATACAACACCAAAAATTATGCAATTTTACTCATTTTGAGCATTTATACAATCAAACTATTCCAACTTTATGCATTTTTTCTATAATTTTTATGGTTTTAATAATCCAACACTAAAACTTAGGTAGTTTTACTCATTTGAAGCATGTTTAAAATCAAAATATTTAAAATTTATGCATGTTTCTTATAATTTTTGAGTTTTGAATAATGAAACAAAAAGCTTAGGTGTTTTTGCTAATTTTGAGCATGTTTGTAATTAAAATATTCACACTTTTTACATGTTTCCAATAATTTTTGGGTTTTGAACAATGCAACATAGAAATTTAGTCTGTTTTACTCATTTTGAAGATTTTTAGAATCAAAAGATTCAAATTTTATGTGTGTTTTCTATAATTTTTGAGTTTTGAATAATGCAACACTAAAACATTGTTGATTTTATTCATTTTGAGCATATTTACAATCAAAAGATTCAATATTTATGCATGTTTCCTATAATTTTTAAGTTTTGAATAATGCAACATAAAAACTTGGGTAGTTTTTCTCATTTTGATTATGTTTAAAATCAAAAGATTCAAACTTTATGTGTGTTTCTTATAATTCTTGTGTTTTGAATAATAAAACATGACAATGTAAGAAGTTTTGATCATTTAAGCATGTATAAAATTAAAAGATTCAAACTTTATTTGTGTTTCCTATAATTTTTGAGTTTTGAATAATGGATCATAAAAGCTTAGGTGATTTTACTTATTTTGAGCATGTTTACAATCAAAAGATTTAAACTTTATGGGCATTTCATATCATTTTTGAGTTTTGAATAATGTAGTACCAAAACTTAGGCAATTTTACTTGTTTCGAGCATGTTTACAATCAATAGATTCAAACTTTACGTGTGTTTCCTAGAATTTTTGAGTTTTGAATGATTCAACACAAAACTTAGGCAGTCTTACTCATTTCAAGTATGTTTCCATTCAAAAGATTTAAACATTTTATATATTTCCTATAATTTCTGAGTTTTGAATAATGCAATGCTAAAATTTACTCATTTTTTAGTTTTGAATAATGTAATGACAAAAATTTATGTGGATTTCCTAGAATTTTTGAGTCCTGAATAATTCAACACAAACTTTAGGAAGTTTTACTCATTTTGAGCATGTTTAAAATCAAAAGATTCAAACTTTTTGTGTATTTCCTATAATTTTTGAGTTTTGAATAATGTAACACCAAAACATACATGGTTTTACTCATTTCAAGCATGTTTACAATCAAAAGATTCAAACTTTATGCACTTTTCCTATAATTTTTGAGTTTTGAATAATACAACACCAAAACTTAAGAAATTTTACTCATTTTGAGAATTTTTACAATCAAAAATTTTAAACTTTATGTGTATTTCCTATAATTTTTTAGTATTGAATAATGCAATACCAAAATTTAAGCAATTTTAGTCATTTCAAGCATGTTTACAATCAAAAGATTCAAATTTTAAGTGAATTTCCTATAATTTTTAAGTTTTGAATCATGTAACACCAAAAATTATGAGGTTTTACTCATTTTGAGTATGTTTACAATCCAAAGATTCAAAATTTATGCATATTTCCTATGATTTTTGAGTTTTGAATAATGCATACCAAAACTTAGGTAGTTTTACTCATTTTGAGCATGTTTACAATCAAAATATTCAAAATTTATGTATGTTTCCTATAAGCTTTGAGTTTTAAATATAGGAACACCAAAACTTAAGGGGTTTTACTCATTTCAAGCATGTTTAGAATCAAAAGATTCAAAATTTGTCTATTTCCTATAATTTTAAAGATTTGAAAAATGCAACACTAAAACTTAAGCATTTTTACTCATTTTGAGCATGTTTACAATCAAAAGATTTAAACTTTATTCATGTTTCTTATATTTTTTAAGTTTTAAATAATGAAACACCAAAACTTATGTGGTTTTACTCATTTTGGGCATGTTTACAATCAAAAGATTCAAAATTTATGCATGTTTACTATAATTCTAAGTTTTGAATAATGCAACACCAAAACTTAAGAGGTTTTACTCATTTTGACCATGTTTACTATTAAAATATTCAAAATTTATGTGCATTTCCTATAATTTTTGAGTTTTGAATAATTCAAAACCAAAAATTAAGTGGATTTACTCATTTTGAGCCTATTTAAAATTAAAAAATCAAATTGTATGCATATTCCCTATATTTTTTTAGTTTTGAATAATGCAAGACTAAAAGTTAAGTAGTTTTATATGTTTCTATTAGAGGTACAATCACTAAGAGTGGGGGGTTAAATCATTGAGCCCAAATAATCCAACTTAAAATGTTGATCTTTGTAAACACTTAATTAGTTACCATAAACATTCATGAAGCATACACAACATTCACATCAATGAGTAAGAGAGATAATGCAAGATCAATCACATAACACATGACATACATGGGAAACTCTCTTAGGGAATAAAGCCCATTAGAACCTATAATTAGACTACTATCCTATAATAAAAATATCTAATTTATACTATATATAAATTATTAGAGAACAATAATCCCTATTTGGTAAGACTATAAACCCATAAAGTGTTGCCACACATGTCTAACTAAGCTATAATAACAACTCAACCTTTTAGAAAATTTTACCTTGTAAGGAGGTTATAACCACCTTAAATGTTGATATAACATAGAAAAACCTATGAATACATTCACTTATGAGCTGATGTCAACAAAACCTAATGATGGACCTCTGATTATCACACTTCACCTTCACCAACCTCAAACAACAAGTTCACTAATCTACTAACAAAATTATGAAAAATAGGTCATATAAATAGTTATCAATATGTTTTGATCTTCAACTCATCCTTACGAAACTCTAACCCTCATTAAATTCATAAAAAACACACTCAAGCCTATCTCTAATTGGTCATTAGTCTCTTACAAAGTCTAGAACCCATCATCTTTAGTTCTGCTATTTATAGAGAAATCATGACAATCAAAACCTTGGATGGCCATTAGGCATTCCTTATCTCTTAAGTCATCTATAACATGAAGACATGGATCAATAAAATCTTCATAGTTCACCCATAACATCTATGGGTTACCCTTAAGTAGCTACACCTTTTAATAAGGCTCTTGTAGCTCTTATAGGTCTTATAAAGAACTTTTCACCCATTTATCTCACCCTCAAGCAAAACAAGAACATAAGACCATTAACATACATGGGTTCACTCCTTATGTCCCTTTTGACATCTTAAAATGATCACAATCAAATTATCTCACATCTATGTATTCTCAAACAACTCAAACAGAGACCTTATACACAAGAACACCATTATTGAACATACAATCAACTTCTCAAGCATTGTTCATGCTCAAGATAGATTTATCAAACCTATAAATTCCACATAGATAATCTTCATGGATTTTAAAACAATCCCCAATAGCTAAGTCATAATTATACATCAAAACAACATCAATACAAGCTCAAATATCCTTCTTAGATAACTTGAAAAATAAGAATGAACACATAGTCAAATTATAGGATCAATATATATAACTTTATTAACTTTAAAATCTTAAAACATATATATATATATATATATATATATATATATATATATATATATATATATATATATATGCATATTATATTCCTCTACCTCTTTTATTTTTAATTCATGAGTGAATTCATCTTTTATCAAAAGATATGGTCCAAAAACTAGACACTAGTTTTTCCTTTACAAATTCAAATAATCAAATGCAAACAGTCATAGTTAAACTTAAACCACTTTGTAATCATCTCATGTCCTCATTTATTAGATAGAATATGCATCATTTATCTCTTTTGATCTTTAATCCATAGGTGTCAATGCTCAAATGTTTAAACTTTAGTCACATTGACCATATCTCATGCAATCTAGTAACTTTGACTCAACACGCTCAGTTGATATTTGTGGATCAACCAGGTCTTTAATAATCAATGCTCACCATTTTATCAATTTATATGAATAACTAGTCACCATTGGATCTTTATCCTATACCTTTTCTCATTTTTTAAACATCATGCACCTATATTCATCTAGCTACTTCTTAACTTCTTGGAGTAACACGTACCATCGATCTTGCTCAAGCTTTAATATTTTAAAAAATGACTAGGGAATTTTTCAATTTGCTTGAGTAGCCATTTTCTAACCTCAATAACTTCTTCTATATTTACTCACATGATCTCAAATTTAGACCAAATGATATCCTCACATAGGAGAATCCAACCATGTGATAAATAGCTCATAAAACCCTTATGCATGTGAAATATAATGCCATTAAATTACCTTATCAAAATCTTTTGTCAAAGAGACAACTATGTCAAAACCTACCTGAGAGGCCAACTTTGAGCATGCATAATTTTTTATTCACTTCAGTGGATGATCTTAAAATTTGTGCAAATCATTTATGCTCAAAACTAAACAAACCCATATGATTAGTTTATGTTGACACCTTCCCATGTTCAATATATAAAACCATAAGAATGCTCACTTGGCTCTTCTTGACAGATTGTAAAATTGGTTAAGTATGGGAAAACACAATCAAACTACCTAGAAGTCCAACTTTGCATATGCATATCTTTTAATGTGTTACATCACATGATCTAAAAATTATAAAAAATAAATTAGACACAAAAATGAACAAACCCATATGATTATTTTATCTTGACACCTCCATGCATGTGAATGTTGACCTCATCAACATCCTTACTCAACTCTTTCTAGCCACATTGTAAATTTGGCTAAGTATGGGAAAATAATGAATTTTGACTGAGAATCCAACTTTGCACTCTCATATCTTTAACCTTAATTTGATGCTTGACTTGAGATTTAACACATATAATTTAGGGACTAATGTGATCACAAAAATATGACCATATTCCCTTGACTCATTCCCATGTGGTAATGGTGACATCACCAAATATCCTACTCAGATTTTTTTCCATTGGTCCTACAGTGTCTAGATGAAAACTATGATCAACTAGATGAATTACACTTATGCACACAAGCACTCAAATCATTATTGAATTTTGAAAATACCCATTTATCATGCTTAAATCATCATCTTATCCCTGAACCTCTCTAATCATGTCAACATTGAAGATCAACTAAGCCACCTTCAAGCATATAAGAATAAGCACCTTGCACACTTTGTCATTGTCACTTAGGCTATCAAATCACTTCATACACTCACTAGAGAATCTACATGACACCACCATGATATCATCAAGACAACTCTCCAATAATATCCCCCTTTGTCCTTGATGTCAACACCCATTAATATAAAAATATATAGCTCACCTTTTCTCTCTTCAAATCACTCCCACAATAGGAACTTTCTCCCCAACAAGAACTTTCTCCCCCTTTGACAAAATGACAAAGTGGGAAAAATCTTATCTTTAAGACCTAAAAATTATATAAAATAGGAAAGGATATTATTATAAAAATGATACAAGATCCCCCTTACCTTGAGCTTTCTTCAGCTTGCCTTGACAACATCCTCTTGCTTCATGCCAACACTCTCTTCAATCAAGAACTACAACCAATTAATATATAACACACCAAAATACAAAAATATAATGGAACAAATAAATAAACATCTGAGAGGGACTCCCCCTAAGAAATATGAGTAATTTCACCTTCTGAGTATCTTTAGATCTCCACATATCATGAAGAATCACCACATATGCTTACTAGTCTTCTCTCTCAAGATACCATAAAGACCAACCTAACTTCATTACACTCACTAAATAGGAAAAATTCACTAAAAAAACTTGATAACTCATCATGAAACACACATACCTTATTCTTTTGGAGAAACTAAGTAAAAATCACTCTTCTTCAAACTAGGCCTATCTAGCCTCCTTTGTAGCCCTACCTAAAACTTGTAGAGCCCATAATTTTTAGTATAAATAACATCAATATCTATAACTTCATATATTGAGCACTCTCATATTCCACCTTAAGTGTACCAATTTTCATCACCAATCTCATCTTCTATAACATACTTCCTTCACAAACCTACTAGCCAATTAGCCCTCCATATTGACAAAATGTTGAATAAATTAAGAACCATAAACTTTAAATTATCTATTAATCTTGATTTGACCCCCCATTTCTTCCATTAAACATATTAAGAATCCTTAGATGATAATTAATAGGGAAACCCAATTTTCTAGCATGGCCTAAAACCCTAGAATCTCAAAAACAAGTAGGGTTAACAAACCTCCTTCTGATCAACTCACACCTCTAAAACTAATTACACATCTATGGAAACCCATCACATACTTTTGTACCAAGATATATACTTCCATACCTTTGGGAACCCATACATCCTATAACCCATTTTAGGCTTGCTTACCCTTAAACCAAAAAACTGAAAAAATTGAGAGCACTCAAAAAACTTCAATTTGCACATACATACCTTCAAACCTCAAAAACACCTAGATCACACTACAAAGTAATTCATAAAACTTTTTGAGCATCAAACACTTCTTTACATTTTCATCAAACTCAATAAGCCACCTAGAATCACCCATTCTGACTCTGTATTATAGTTCCTTCACAAACCTCTAAAATAGGCTCATGAACTTATTGTTCCCCCTTAACAAAAGACCTTCTTTGATTGGAATTATCATCTTAAGCACACAAATATACTTCTCCACTAAAAGGAGTCTCTTAAGAAGCATAGATAAAAACACCTTCTATACCTCAATGTTCTAAAATAAAAACAACTCCTCATATTCCATCTCCTCCTTGTTCATCTGATATGTGTAGTTCTTCTTATTCTTGTCTTAGGAGAAACAAATTCCTCATCCACTACAACATTTTCATTTTATTATATGATTTAATTAAAAATACATGGAGATAACACATATTCATTACATACCTTTTCATCTAAATAATCTTCCTTACATCTTGGAAACTCATCATTAGGCATACACAATTGATGTTATTTACATGATACATGATCAACAACAATAAGATGTTCAATTGGATCCATACATACCTTAGGATTGGCCTTAATTAACACCTTGGTCTTCTCTTTGATCTTGATCTCTTCATTCTCAACATGAGTAGATAATGAGACCTCTTGGTACTCTTCATCTTTTAAAGCATTCTCCACCATAGAAAACAAATTACTTAGACCTAAATTCTCATCATGACTCACACTTTTCACCTTTGGCTTCCATGTGTTAACATGCCTTCTTCCTTGAACTCTAGGAGCATGATTAAACATATTCTATCTTATAAGCCTTTGCTTGTAGATTCTAGTAATATGACCTCTCTCTTCACAATTATATCACACCAAACCTTTTGCAAGAAACATATCTTGCCTTACCTTATTTAGACATAAATTTTTACCATGTCTTATGTCATGATAATTAAAGTACTTAACTATATTCATATATTTTGACTGATGACCCCCATCATAGTTCCATGCAAACTCATTTCTAATAGGTCTCTTGCATTATCTATCCATATGACCAAATTGATTACATGTGAAATATTGACCATTAAATCTTACATACCTCATGGTATTTAGCTATTTGATCTAATTTGTCTTTACTATGTCAGCACCTTCAATCCTTATCTGATGATTTTTGTTCAAAGTATGATTGTCCTAGTTCATATTAGACTTCATCTTGTTTTGAGTAACATTATTTTATTCTTATTCATATCCAAGACTAGCTCTATCAGTATCATGCTTTTGACCACTCAGAATGTTTTCTAGATCACATAAACTCTTTTAAAATCTCACAAATATCTTGACCTTACTAGTTATCTTTTCTAGCTCAGATTTCAAATATTCAATTTTAGAAACATACCTTGAACATTTATCTTCTTTAGATTTTAGGCTTGTAGATAGAATTTCCAATTAACAACTGAGATTCTTGATCATATTTTCATATTCCTTGGCATCTTCATTCAATCTTGCCTCATATACATTGAATTTCTCCTCAGTCTTTGAGCTTATATTTCATCTTATTATTGATCTTCTTCTCAATCTTTAGTTCTTTAAGAGAATTCATCAAAATAGTCTCATAGTCCACCTCATATCCATCATCATCTAAATCACTTCAAGTAAACTCCTTCTGATGTAATCAACTTCCTTCCTCAACCATGAATAGGGCTTCATCTTTATTAGAACCATAATCTTCATGACCATATTCTGAGTCATTGTCTTCACTCTCATCTGATGACCTGCAATCTTCTTTGGTGTAGAGACTCTTTCTATTCTTGAAGGACCTCTTCTTGTTTTTATACTTTTTGAACCCTTTCTTCTTGTATGTCTTCTTTTCATCATTTGGCCTTCACCATGCTCTTCATCAACAGTATTCTCATGCTTATGAGGGCACTTTCAATTAAAATGTCCTATCTCTCCATAGTTGAAACATTTCAAGGGTAGTTTACCCTTATACTTCCCTGATCCTATGTTCAATTTACTAGTAATCAAAGTAAATAGTTCATCCTCATAAATATCAAAAATGTCATCCTCTTTGGATTTATTACCTTGAATTTTATTCTTAGGATTCATCTTTATCTTGAATGTAGCTTCCTTCTTTGGTGGTATATCATCACTTATTATCATCTCATATGCAGTAAGGGTGCCATGCAATTGATCCATATTCAACTGAGTAAGATCATGACTCTCTTATATAGTAGATACTTTTGGATTAAACTTGAGAGAAATAGACCTTAATAAATTTTGGACTATAGTAACCTCTTCAAGATTCTCTCCAAGACCTCTGATGATGTTCACAATCTCATCAACTCTTTGCAGAAAGGATGCCACATAATCTTCTTCATCTTGAGACTTTCAAATTGCCTTCTATAAGTCTACAACTTATCAAGATTGACCATTAAATATCCTTCAAAAATTATCTTCATTTTTACCCATATCTCTTTGGTAGATGTACAATGAATTACTTTGGTGTATTCAGTCTCTAAAAGACCATAATTGATTTCATTCATCACATTAGAATTGTTCTCAACTAAATTCTTATCTACAACACTAGATGGTGGAGTAATACAAGTAACATATCCATCCAAAATAAATTGACATATATAAAAACCTAGGGACATAATATATGTCCTCATCCTTGTACTCCAAAAAGCATAATTGGATCTATTAAAAATCAATGCTTCCTTAGTAGAGAAACCTCCTTGATGACTACCCATATTATACCTTGGATCACCTTCAAGATGTTCAGCCTTTACCAAAGGAACTACTTTGATACCAATTGTTAGAGGTACAATCACTGAGAGGGGGGTGAATCAATGATCCAAAATAATCTAACTTAAATTTTGATCTTTGCAAACACTTAATCAGTTACCACAAGCATTCATGAAGCATACACAACATTCACATCAACGAACAAGAGAGACAATGTAAGATCACTCACATAACATATGAAATACATGGGAAATACTCTTGGGAAATATAAACCACTAGAACTTGTAATTAGAATAATATCCTATAATAACAAGATCCTATTTAGACCATCTACAATGATCAAGGAACTACAATCCCACAAGGTGCTACCACACCTGTCTAGCTAAGTTGCAACAATAACTAGACCTTTTAAAAAGTTTTACCTTGCAAGGAGGATATAACCACCTTATATGTTAAATTTACACAATAATACCTATGAACACATCCACCTCTAATATGGTGTCAACAATACCTGATGATGGACCTCTTATTATCACACTTCACCTTTACTCACACTCAAACAATAATTGCACTAATCTACCAATAAAATTATGACTAATAAGTCATATAAATAGTCCTCAATCTATTATAGTATTTAAATAATATTTAGGGGAATCTAACCATACTTCATTCCATAAAACACACACTCAAGCCTTTCTCCAATCACTCATTAGTCACTCTTACAAAGTATAGAACCCATCATATTTGGTTCCACTATTTATAGAACAACCATGATAATTAAAACCTTGGTTAGCCATTAGGCATGCCATAGCCCTTAAGCCATCTCTCACATGAATACATAGTTTAATACAATCTTCATAGGTCAACCAGAGCATCTATGGGTCATCCTTAGGTAGCTACACCTTTTAATAAGGCCCGTGTTGCTCTTATAGGTCTCATGGAGACCTATTCACCCATTTAGATCAACCTTGAGAAAAACAAGAAGACATGACCACTTTTAAATACATGGGTCCACTCTTTATGTCCCCTTTGACATATTTAAATGATCATAATCAACTTAGCTTACATCTACGTATGCTCAAACAACTCAAATAGATACCTTATGCATAAGAACACCATTATTGAACATACAATCATCTTATTAAGTATTGTTCATCCTCAAAATAAATTGATCACACCTCTAAAATACATGTAGATAATCCTCATGGAGTCTACAACACTCCCTAATAGCTTAGTCATCATGAGACATCAAAATAACATCAATACAAGCTCAAATACCCTTCTCAAATCACTTGTAGAATATGCACAAACACATAGTCAACTTCTAGACTCAATATATTTGATTGTACTCACTTCCAAATGTGCCTTGGAGTCCTCTACCACTTTTATTTTTACTACATCAATAAATTCATATTATATCAAAAGATATGGTCCAAAAACTAGACACTATTTTTTTCCTTTGCAAATTAAAATATTCAAATATAAACAGTCACAGTTAAACTTCAACCACTTTACAATCATCTCATGTCCTCATTGCTTAGATTGAATATGAACCATCAATCTCTTTCAATATTTAACACATAGGCACCAATGCTCAAATGTTTAAAATTTATTCACATTGACCTCATCTTGTGCAATCTAGGAAATTTGACTCAATGTGCTATATTGATCTTTGTGGATCAACTAGGACTTTAATGATCAACACTCACCATTCAATCAATCTGTATGAACACTTACTCACCATTGAATCAATCTGTATGAACACTTACTCACCATTGGATCCTTATCATATACATTTTCTCATTCATTAAACATCATGAACCTATCCTCGTCTCATTACTTCCTAAATTCTTGGAGTAACATGCACTATCGATCTTGCTCGAGCTTTAACACTTTAAGAAATGACTAAGTATGGGGACTCTTTTAATATGCCTGAGTAGCCATTTTTGCACCTCAATAACTTCTTCTACACTTACATGATCTCAAATTGGACTAGATAATTTCCTCGCATAGGAGAATCCAACCATATGATAAACATCTCCTAGAACCCTCACACATGTGAGATATAACACCATTAAATTGCCTTCTCAAAACCTTTTGTCACAGAGACAACTATGTCAAAACCTGCATGAGAGGCTAACTTTGAGTATGCATAACTTTTGATGCGCTTTAGCAAATTATCTCAAAATTATCACAAATCATTTATATTCAAAACTAAGAAAATCCATATGATTAGTTTCTCTTGACACCTTCACATGTGCAAGATAGAACACCATCAAAATGGTCACTTGGCTCTTCTTACACATTGAAAAATTGGCTAAGTATGGGAAAACACAATCAAATCGCTTGGGAGCCCAACTTTTCATATGTATATCTTTTGATGCACTACATCACATGATATAAAAATTAGTACAAAAAAATTAGACAAAAAAAATTCACAAACTCATGTGATCATTTTTTTTGACACCTCCACATGTGTGAATGCTAACCTCATTAACATGCTTACTCAACTCTTTATCACCACATTGAAAATTTGGCTATGGGAAAATAATGAATTTTGACTGAGAAGCCAACTTTTCACCCTCATATCTTTGACTATGCTGCAACACATGACTTGATATTTAATGCATAACAACTAGGAATTAATGTGATCACAACCATATGACCAACTCCCCTTGACTCATTCCCACATGAAAATGGTGATAACACCAAACAACCTACTCAATTTTTCTACCATTGGACCCAAAGTGCCTAAATGAAAACTATGATCAACTAGATGAATTTCACTTATGCACATAATCACGCAAAACATTCTTGAATTCTAATAAGATGCCTTTCTCATGCTCAAATCATCATACTCATCCCTGAACCTCTTTAATCATGTCAACATTGAGATCAAACAAGCCACCTTCAAGAATACAAGAATAAACACCTTGCACACTTTGTCATTATCACATAAGCTATCAAAACACTTCATCCACTCACCAAAGCATCTCCATGACACCACCATGACATCATCATGACAACTCTCCAAATGTTTCCAGCATGTTTATTATAAAAAAGATTCAAACCTTATGCCCATTTACTATAAATTGAGATTTGAATAATGCAACACCAAAACTTAAGCAATTTTACTTGCTTCAAGCATGTTTGAAAAAAAAATCAAACTTTATCCTCATTTGCTATAATTTTTGAGTTTTGAATAATGTAACATCAAAACTTAAATACTTTTACTCATTTCAAGTATGGTTACAATCAAAATATTCAAATTTTATATGCATTTCCTATAATTTTTTAGTTTTAGATAATGCAACACCAAAACTTAGACAATTTTACTCATTTCAAGAATGTTTAAAATCAAAAGATTCAAACCTTATGTGTAGTTCTTATAATTTTTGAGTTTTAGAACATAGAATGTCAAAATTTAAGTGGTTTTACTCATTTCAAGCATGCTTACAATCAAAAGATTCAAAATTTATACTCATTTCCTATAATTTTTGAGTTTTGAATAATTAAACACCAAAACTTAGGTGGTTTTACTCATTTTGAGCACGCTTAAAATCAAAAGATTCAAATTTTATCTGTGTTTTTCTATAACTTTTGAGTTTTGAATAATCCAACACCAAAACTTAAGTGGTTTTACTCATTTCAAGGATGTTTAAAATTAAAAGATTCAAAATTTATGTGCATTTCCTATAATTTTTGAGTTTTGAATAATGTAACACCAAAATTTAAGCAGTTTTACTCATTTTGAGCATGTTTACAATCAAAATATTCAAACTTTATGCTCGTTTCCTAAAAATTTTGAGTTTTGAATAATGTAACACCAAATCTTAAGCAATTTTACTTGTTTTGAGCATGTTTGAAATCAAAAGATTAAAACTTTATGCTCATTTCCTATAAATTTTGAGTTTTGAATAATGCAATACCAAAACATAGATAATTTTACTCATGTTTACAAACAAAAGAATCAAACTTTATGCATGTTTCCTATAATTTTTTAATTTTAAATAATGCAACACCAAAACTTAGGTGGTTTTACTTATTTTGAATATTTTTATAATGAATAGATTCAAACTTTATGTGTTTCCTATAATTTTTGAGTTGTGAATAATGTAACACCAAAACTTATGCGGTTTTACTCATTTTGAGCATGTTTAAAATCAAAAGATTCAAACTTTATGTGTGTTTTCCTATAATTTTTTAGTTTTAAATAATGCAAAACCAAAACTTAAGTGGTTTTACTCATTTTGATCATGTTTGAAATAAAAAAGATTCAAACTTTATGTGCATTTCTTATAATTATTGAGTTTTGAATAATGCAACATCAAAAATTAAGCAGTTTTACTCATTTCGAGCATGTTTACAATCAAAAGATTCAAAATTTATGTGTGTTTCCTATAATTTTATTGTTTTGAATAATGGAAAACCAAAAATTAGGTGGTTTTACTCATTTTGAGCATGTTTACAATCAAAAGATTTAAATGTTATGTGCATGTCCTACAATTTGCGTTTTGGATAATGCAACACAAAAACTTAAGTGGTTTTACTCATTTCAAGCATGTCTACAATCAAAAAGATTCAAAATTTAGGCACATTTCATATAATTTTTGAGTTTTGCATAATGCAACACAAAAACTTAAGTGGTTTTACTCATTTCGAACATGTCTACAATCAAAAGATTCAAACTTTATGCAAATTTTCTATAATTTTTATGTTTTGAATAATATAACAACAAAACTTAGGAATTTTTGCTCACTTTGAGCATGTTTAAAATTAAAAGATTCAAACTTTATTCACATTTCCTTTAATTATTGTGTTTTGAATAATGCAACACCAAAAATCGGGACGTTTTACTCATTTTAAACATGTTTATGATCAAAAGATTCAAACTTTATACACATTTCATATAATTTTTGAGTTTTGAATAATGCAACACCAAAATTTATATGGTTTTACTCATTTCAAGTATATTTAGAATCAAAAGATTCAAATTTTATTCATGTTTCCTATAATATTTTAGTTTTAAAAAGTGCAACACAAAAACTTATGCAGTTTTACTCATTTTGAACATGTTTACAATCATAATATTCGAACTTTATGAGTGTTTCTTATAAATTTTGTGTTTTGAATAATGCAACACCAAAATTTAAGTGGTTTTACTCATTTCGAGCCTATTTAAAATTAAAATATTCAAACTTTATCCACATTTCCTATAATTTTTTAGTTTTAAATAATGCAACACTAAAACATAAGTAGTTTTACACATTTTGAGCATGTTTAAAATCAAAAGATTCAAACTTTATGCCTATTTCCTATAATTTGAGTTTGTAATAATACAACACTAAAACTTAAGCAGTTTTACTCATTCAAGCATGTTTAAAATCAAAAGATTCAAAATTTATGCATGTTTCCAATAATTTTTTAGTTTTGAATAAGGAAACACCAAAACTTAAGTGGTTTTACTCATTTCAAGCATGTTTACAATCAAAAGAATCAAACTTTGTGCATATTTCCTACAATTTTTAAGTTTTCAATAACATAACATGAAAACTTAGGCAGTTTTACTCATTTTGAGCATGTTTACAATCAAAAGATTCAAACTTTTTGTGCATTTCCTATAATTTTTGAGTTTTGAATAATGCAACGCTAAAACTTACGTGATTTTACTCAATTCAAGTATGTTTACAATTAAAAGATTCAAAATTTATGCATGTTTCCTATAATTTTTGAGTTTCAAATAATGCAATAAAAAAACTTAAGTAGTTTTACTCATTTTGAGCATGTTTACAATCAAAAGTTTCAAATTTTATGTGAATTTCCTATAATTTTTGAGTTTTGAATAATGTAACATCAAAACCTAAGACTCATTTCCAGCAAGTTTAGAATCAAAAGATTCAAATTTTATGCATGTTTCTTATAATTTTTGAGTTATAAATAATGCAACACCAAAACTTAAGCAATTTTACTTGTTTTGAGCATGTTAGAATTAAAAGATTCAAAATTATGGGTGTTTCCTCTAATTATTGAGTTTTCAATAATGCAACAGCAAAAAATTAAGTAGTTTCACTCATTTTAGGCATGTTTACAGTCAGAAGATTCAAACCTTACACACATTTCATATAATTTTTTATTTTCGAAAAATGCAACACCAAAACCGAAGTAGTTTTACTCATTTTGAGCATTTTTACAATCAAAAGATTCAAACTTTATGCACGTTTCTTATAATTTTTTAGTTTTGAATAATGCAACACCAAAACTTAATAGGTTTTACCCATTTTGAGTATATTTAAAATTAAAAGATTTAAACTTTATGCATGTTTCTTAAATTTTCTTGAGTTTTGAATAATGCAACACCAAAACATAAGTGGTTTAACTCATTTTGAGCATGTTTAAAGTTAAAAGATTCAAACTTTATGCATGTTTCTTATAATTTTTGAGTTTTGAATAATGCAACACCAAAACTTATGTGGTTTTACTCATTTTAATCATGTTTAGAGTCAAAGATAAAAACATTATGCACATTTCCTATAATATATGTGTTTTGAATAATGCAACACCAAAACTTAAGCAATTTTACTCATTTTGAGCATGTTTAAAATCAAAATATTCAAAAATTTTGTGCGTTTCATATAATTTTTTAATTTTGAATAATGTAACACCAAAACTTAAGTGGCATTTTGAGCTCGTTTACATTCAAGTGATTCAAACTTTATGCACATTTCCTATAATTTTTGTGTTTTGAATAATGCAACACCAAAACTTAAGTGATTTTACTCATTTCAAGCATGTTTAGAATCAAAAGATTCAAAATTTATGCATATTTCCTATATTGTTTTAGTTTTGAATATATCAACACTAAAACTTAAGTGGTTTTACTCTTTTTGAGCATGTTTAGAATCAAAAGATTCAAAATTTATGTGTGTTTCCTCTAATTTTTGAGTTTTGAATAATGCAACACCAAAACATAAAATGTTTTACTTGTTTTTCACCTTTTTAAAATCAAAAGATTGAAACTTTATTCATGTTTCCTATAATTTTTGAGTTTTGAGCAATTCAACAGAAAAAACTTAAGCAATTTTACTCATTTTGAGCATGTTTACAATCAAAAGATTTAAACTTTATGAATGTTTCCTTTAATTTTTGAGTTTTAAATAATGCAACACCAAAACATAGGTCATTTTACTTGTTTAGAGCATATTTACAATCAAAAGATTTAAAATTTGTGTGTTTCCTATCATTTTTGAGTTTTGAATAATGCAACACCCAAATTAGGTGGTTTTACTAGTTTTGAGCATGTTTACAATCAAAAGATTCAAACTTTATATGTGTTTCCTATCATTTTTGTGTTTTGAATAATGCAACACCAAAACTTAGATGGTTTTACTCATTTCAAGCATATTTACAATCAAAAGTTTCAAAATTTATGTGTGTTGCCTATAATTTTTGAGTTTTGAATAATGAAATGTCAAAAATTACATGGTTTAACTTGTCTCAAGCATGCAAACAATCAAAAGATTCAATATTTATACTCATTTCTTATAATTTTTGAATTTTGAATAATTAAACACCAAAACATTAGTGGTTTTACTCATTTTTAACATGCTTAAAATCAAAAGATTCAAACTTTATCCATGTGTTTCTATAACTTTTGAGTTTTGAATAATGCAACACCAAAACCTAAGTGATTTTACTCATTTCGATCATGTTTAAAATTAAATGATTCAAGATTTATGTGTATTTCCATTAATTTTTGACTTTTGAATAATGCAACACAAAAATTTAAGTAGTTTTACTCATTTTGAGAATGTTTACAATCAAAAGATTCAAACTTTTTGCTCATTTCCTATAATTTTTTAGTTTTGAATAATGTATCACCAAAACATAAGTGGTTTTACTATTTTTGAGCATGTTTAAAATCAAAAGATTCAAGATTTATGCTCATTTCCTATGATTTTTGAGTTTTGAATAATTCAACACCGAAACTTTAACAATTTTACTCATTTCGAACATGTTTACAAACAAAAAACTCAAACTATATGTGTGTTTCCTATAGTTTTTTAATTTTAAATAATTTAACACCAAAACTTAGATAGATTTACTAATTTCAAGAATTTTTATAATGAAAAGATTAAAACTTTGTGTGTGTTTCCTATAATTTTTGAGTATTGAATAATGCAACAATAAAACTTATATTGTTCTACTCATTTTGAGAATGTTTACAATCAAAAACTTTGTGTGTTTTCCTATAATTTTTTACTTTTGAAAAATGCAACACCAAAACATAAGTAGTTTTACTCATTTTGAGCATGTTAAAATTCAAAAGATTAAAACTTTATGTGAATTTCTTATAATTTTTTAGTTTTGAATAATGCAACATCAAAATTTAAGTAGTTTTACTCGTTTCGAGCATGTTTACAATCAAAAGATTTAAAATTTATGTGTGTTTCTTATAATTTTATAGTTTTGAATAATGCAACACCAAAATCTAGGTAGTTTTACTCATTTTGAGCATCATTACAATCAAAAGATTCAAACTTTATGCACATTTACTATAATTTTTGTGTTTTGAATAATGCAACACCAAAACTTAAGTGGTTTTACTAATTTCAAGCATGTTTACAATCAAAACATTCAAAATTTATGCATATTTCCTATAATTTTTGAATTTTTCATAATGCAACAGAAAAAATTATGTGGTTGTACTCGTTCCAAGCATGTCTACAATCAAAAGATTCAAACTTTATGCACATTTCCTATAATTTTTAAGTTTTGAATAATATAACAACAAAACTTAGGCAATTTCACTTGTTTCAAGCATGTTTAAAATTAAAAGATTCAAACTTTATTCATGTTTCCTTTAATTATTATGTTTTGAATAATGCAACACTAAAACATAGGCAATGTTACTCATTTCAAGCATGTTTATAATCAAAAGATTCAAATTTTATGCACATTTCTTATAATTTTTGAGTTTTGAATAATGCAACACCAAAATTTAGATGATTTTACTCATTTCGAGTATGTTTACAATCAAAATATTCAAACTTTATGCATGTTTCCTATAATTTTTTAGTTTTAAATAATGCAATGCCAAAACTTAAGTGGTTTTACTCATTTTGAGCATGTTTACAATCAAAATATTCAAACTTTATGAGTGTTTCCTTTAATTTTTGAGTTTTCAATAATGCAATGCTAAAATTTAAGAGGTTTTACTCATTTTGAGCCTATTTAAAATCAAAAGACTCAAACTTTTTGCACATTTCCTATAATTTTTGAGTTTTGAATAGTGCAACACCAAAACTTAAGTAGTTTTACTCATTTTGATCATGTTTAAAATCAAAAGATTCAACTTTTGTGCCTATTTCCTATAATTTGAGTTTTTAATTATGCAATATTAAAACTTAAGCAATTTTACTCATTCCAAGCATGTTTAAAATCAAAAGATTCAAACTTTATGCATGTTTCCAAGAATTTTTGTGTTTTGAATAAGGCAACACCAAAACTTAAGTGGTTTTACTCGTTTCAAGCATGTTTACAATCAAAATAATCAAACTTTATGCACGTTTCCTATAATTTGAATTTTGAATAATGCAACATCAAAACTTAGGTGGTTTTACTCATTTTGAGCATTTTACAATAAAAACTTCAAATTTTATGCACTTTTCATATAATTTTTAAGTTTTGAGTAATGTAGCACATAAAAATTAAGTGGTTTTACTTGTTTTGGGCATGTTTACAATCAAAAGATTCAAACTTTATGCGTATTTCCTATAATTTTTGTGTTTTGAATAATGCAACACCAAAATTTAAGTGATTTTACTCATTTTGAACATGTTTAGAATCAAAAGATTCAAACTTTACGCATATTTCCTATAATTTTTGAGTTTTGAATATATCAAAACTAAAATTTAAGCAATTTTACTCATTTTGAGCATGTTTAAAATCAAAAAAATTTAAATTTATGTGTTTCTTATTTTTTTTGAGTTTTGAATAATGCAACACCAAAACTTATAATGTTTTACTAATTTTTAACATTTTTAAAATGAAAAGATTCAAACTTTATGCATGTTTCCTATAATTTTTGAGTTTTGAACAATGCAACATAAAAAATTAAGTGGGTTTACTCATTTTGAGCATGTTTACAATCGAAAGATTCAAACTTTGTGCATGTTTGGTATAATTTTTGAGTTTTGAATAATGCAACACCAAAATTAGGTGGTTTTAATAGTTTAGAGCACGTTTACAATCAAAAGATTCAAACTTTATGTGTGTTCCCTATAATTTTTGAGTTTTGAATAATGCAACACCAAAATTTAAGTGGTTTTACTCATTTTGAGTATGTTTAGAATCAAAAGATTCAAATTTTATGTGTGTTTTCTAGGTTTTTTTAGTTTTGAATAATGCAACACCAAAATTTAAGCGGTTTTACTCATTTCTAGCTTGTTTAAAATCAAAAGATTTAAGATTTATGTATCTTTCCTATATTTTTTGAGTTTTTAATATTGTAACAACAAAAACTAAGCGGTTTTACTTGTTTTGATCATGTTTACAATTAAAAGGCTCAAACTTTATGTGTATTTCTTATAATTTTTGAGTTTTGAATAATACAACACCAAAAATTAAGTGGTTTACTATTTTTTAGCATGTTTATAATCAAAAGATTCAAACATTATGCAGATTTCCTATAATGTTTTAGATTTCTATAATGTAACACAAAATCTTAAGCAGTTTTACTCATTTTAAGCATGTTTACAATTAAAAAATTCAAACTTTGTGTGCATTTCCTTTAATTTTTGACTTTTGAATAATGTAACACTAAATCTTAATCTATTTTACTCATTTCGAGCATGTTTATAATCAAAATATTTAAAATTTATCCATATTTCCTATAATTTTTGAGTTTTGAATAATGTGACATAAAAACATAAGTTGTTTTACTCATTTTAAGTATGTTTAGAATCAAAAGAAACAATCTTTATCCATGTTTCCTATAATATTTCAGTTTTGAATAAAGCAACACCAAAACTTATGTGGTTTTACTCATTTTAAGCATGTTTAGAAGCAAAAGATTCAAACTTCATGCACATTTCATATAATTTTTGAGTTTTGAATAATGCAACACCAAAACTTAAGTGGTTTTACTCATTTTGAGCATCTTTATAATTAAAACATTTAAAATTTATGAGCATTTATTATAATTTTTGAGTTTTGAATAATGCAACACCAAAACTTAAGCATTTTTCTCATTTCAAGCATGTTTATAATCAAAATATTCAAACTTTATGCACATTTCATATGATTTTTTAGTTTTGAATATATAAACACTAAAATTTAAGTTTTTTTACTCATTTTGAGCATGTTTAGAATCATAAGATTCAAAATTTATGTGTGTTTCCTATAATTTTTGCATTTTGAATAATACAACACCAAAACTTAAAAAGGTTTTACTCATTTTGAACATTTTTAAAATCAAAAGATTTAAACCTTATGCACATTTCCTATAATTTTTGAGTTTTCAATAATGCAACTCTAAAACTTAAACAGTTTTACTCATTTCAAGCATGTTTAGAATCAAAATATTCAAACTTTATGCATGTTTCCTATAATTTTTGAGTTTTGAAAAATGCAACACCAAAACCTAAAAGGTTTTACTCATTTTAAACATTTTTTAAATCAAAATATTTAAACTTTATGTGCATTTCATATAATTTTTAAGTTTTGAATAATATAACTCAAAAACTTAAGCAATTTTACTCATTTCGATCATGTTTAGAATCAAAAGATTTAAACTTTATGCATGTTTCCTATAATTTTTGAGTTTTGAATAATGCAACATCAAAACTTATACATTTTAACTCATTTTGAACATGTTTACAATCAAAACACTGAAACTTTATATGGGTTTCTAATAAATTTTAAGCCCTAAATAATGTCACAACAACACTTAAGCATTTTTACTCATTTGGAGCATGTTTGCAATCAAAAGATTCAAAATTTATGTAGGTTTCCTATAGTTTTTGAGTTTTTTATAATGCAACACCAAAACATAAGTAGTTTTACTCATTTTGAACATTTTTAAAAATAAAAGATACAAACTTTATGAGGGTTTTATATACTTTTTGAGTTTTGTATAATGTAACACCAAAACTTAAGCAATTTTACTCATTTTAAGCATGTTTACAATCAAAAGTTTCAAACTTTAAGCATGTTTCCTCTATTTTTTTAGTATGTAATAATGCAACACAAAAAATAATGTAGTTTTAATCCTTTGAAACATGCTTACAATCAAAGGATTCAAACTATATGCATGTTTCCTATAATTTTTGAGTTTTGAATAATGTAACACCATAACCTAGGTAGTTTTACTTATCTCAAACATGTTTACAATCAAAAGATTCAAACTTTATACAATTTTCCTATAATTTTTTAATTTTGAATAATGCATCACCAAAACTTAGGTAGTTTTACTCATTTCAAGAAAATTTACAAAAAAAAGTTTCAAACTTTATATGCATTTCATATAGTTTTTGTGTTATGAATAATGCAACACCAAAACTTAGGTGGTTTTACTCATTTTGAGCATGTTTACAATAGAAAGATTAAAAATTTATCATATTTCCTATAATTTTTGAGTTTTGAATAATGCAACACCAAAACTTAGGCATTTTTAATAGTTTTGAGCATGTTTAAAATCAAAAGATTCAAACTTTATGTGTGTCTCCTATAATTTTTTGAGTTTTAAATAATGCAACACCAAAATGTAGATAGTTTTAAAATTTATGCACATTTCTTATATATTTTAGTTTTGAATAATGCAACACAAAAACTTTGGTGATTTTACTTGAATTGAGCATGTTTGCAATCAAAAGATTCAAACTTTATGTGGATTTGTTATAATTTTTAGTTTTGAATAATGCAACACAAAAATTTAGACAATTATATTTGTTTCAAGGATGTTTACAATCAAAAGATTCAATCTTTCTGTGTCTTTCCTATTATTTTTGTGTTTTGAATAATGCAACACCAAAACTTAAGTGGTTTTACTCATTTCAAGTATGTTTACAATTAAAAAATTCATAATTTATGTCCATTTCCTATAATTTTTGAGTTTTGAATAATGTAACACCAAAACTTTTGTGGTTTTACTCATTTTTAGCATGTTTGGAATCAAAATATTCAAACTTTATGCATGCTACATAGAATTTTTGAGTTTTGAATAATGTAACACCAAAACTTAAGTGGTTTTATTCATTTTGAGCATGTTTATAATTAGAAGATTCAAACTTTATGCACATTTCTTATATTTTGAGTTTTTGAATAATGCAACACCAAAACTTTAGCAATATTACTCATTTTGATCATATTTAGAATCAAAAGATTCAAACTTTCTACACATTTCCTATAATTTTTTAGTTTTCTATAATGCAACACTAAAACTAAAGCAATTTTGTTCATTTGAAGCATGTTTACAATGAAAAGATTCAAACTTTATGTACATTTTCTATAATTTATTAGTTTTGAATAATGTAACACCAAAACATAAGCGGTTTTATTCATTTTGAGCATGTTTAGAATCAAAAGATTCAAACTTTATGCATGTTTCCAATAATTTTTGAGTTTTGAATAATGCAACACCAAATCTTAAGTTATTTTACTAGTTTCAAGCATGTTTAGAATCGAAAGATTCAAATTTAATGTATGTTTTCTATAATTTTTGAGTTTTTAATAATGTAACACCAAAACATAAGCAATTTTACTCATTTCAAACATGTTTAGAATCAAAAGATTCAATATTTATGTGTGTTTCTTATAATTTTTGAGTTTTGAATAATGCAACACCTAAACTTAAGTAGGTTTACTCATGTCGAGCATGTTTAGAATCAAAAGATTCAAACTTTATGTGTGTTTCCTACAATTTTTGAGTTTTTAATAATGAAACAATAAAACATAAGCGATTTTACTTGTTCTGAGCATTACTAGAATCAAACAATTCAAAATTTATATACGTCACCTATAATTTTTGAGTTTTGAATAATGCAATGCTAGAACTTAAGCGGTTTTAGTCATTTTGAGCATGTTTACATTATAAAGATTCAAAATTCATGCGTGTTTCCTATAATTTTTGAGGTTTGAATAATGCAACACCAAAATTTAAGTGTTTTTTCTTCCTTTTAGCATGTTTAGAATCAAAATATTATAACTTTATGCACGTTTCCTATAATTTTTGAGTTTTAAATAATGTAATACCAAAACATCAGTGGGTTTACTCATTTTGAGAAGGTTTACAATCAAAATATTCAAACATTATGCACATTTCCTATAATTTTTTAGTTTTGAAAAATGTAACACCAAATCTTAAGTGGTTTTACTCATTTTGAGCATGTTTAGAATCAAAGGATTCAAACTTTATGCAAGTTTCCTATATTTTTTGACTTTTAAATAATGCAACATCAAAACCTAAGCAATTTTACTCATTTGAAGCATGTTTAGAATCAAAAAATTCAAACTTTATGTGGGATTCCTATAATTTTTGAGTTTTGTATAATGCAACAATGAGACATATGTGGTTTTAATCATTTCAAGCATGTTTACAATGGAAAGATATGTGGGTTTCATATAATTTTTGATTTTTTGTACATTACAACACCAAAATTTAAGTGGTTTAACTCATTTCAAGCATGCCTAGAATCAAAAGATTCAAAATTTATGTGGGTTTCCTATAATTTTAGAGTTTTGAATAATGTAACACCAAAACTTAAGTGGTTTTACTAATTTTGAGCATGTTTAGAATCAAAAGATTCAAACTTTATGTGTGTTTCCTATGATATTTGAGTTTTAAATAATACAACACCAAAACTTAAGTACTTTTACTTTTTTTGATCATGTTTAAAATAAAAAGATTCAAGATTTATGCATGTTTCCTATATTTTTGTGTTTTGAATAATGCAACACCAAAACTTAAGTGATTTTACTCATGTTGAGCATGTTTAAATGCAAAAGATTCAAATTTTATGTGTTTTTCCTATAATTTTTGAGTTTTGAATCATGCAAGAATTAAACTTTAACGGTTTTATTCATTTTGAGCATGTTTAGATTTAAAAGATTCAAACTTTATGCACATTTCCTATAATTTTTGAGTTTTGAATAATGAAACACCAAAACTAAAATGGTTTTACTCATTTTGATCATGTTTACAATCACAAGATTCAAACTTTATGCACATTTCTTATAATTTTGAGTTTTGAGTAATGCAACACCAAAACTTATGTGGTTTTACTCATTTTGAGCATGTTAAGAATCACAAGATTCAAGCTTTGTTTGTGTTTCCTATAATTTTTGACTTTAGAATAATGTAACACCAAAACTTAAGTTGTCTTACTCATTTTGAGCATATTTAGAATCTAAAGATTCAAACTTTATGTGGGTTTCATATAATTTTTGAGTTTTGAATAATGTAACACCATAACTTTAGTAGGTTTACTCATTTCAAGCCTATTTAGAATCAAAAGATTCAAACTTTATGTGAGTTTCCTATAATTATTGAGTTTTAAATAATACAACATCAAAAGTTAAGCAGTTTAACTCATTAAGAGCATGTTTAGAATTAAAAGATTCAAACTTTATGTGTGTTTCCTTTAATTTTTGAGTTTTGAATAATGGAACACCAAAACTTAAGTAGTTTTACTCATTTAGGGCATGTTTACAATCAAAATATTCAAACTCTATGCACTTTTCCTATAATTTTTTACTCTAAAATATTGCAACACCAAACCTTAAGCGGATTTACTCATTTTGAGCATGTTTAGAATCTAAAGATTCAAATATTATGTGGGCTTCATATAATTTTTGAGTTTTGAATAATGTAACACCAAAACTTGGGTAGTATTATTCATTTAGAGCATGTTTAGAATCAAAATATTTAAACTTTATGTGGGTTTCCTATAATTTTTTAGTTTTGAATAATGTAACATCAAAATTTAAGTAGTTTAACTCATTTCGAGCATGTTTACAATCAAAGGATTCAAACTATATGTGGGTTTCTTATAATTTTTGAGTTTTGAATAATGCAACACCAAAACTTAAGCAATTTTATTTGTTTTGAGCATGTTTACAAATAAAAGATCCAAAATTTATTTGGGTTTCCTATATTTTTTTAGTGTTTTATAATGCAACACCCAAACCTAAGTGGTTTTACTCATTTTGAGCATGTTTACAAATAAAAGATTCAAAATTTATGAGTGTTTCCTATAATTTTTGTGTTTTGTATAATACAACACTAAAACTCAAGCACTTTTACTCATTTCAAGCATGTTTACAATCAAAAGATTTAAACTTTATGAGTATTTCCTATTATTTTTGAGTTTGTAATAATACAACACCAAAACTTATGCAATTTTACTTCTTTTGAGCATGTTTACAATCAAAAGATTCAAATTATATGTGTGTTTCCTATATTTTTTGACTTTTGAATAATGCAACACAAAATCATAGGTAGTTTTACTCATTTCAAGCATGTTTACAAAAAAAAGATTCAAACTTTATGTAATTGTCTTATAATTTTTGAGTTTTTAATAATGAAACACCAAAACTTAGGTAGTTTTACTCATTTTGAGCATGTTTATGAAAAATTGATTCAAACTTTATATGCATTTCCTATAATTTTTGTGTTTTGAATAATACAATACTAAAATATAGGTATTTTTACTCATTTTGAGCATGTTTACAATCAAATGATTCAAACTTTATTGTATTTCCTATAATTTTTGAGTTTTGAGTAATGTAACACCAAAACTTATGTGGTTTTAATAGTTTTGAGCATGTTTAAAATCAAAAGATTCAAACTTTATGTGTGTTTCCTATAATTTTTGAGTTTTGAATAATGCAACAGTAAAACTTATGTGGTTTTACTCATTTTGAGCATGTTTACTATCAAAAGATTCATACTTTATGCATGTTTCCTATAAGTATTGAGTTCTAAATAATATAACACCAAAACATAAGTGGTTTTACTCATTACTAGCATGTTTAAAATCAAAAGATTCAAACATTATGCATGTTTCTTATAATTTTTGAGTTTTGAATAATGTAATACCAAAACTTAAGAAGATTTACTTATTTTGAGCATGTTCACAACCAAAAGATTTAAACTTTATGCATTTTTCCTATAATTTTTGAGTTTTAAATAAAACAACACCAAAACATAAGTGGTTTTACTCGTTTGGAGCATGTTTAGAATTAAAAAATTTCAAACTTTATGTGCATTTCCTATAATTTTTAGTTTTGAATAATGTAACACCAAAACTTGAGTGGTTTTACTTGTTTCGTGCATGTTTAGAATCAAAAGATTAAAAAATTATGCATGTTTCATATATTTTTAAATTTTGAATAATGCAACACTAAAACTTAAGTGGTTTTACTTGTTTTAAGCATATTTAGAATCAAAAGATTCAAAATTTATTTGTGTTTTCTATATTTTTTAGTTTTGAATAAAGCAACACCAAAACTTAAGTGGTTTTACTCATTTTTTAGGATGTTTAAAATCAAAAGATTTAAACTTTATGCATGTTTCATATTATTTTTGAGTTTTGAATAATGCAACACCAAAACTTAAGTGGTTTTACTCATTTTGAGCATGTTTAAAATCAAAAGATACACACTTTATGCATGTTTCCTATAACTTTTTAGTTTTAAATAATGCAACATCAAAACTTAAGTGATTTTACTCATTTCAAGTATGTTTACAATCAAAAGATTCAAAATTTAAGCACATTTCCTATAATTTTTATGTTTTGAATAATGTAACACCAAAAATTGAGTGGTTTTGCTCATTTTGAGCATGTTTAGAATCAAAAGATTTAAACCTTATGTATGTTTCCTATCATTTTTGAGTTTGGAATAATGCAACACCAAAATGTAAAAGGTTTTACTCATTTTGAATGTTTTGAAATCAAAAGATTTAAACTTTATGTGCATTTCCTATAATTTTTGAGTTTTGAATAATAAAACTCTAAAACTTAAGTGGTTTTACTCATTTTAAGCATATTTAAAATCAAAAGATTCTAACTTTATGCACGTTTCCTATAATTTTTGAGTTCTAAATAATGCAACACCAAAACTTAAGTAGTTTTACTCATTCTGAGAATGTTTCAAATATATAGAATCAAACTTAATGTGGGTTTCATATAATATTTGAGTTTTGAATAATGTAACACCAAAACATAAATAGTTTTACTTGTTTTGAGCATGTTTACAATCATAAGATTCAAACTTTATGCAGGTTTCCTATAATTTTTGAGTTTTGAATAATGCAACACCAAAACTTAAGCAGTTTTACTCATTTTTAAGCAATTTTACTCATTTTTAGCATGTTTACAATCAAAAGATTCAAAATTTATGTCTGTTTCTTATAATTTTTGAGTTATGTATAATGCAACACAAAACCTAAAAAGTTTTACTCATTTCGAACATGTTTATAAATAAAAGATTCAAACTTTATGCATGTTTCCTATATTTTTTGAGTTTTAAATAATGCAACACCAAAACTTTAGTAGTTTTATTCATTTTGAGCATCTTCAAAATGAAAATATTCAAACTTTATGTGCATTTGTGATAATTTTTGACTTTTAAATAATGCAAAACCAAAACTTAAGCAATTTTACTCATTTTGAGCATGTGTAGAATCAAATGTTTCCTATAATTTTTTAGTTTTGAATAATACAATGCTAAAACATAAGCAGTTTTACTCATTTAAAGCATGTTTTCAATCAAAAGATTCAAACTTTATGCACTTTTCCTATTATTTTTTACTTTAGAATAATGCAACACCAAAACTTAAGTAGTTTTACTCATTTTGAGCATGTTTAGAATGTAAAGATTCAAAATTTATGTGGGTTTTATATAATTTTCAAGTTTTGAATGATGTAACATCAAAACTTAAGTAGTTTTATTCATTTTGAGCATGTTTAGAATCAAAAGAATCAAAGTTTATGTGGGTTATCTATAATTTTTGAGTTTTGAATAATGCAACATCAAAACTTATGCAGTTTAACTCATTTTGAGAATGTTTGCAATCAAAACATTGAATATTTATCCAGGTTTCCTATAATATTTGAGATTTGAATAATCTTACACTAAAACTTAAGTAGCTTTACTCATTTTGAGCATGTCTATAATCAAAAGATTCAAAATTTATGCAGGTTTCATATAATTTTTGAGTTTTGTATAATGTAACACATAAACTAAGGTAGTTTTACTCATTTCAAGAATTTTTACAAATAAAAAATTCAAAATTTATAAGGGTTTCCTAGGATTTTTGAGTTTTGTGTAATGTAATACCAAAACTTAAGCAGTTTTACTTATTTCAAGCATGTTTACAATCAAAAGTTTCAAACTTTATGTGCATTCCCTATAATTTTTGAGTTTTTAATAATGGAACACCAAAACTTATGCAATTTTACTTCTTTTGAGCATGTTTACAATCAAAAGATTCAAACTATATGTGTGTTTCCTATAAGTTTTGACTTTTGAATAATGCAACACAAAAACATAGGCAGTTTTACTCATTTCAAGCATGTTTACAATAAAAAGATTCAAAATTTATGCAAGTGTCCTATAATTTTTGAGTTGTCAATAATAAAACACTAAAACTTATGTAGTTTTACTCATTTCAAGCAGGTTTATGAAAAAAAGATTCAAACTTTATATGCATTTCATATAATTTGTGTCTTTTGAATAATATAACACCCAACATTAGGTGATTTTACTCATTTTGAGCATCTTTACAATCAAATGAATCAAACTTTATAGCATTTCCTATCATTTTTAAGTTTTGAATAATGCAACACCAAAACTTAGGTGGTTTTAATAGTTTTGAGCATGTTTAAAATAAAAAGATTCAAACTTTATGTATATTTCCTATAACTTTTGATTTTTGAACAATGCAACATAAAAGAATAGGCAATTTTACTCATTTTGAGCATGTTTACAATCAAAAGATTAATACTTTATGCACATTTCTTATAATTTTTGAGTTTTAAATAATGCAACACCAAAACATAAGTAGTTTTACTCGTTACGAGCATGTTTAAAATCAAAAGATTCAAACACTATGTGCATTTCCTATAATTTTTGAGTTTTAAATAATGTAATACCAAAACTTAAGAAGTTTTACTTGTTTTGAGAATGTTTACAATCGAAAGATTCAAACTTTATGCATGTTTCCTATATTTTTTGAGTTTTGAATAATGCAACACCACAACTTAGGTGGTTTTACTCATTTGGAGCATGTTTAGAGTCAAAAGTTTCAAAATTTATGTGCATTTCCTATAATTTTTTAGTTTTCAATAATGCAACACCAAAACTTAAGTGGTTTTACTTGTTTCAAGCATGTTTAGAATCAAAAGATTCAAAATTTATGCATGTTTTCTATATTTTTTTAGTTTTGAATAATGCAAAACTAAACCTTAAGCGGTTTTACTCATTCGAGCATCTTTAAAATAAAAAAATTCAAATTTTATGTGCGTTTCCTATAATTTTGAGTTTTGAATAATGCAACACCAAAACTTAAGTGATTTTACTCATTTTGAGCATGTTTAAAATCAAAAGATTTAAACTTTATATGTGCTTCCTATAATTTTCTAGTTTTGAATAATGCAACAAAAAAAATCGGGCTATTTTACATGTTTTAAGCATGTTTACAATAAAAAGATTCAAACATTAAGCACATATCCTATAATTTCTATGTTTTGAATAATGCAACACCAAAACTTAAGCGGTTTTACTTGGTTTGAGCATGTTTACAATCAAAAGATTCAAAATTTATTCACATTTCCTATAATTTTTGTGTTTTGAATAATGTAACAAAAAAACTAAGTAATTTAACTTGTATCAAGCATATTTAGAATCAAAATATTCAAACTTTATGTGCATTTCCTATAATTTTTGAGTTTTAAATATATCAACACTAAAATTTAAGTGGTTTTACTTATTTTGAGCATGTTTAGAATCAAAAGATTCAAAATTTATGTGTGTTTCCTATAATTTTTGAGTTTTGAATAATTCAACACCAAAACTCAAAAGGTTTTACTCTTTTTGAATGTTTTTAAAATCAAAAGATTTAAACTTTATGTGCTTTTCCTAATTTTTTTTAGTTTTGAGTAATGCAACACCAAAATTAGGTGGTTTTACTAGTTTTGAGCATGTTTACAATCAAAATATTCAAATTTCTTGTGTGTTTCCTATAATTTTTGAGTTTTGAATAATGTAACACCAAAACTTAAGTGGTTTTACTCATTTCTAGCATGTTTAGAGTCAAAAGATTCAAATTTTATGTGAGTTTCCTATAATGTTTTAGTTTTGAGTAATGCAACACCAAAATTTAAGTAGTTTTACTCATTTTGAACATGTTCAAAATCAAAAGATTCAAACTTTATGCACGTTTCCTAGAATTTTTGAGTTTTGAATAATGTAACAATAAAACTTAAGCAGTTTTACTCATTTTGAGCATGTTTACAATCAAAAGATTTAAACTTTAGGTGTATTTCCTATAATTTTTGAGTTTTTAATAATACAACACCAAAACTTAAGTGATTTTACTCATTTTGAGCATGTTTAAAACCAAAAGATTCAAAATTTATCCATGTTTCATATAATTTTACAGATTTCAATAATGCAACTCAAAAACATAAGTAGTTTTACTTATTTGATCATGTTTAAATTCAAAAGATTCAAACTTTGTTCATGTTTCCTATAATTTTTGAGTTTTGAATAATGTAACACTAAAACTTAAGTGGTTTACTCATTTAGAGCATGTTTACAATCAAAAGATTTAAAATTTATGCATATTTCTTATAATTTTTGAGTTTTGAATAATGCAACACCAAAACTTAAGTTGTTTTACTCGTTTTAAGTATGTTTATAATCAAAAATTTCAAACTTTATGCATGTTTCCTATAATTTTTGAGGTTGAATAATGCAAAAGCAAAACTTAAGTGTTTTTACTCATTTTGAACATGTTTAGAATCAAAAGATTCAAACTTTGTGTACATTTCCTATAATTTTTGAGTTTTGAATAATGCAACACCAACCAAATTTAGTGAAAGGAAGTCAGACTTCTCCAGAGGTTCACCTCAATTTTCCAAGGTCCTATAGCTTGGAGGTGTTCTCATTGTATCATTAGGTTTTGCATAATGAGATACTACATCAAGAAACAAGTGCAAAATCTATGTGATAACAAGAACAACACATTTACCGTGCATTGCCACATCACCTTCCTTTCATCCTATATTTTTTGTTATCTGAGTATACTCTTGCTCTAAGAGGTTTTCATTGTTTCATCTAGTTTATTTATTTCTAAAGATTATTGTATGATTCAATCAATATTTAATAATTATTTTATATTTTTGTGATCCTTGAAAAATATTATAATTTATTTATAATAATATTTTATATAATTCTTATGATATGTTTTATGTGTATTTACACCCTTACTACATTTGAAAACATTTAAACTTAATGTGCATTTAAACTTTATGTTCAAAATTTTTACTCATTTCGAACATGTTTACAATCAAAAGATTCAAAATGTATGGGCATTTCTTATAATTTTTGAGTTTTTAGTAATGCACCACCAAAACTTAAGTGGTTTTACTCGTTTCAAACATGTTTAGAATCAAAAGATTTAAACTTTATGCATGTTTCCTATAATTTTTGAGTTTTAAATAATGTAACACCAAAAGTTAAGTAGTTTTACTTATTTTGAGCATGTTTAGATTAGAAAGATTTAAAACTTATGTGCATTTCCTATAATTTTTGAGTTTTAAATAATGTAACACCAAAACTTTAATGGTTTTACTCATTTTGAGCATGTTTAGAATTAGAAGATTCAAACTTTATGCATGTTTTCTATAATTTTTGAGTTTTGAATAATGCAACACTAAAACTTAAGTGGTTTAACTCATTTAGAGAATGTTTACAATTAAAAGATTCAAACTTTATGCACTTTTCTTATGATTTTTAACTTTAGAATAATAGAACACCAAAACTTAAGCAATTTTACTCATTTCAAACATGTTTGGAATCTAAAGATTCAAACTTAATGTGCATTTCATATATTGTTTTGAGTTTTGAATAATATAAGATCAAAACTTAAGTAGTTTTACTCATGTTAAGCAAGCTTACAATCAAAAGATTCAAACTTTTATAGGTTTACTATATTTTTTGTGTTTTGAATAATACAATGCCAAAACTTAAGCAACTTTAATCATTTCGAGCATTCTTACAATCAAAAGATTCAAAATTTATGTGTGCTACCTATAATTTTTGAGTTATGTATAATGCAACACCAAAACCTAAGAAGTTTTACTCGTTTTGATCATGTTTAAAAACAAAAGATTCAAACTTTATGTGAGTTTCTTATATTTTTTGAGCTTTAAATAATGCAACACCAAAACTTAAGCAATTTTATTCATTTTGAAAATAAAAAGATTTAAACTTTATGTGTATTTTGGATAATTTTTGAGTTTTGAATAATGCAACACCAAAAACTTATGCAATTTTACTCATTTTGAGCATGTTTATAATCAAAAGATTCAAACTTTATGCATGTTTTCTATAATTTTTGAGTTTTGAATAATACAATGCCAAAACTTAAGTAGTTTTACTCCTTTAGAACATGTTTACAATCAAAAGATTTAAATTTTATGCACTTTTTCTATAGTTTTTGACTTCAGAATAATGTAACACCAAAACTTAATTGGTGTTACTCATTTTGAGCAAGTTTAGAATCTAAAGATTCAAACTTTATGTGTGTTTCATATAATTTTTTAGTTTTGAATAATGTATCACCAAAACTTAAGCAATTTTACTCATTTGGAGCATGTTCAAAATCAAAAGAATCAAATTTTATGTGGGTTTCCTTTAATTTTGGAGTTTTGAATAATGTAACATCAAAATTTATCTGGTTTAACTCATTTAGAGCATGTTTACAATCAAAATATTGAAACTTTATCCAAGTTTCCTATAATTTTTGAGTTTTGAATAACATCACACCAAAACTTAAGTAGTTTTACTCATTTCAAGCATGTTTACAATCAAAAGATTTAAAATTTATGTAGGTTTCATATTATTTTTGAGTTTTACATAATGCAACACCAAAACCTAAGCAATTTTACTCATTTCAAGCATTTTTACATGTAAAAGATTCAAAATTTATAAGGGTTTCTTAGGATTTTTTAGTTTTGTATAATGCAATAGTAAAACTTAAGTGGTTTTACTCATTTCAAGCATGTTTACAATCAAAAGTTTTAAACTTTATGCATGTTTCCTATAATTTTTGAGTTTGTTATAATGCAACAAAAATATTTACATAGTTTTACTACTTTATAGAATTCTTACAATCAAAAGATTCAAATTATATGCATGTTTCCTAAAATTTATGAGTTTTGAATAATACAACACCATAATCTAGGCAATTTTACTCATTTTAAACATGTTTACAATCAAAAGATTCAAACTTTATGTGAGTTTCCTATAATTTTTTATTTTTTGAATAATGCATCAGTAAAACTTAGGCAGTTTTACTCATTTTGAGCAAGTTTACATAAAAATATTCAAACTTTATATGCATTTCTTATAATTTTTATGTTATGAATAATGCAACACCAAAACCTAGGTAGTTTTACTCATTTTGAGCATGTTTACAATCAAAAGATTAAAACTTTATCACATTTACTATAATTTTTGAGTTTTGAATAATGCAACACCAAAAGTTAGGCAATTTTAGTAGTTTTGAGCATGTTTAAAACCAAAAAAATTCAAACTTTATGTGTGTTTCCAAAAAAAATTGAGTTTTGAATAATGCAACACCAAAATGTAGGCAATTTCAATAATTTTGAGCATGTTTAGAATTAAAAAATTTAAACTTTATGCACTTTTTCTATATTTTTTTAGTTTTGAATAATGCAACACCAAAACATAGGAGGTTTTACTCATTTTGAGCATGTTTACAATAAAAAGATTCAAACTCTATGTGTGTTTCCTATAATTTTTGAGTTTTGAATAATGCAACAATAAAACTTAGATAGTCTTATTCCTTTCAAACATGTTTAGCATCAAAATATTCAATCTTTATACATCTTTCCTATAATTTTTGAGTTTTGAATAATGTAACACCAAAACCTAGGTGGTTTTACTCATTTTAAGATTGTTTACAATCAAAATATTCAAATTTTATGCACATTTCATATAATTTTTGAGTTTTGAATAATGCAAGACTAGAACTTAGGCAATTTTACTCATTTCAAACTTGTTTAAAATGAAAAGATTAAAATATTATGTGTATTTCTTTTAATTATTTATATTAGAATAATGTAACACCAAAACCTAGGTGGTTTAAGTTATTTTGAGCATGTTTACAATCAAAAGATTCAAAATTTATGCACATTTCTTATAATTTTTGAGTTTTGAAAAATGTATCACCAAAACATAAATGGTTTTTCTTGTTTTGAACATGTTTAGAATCAAAATATTCAAACTTTATGCATGTTTCCAATAAATTTTGAGTTTTGAATAATTCAACACCGAAATATAAGCAATTTTTCTCATTTTGAGCAAGTTTAGAATCTAAAGATTCAAATTTTATGCGTGTTTCCTATAATTTTTTAGTTTTGAATAATGCAACACCAAAACTTAAGTGGTTTTACTCATTTCAAGCATGTGTATAATCAAAAAATTCAAAATTTATGCATGTTTCCTATATTTTGAGTTTTTGAATAATGAAACAACAAAAATTTAGTGGTTTTACTCATTTGAAGCATGTTTAAAATAAAAAGATTTAAACTTTTTACGTGTTTCCTATATTTTTTTAGTTTTGAATAATACAACATGAAAACTTAAGTTGTTTTACTCATTTTGAGAATGTTTACAATCAAAAAATTCAAACTTTATTTATATTTCCTATAATTTTTGAGTTTTGAATAATGCAACACCAAAAAATAAGTGGTTTTATTCATTTTGAGCATGTTTAGAATCAAAAGATTCAAAATTTATGCATGTTTCCTATAATTTTTGAGTTTTGAATAATACAACACCAAAACTTAGGTAGTTTTACTCATTTCAAGCATTTTTAGAATCAAAAGATTCAAACTTAATGTGTGTTTCCTATAATTTTTGAGTTTTTAGTAATTTAACACCAAAACATAATTAGTTTTACTCATTTTGAGCATGTTTAGAATCAAAAGTTTCAATCTTTATGTGTGTTTCTTATAATTTTTGAGTTTTGAATAATGCAACACCAAAAAGTTAGTGGGTTTACTCATGTCAATCATGTTTAGAATCAAAAAATTCAAACTTTATGAATATTTCATACATTTTTGAGTTTTTAATAATGCAACACCAAAACATAAGCAATTTTACTCATTTTGAGCATCTTTAAAATCAAAAAATTCAAAATTTATATGCATTTCCTATAATTTTTGTGTTTTGAATAATACAACACCAAAACTTAAGCAATTTTACTCATTTTGAGCATGTTTACAATATAAATATTCAAAATTTATGCATGTTTCCTATAATTTTTGAGTTTTGAATAATGAAACACCAAAATTTAAGTGGTTTTTTTAATTTCTAGCATGTTTAGAATCAAAAGATTAAAACTTTGTGCTCATTTCCTATAATTTTTAAGTTTTGAATAATGTAATACCAAAAAGTAAGTGGGTTTACTCATTTTGAGAATCTATACAATCAAAAGATTCAAGCCTTATGCACATTTCCTATATTTTTTTAGTTTTGAATAATGCAACACCAAAACTTAAAATTTATGCACGTTTCCTATAATTTTATAGTTTTGAAAAATATAACACCAAAACATAAGTGGTTTTATTCTTTTTGAGCATGTTTACTATCAAAGGATTCAAACTTTATGTAGGTTTCCTATAATTTTGTTACTTTTAAATAATGCAACATTAAAATCTAAGTAGTTTTACTCATTTAGGCATGTTTACAATAAAAAGATTCAAAATTTATGTGGATTTCCTATAATTTTTGCATTTTTTATAATGCAACAACAAAACATATATGGTTTTACTCATTTTAAGCATGTTTACAATCAAATGATCCAATTTTTTTGCAGGTTTCCTATAATTTTTGAGTTTTTGTATAATGCAACACCAAAATTTAATTGGTTTTACTCATTTTGAGCATGTTTACAATCAAAAGATTCAAAATTTATGTGGGTTTGCCATAATTTTAGAGTTTTGAATAATGTAACACTAAAACTTAAGCAATTTTACTCATTTTGAGCATTTTAGAATAAAAAGATTAAAACTTTATGTATGTTTCTTATAATTTTTGTGTTTTGAATAATGCAACACCAAAACTTAAGTAGTTTTACTCATATTGAACATGTTTAGAATCAAAATATTCAAGCTTTATGCACATTTCATATAATTTTTAAGTTTTGAATAATGCAACACCAAAATTTAAGTAGTTTTACTCATTTTGAGCATGTTTAAAAGCAAAAGATTCAATCTTTATGGATGTTTCCTATAATTTTTTAGTTTTGAATAATGCAACACCAAAACTAAAATAGTTTTACTCATTTTGAGCATGTTTACAATCACAAGATTCAAACTTTATGGACATTTCTTATAATTTTTGAGTTTTGATTAATGCAACACCAAAAATTAAGTAGTTTTACTCATTTTGAGCATGTTTAGAATCAAAAGATTCAAACTTTATGTGTGTTTCCTATAATTTTTGAGTTTTAAATAATGCAACACCAAAATTTAAGCAATTTTACTCATTTTAAGCATGTTTATAATAAAAAGATTCAAACTTTATGTGCATTTCCTATAATTTTTTACTTTAGATTAATTCAACACCAAAACATAAGCAATTTTACTCATTTTGAGCATGTTTAGAATCTAAGGATTCAACTTTATTTGGGTTTCATATAATTTTTAAGTTTTGAATAATGTAATACCAAAACTTAAGCAATTTTACTCATTTTGAGCATGTTTAGAATCAATAGATTCAAACTTTATTTGGGTTTCCTATAATTATTGAGTTTTAAATGATGCAACATCAAAAATTAAGTGCTTTAACTAATTTCAAGCATGTTTAGAATCAAAAGATCCAAAATTTTGCTTGTTTTCTTAAATTTTTGAGTTTTGAATAATTTAACACCAAAAATTAAGTAGTTTTACTCATTTAGAGCATGTTTACAAATAAAAGATTCAAATTTTATGCACTTTTCTTATAATTTTTTTACTTTAGAATAATGCAACCCCAAAACTCAAGTTGTTTTACTCATTTCAAGTATGTTTAGAATCTAATGATTCAAACTTTATGTGGGCTTCATATAATTTTTGAGTTTTGAATAATGTAACACCAAAACTTAAGTAGTTTTACTCATTTAGAGCATGTTTAGAATTAAAATATTCAAAATTTATGTGGGTTTCCTATAATTTTTTAGTTTTGAATATTTTACTCCCTTAACCTTTAACATGTATTTGGATATGTTTGGTTGACTTGTGGTTTACATACCTCTTTTATATTCTTATTACATTTTTATATGTTCTTAGTTAGGTTGGCGTATGAAATAAACATGGATAAGTAGATTATATACAGGAGGTAGTGGCTAGTCTTTGATTATCATGTTAAGTATTTTGCTCTTAGTGCATTATTGTGGAGGTTGTCCCATTGAAGTGGCTTAGCTTTATTATCTAGTATTCTACTTTGCTATCAATTATTATTGTTTGATCTCTCATAATTGATTATTCTGTGTGATATAAAATCATTTTATGTAAATATATAAGTAATTTCATTACAAGTGGTATCATAGATTCAATTTGGGAAAGTTTCCTATGACATTGTTTTTTGATCTAGCGAGGCATGTCTTCTATGAAGGGAAGGAGAGAGAAAACATAACTTGAAATCCAAGAAGAATTAATTTTTTCTGTCAGTGTAGTATTGTTCAAAATGTTTTTTTTGAAAAAATATAATTAAAAAAAATTCTAGAAATTTTTTTTGCTTTGCACAATTGCATTCATTGAATTCATCTCAATGAGATGATCGTAATGGTATACTCTACTAGTACACTTTTTTATGTTGAAATTTTTTACCCTAGTATGTAAAAGTAGTCATTAGATTCAACTTAGTGAGGTGATCATAATGGTACCATCTCTTGGTACACTTTTTTAGGGCAAAAACCTTCTCAGGGTTTGTATATGGTTGGTCCTTCTACATGAGGATGAAAAGGGGGCCAAGAAACTCCTAAGACTCCTTCTATTGATGACATGGAATTTAGAACTTTAGCTCCATTGATTTCTTAAATTTAGGCTAGCATATAGGGCTTGGTGTGGCATGATGACTTTGTTGCAGTTCAAACTGATGTCTTAGGGATGTACAGAGAGCTTAATGGGGTTCATAATCAATTAAATAAGATCACTACTTCATTGGTTTCTCTTTCATCTTAGTTACAATCAAACAACCCTCCACTTCATCCTTCAGGTCCTCCTCCTCTCAACACTAACAACTCTAATTCTAGAGTGAAATTAATGTTTTCTAAAGTGGACATGTGTAAGTTTGATGGTAAGGATCCTCTCACTTGGACTACCCAAATTGAGAATTTATTTGATCTACATCAAATTCATAGTTTTCAAAAGGTTATAGTGGCATCTCTATATCTGGAACATGAGTAGTTCATTTGGTATCACTGGTTCTGTGCTCAAAATAAAAAGAATGGTACTCCTATTGCATGGTCTATTTTCACTAATGAATTGTTGGCTCATTATCACAATAATGTCTCTGAGAACTACTTTAGCCAATTAGCCAAACTATGGTAAACAAGAACTATGAAAGATTATATTCATCAGTTTCAAAATCTATCCTTATGGGTGGAAGACATCACTGAGGAAAATTTGACTAATCTATTTTTGGGTGGTCTCAAAGATAGCATCTAATTAGAGGTTTGAATGTTTAACAAAACATCTGTATCATAAGCTATCCCATGGGAACAAATGGTATAAGAGATGGTCAAATGGAAAACCTTCACTACTAGTCATGATCATACCTTTCAAGTACTATCGTATCCTCAACCTACTAGACAGACACCTTGGAAAATTGAGGAGAAGAGAGCCAAAGGGTTGTGATATGGTTGTGATAGCAAAGGGAGCAAAGACCATCATTATGATAAAAAAAAGTTGTTTTACATCAAAGGTACCAATGAGGATGATGATGATGAGGAGGCAATTGGTGAGGATAAAGAAGATCTTGAGGAAGAATCTGAAGACTCTCAACCTACTATTTCTTGTCATGCCTTTTCAGGCATTAGTACTCCCCAAAATCTTAAGGTGGTAGGTTCCTTTAAAAAAAATAAGGTTATTGTTCTGATTTGGGAGCACACACAACTTCATCAAAAATAAGTTGGCTACTCTCTTAAACTATTTCATTTATCTTAATTTAGAATTTTAGGTCATGATTACAGATGGTGGTATTTTCATTTACTTAGGAAAATGCTATAGTATTAAGCTGGCCATGTGAGACTACTTGTTGGATTCTCCTATGTTTGTTATTCCCATGGGAGGAGTTGATATTATTCTGAGAGTATAGTGGCTCACCAATTTAGGCACTATTGAGATGAATTTATATAAATTATTCATGTGTTTTCATTCTGATGGTAAGACATTTGAGCTAAGGGGATTAAGGGCTAAATCTCCATAACTTGTTAGCTCCCATTAAATGACAAAGATTATCTAAAAAGGTGCTAAAGGATTTTTATCTCACTTTTTTACCATGGAAGTTTATCCAATTCAGCCATTTATACCTCCTGATCTACAACAAGTGATTGATGCCCATTTGGTTATTTTTTGTGACATGCTGAAAGGAATTCTACCTAGTCACATGTATGATCATGCTATCAAAATTATTCTTGGTAGTAAAACACCCAACATCAGGATATATAAGTACCCCTATGCCTAAAAAAGTGAAATTGAAAAGATGGTACTGGAGATGTTGGATGCATGAATCATTCACCATAGCCAAAGTGAATATTCTTCATCAATTATCATGGTGTAAAAGAAAGATGATACTTGGAAGATGTGCCCTAATTATAGGGAACTCCATAAGTAAACTATTAAAGATAAGTTTTCTATTCCTATCATTGATGATTTACTAGATGAATTAAATGGTGCTCTTTATTTTACCAAGTTATTTATGTATTCTAGGTATCATCAAATCTAGATCCGTGATGAAGACATACCCCAAACTACTTTCAGGAATCATGAGGGCCATTATGAGTTTTTAGTTATGTATTTGGGCTAAAAAATGCACCATGTACCTTTTAGAGTTTGATGAATACTATTTTTAAGCCATTTTTGAAGAAATTTATTTTCGTATTTTTTGATGATATCCTCATTTACAATAAAAATTGGGAAGACCATTTTCACCATGTGAAATAGGTACTCTTAATTTTGGAACAACATCAATTGTATGCCAAACCTTCCAAATTTACTTTTGGAGCTTGTGAAGTTGAGTATTTTAGTCATCTAGTTTCACATACAGGAGTAAAAGTGGATCCTAGAAAAATTCAAACCATGGTAGATTGGTTGATTCCTAAGACACTCAAGCAACTAAAGGGATTTATGTGGATAATTGGTTACTATTGTAGGTTTGTCAAAAATTATGGTAGCATTATAGCCCCCCTCACATATTTATTAAAGGAAGACTCCTTTCAATAGACTAATACAACTACTAAGGCATTTGAACAATTGAAATTGGGAATGTGCACCACTCTAGTGTTGGCTACTCAGAATTTTTCCAAGACTTTTATGGTTGAATTTGATACATCTGGGTATGATATGGGTATTGTAGTCATTCAAGTTGGTAGACAAATTGCATTTGAAAGTCATCAACTGAAAGGTAAAAATCAGCACAAACCCATTTATGAGAAGGAAGTGATGGCCATTTTACATGCAGTCAAATAATGGAGGCCTTATTTGATGGGTCATCACTTTTAGGAAAAGAATGATCATGACAGTCTCAAATATTTTTTATAATAAAGTTTATCATCCAAAGAACAACAAAAATGGGTAAATAAAATGTTGGATATGACTTAAAAATTGTTTAAAAGAAAGGCAAGGACAATGTAGTGGTAGATGCAATATCTAGGAAGGATGAATCAGTTGAGGCCTTGTTATATGCTATGATCATTCTGTAGGCAGATTGGTTAGAAGAAGCACGATCAGAATGGGACAAGGATAGTGCTACCCATGAATTGATTCAAAATCTTCATCAATGTTTGGGTGGATTTGAAAAATTTACATGGAAGGGTGATGCATTATGGTATAAAGATAGATTATACCTATGTAAGAATTCTCTTCTTAAATAAAAAATTCTTTACGAACTTCATGCAACTCCAATTGGGGGTCATCCAAGATTTTTGAAAACCTATCATATAATCAAGCAGGATTTGTTTTGGAAGCAATCACAAGGGATGTCAAAAAATATATGGTTGAATCTATGTTCTGTCAACAAAATAAAGGAGAAACTATCGAAACCCTAGGTCTTTTGCAGCCTTTATCCATTGTTAGCCAACATTGGGAAGAGGTGTCTATGGATTTCATTATAGGGTTATCGAGATTTGATGGTCAAAATGTTATCATGGTTGTGGTAGATCATCTCAGTAAGTATGCTCATTTTTGTTCTTTATCATAGCCAATTGTTGCTAGTATAGTAGCTTATAATTTTTTAATATATTTTAGAAATTTCATGGTACCCCTAAGATCATTGTTAGTGATCGAGATCCCATCTTCAATAGTAATTTTTAGACTAAGTTATTTGCATGTTTGGGCACCTACTTGGCTCATAGTTCATCCTATCATCCTCAAACAGATGGACAAACTAAGGTAGTCAATTTTTTTTTGGAAGGATATATATGTTGTTTTGAATCTGATAAACAAGATAAATGGGTTCATTGGTTACCACTTGCTAAATGATGGTATAATACAGAATTCTATTCATAGTTCTTCCAAAATATCTCCTTTTCTATAACTATATAAATACCACCCTCCATCCATCACTTCAACCTTGAAGGTCTATCCTAAGGTTTTCATAGTGGAAGAACATATTCACCATCAATAGGAGGTCCTTTCTAGTTTGCGTAAAAATTTAACCATGGCCCAAAATCACATGAAACAATAGGCAAATCAACATAGGAGTGAGAGGCACTTTGACATTGGTGATTGGGTTTTTTTTCTCACTTACATCCATATAAGAAGATGTCCTTGAACAACAAAAAAAAGGATAACAAGCTATCTCCTAAGTATTATGGGCCTTATCAGATCTTGTAAAAAATTGGTAATGCGGCCTACAAATTAGAGTTTCCTTATTCCAATCACATGCATATAGTATTTCATGTATCATACTTGAAGAAAGTCATTAGACATAAAATTGTTACCCAAATTGAGTTGCCGGAACTAGATGAGGAAGGAATAGTTATTCTTGATCCTGAGGTAATCCATCAAATGCACACTAAGTAGTTCTGGTCTCGAGCGATTAAGGAGTACCTGATCAAATGGAAGAATTTGCTCCATGAAGATGTTACTTGGGAGGATGAATCCTTTGTGCAACAATTCTAGAGTTGACTCAATGTTGAGGACAACATTGTTTTGAAAGAGAGGTGCATGTTACACCCTTAACCTTTAGCATGTCTTGGGATATGTGTGGCTGACTTATGGCTTACATACCTCTTTTGTATTCTTGTTACGTTTGTCTATGTCATTAGTTAGGTTCGCCTATGAAATAACGATGGTTAAGTAGACTATATATAGGAGGTAGTGGTTAGTCTTTGATTATCATGTTAAGTATTTTGCCCTTAGTGCATTATTGTGGAGGTTGTTCTCTTGAAGTGGATTTTCTATATTATCTAGTATTTTGCTCTTTTATCAATTATTGTTGTGTGATTTCTCATAATTGCTTATTTTATGTGATATAAAATCATTATGTGCAAACATCTAGGTGATTTCATTACAGAATAATGCAACATTAAAATTTAAGTAGTTTAACTCATGTTGAGCATGTTTACAAGTAAAAGAGTCAAACTTTATGTGGGTTTCCTATAATTTTTGAGTTTTGAATGATGCAACACCAAAACTTAAGTAGTTTTACTCATTTTGAGCATGTTTACAAATAACATATTCAAAATTTATGTGGGTTTTCTATAATTTTTGAGTTTTTTATAATGCAACACCAAAACTTAAGCGGTTTTACTCATTTTGAGCATATTTACAAATAAAAGATTCAAAATATATGAGCATTTCCGATAATTTTTTAGTTTTGTATAATACAACACCAAAACTTAATCATTTTTACTCATTTTGAGCATGTTTACAATCAAAAGATTTAAACTTTATTTGCATTTCCTATAATTTTTGAGTTTGTAATAATGCAACATCAAAACTTATGCCATTTTAATTCTTTTGAGCATGTTTACAATCAAAAGATTCAAGCTATATGCCTGTTTCCTATAATTTTTGAGTTTTGAATAATGCAACACAAAAACATAGGCAATTTTACTCATTTCAAGCATGTTTACAATAAAAAGATTCAAACTTTATGCAAGTGTCCCATAATTTTTTGAGTTTTGAATAATAAAACACCAAAACCTAGGTAGTTTTATTAATCATTTTGAGCATGTTTACAAATAAAAGATTCAAATTTTATATTCATTTCCTATAATTTTTGTGTTTTGAATAATGCAACACCAAAACTTAGGTGGTTTTAATAGTTTCGATTATGTTTAAAATCAAAAGATTCAAACTTTATTTGTGTTTCCCATAATTTTTGAGTTTTGAATAATGCAACATCGAAACTTAGGTTTTTTTACTCATTTCTTGCATGTTTACTATCAAAAGATTCGTACTTTATGCATCTTTCCTATAATTTTTGAGTTTTAAATAATGTAACACCAAAACTTAAGTAGTTTTACTCATTACAAGCATGTTTAAAATTAAAAGATTCAAACATTATGCATGTTTTCTATAATTTTTTAGTTTTGAATAATGCAACACTAAAACTTAAGACGTTTTACTTGTTTTGACCATGTTTAGAATCAAAAGATTCAAAATTTATGCATGTTTCCTATAATTTTTGAGTTTTGAATAATGTAACACCAAAATTAAGTGATTATACTCTTTTTGAGCATGTTTAAAAACAAAAGATTCAAACTTTATGCATTTTTCCTATACCTTTTGAGTTTTGAATATTACAACACCAAAACTTAAGTAGTTTTACTCATTTTGAGCATGTTTACAATCAAAAGAATCAAATTTGATGCATGTTTCCTATAATTTTTGAGTTTTGAATAATGCAACACCAAAACTTAAATGTTTTTACTCATTTCAAGCATGTTTACAATCAAAAGATTCAAACTTTATGCATGTTTCCTATAATTTTTAAGTTTTGAATAATTCAACACCAAAATTTAAGTGGTTTTATTCATTTGGAGCATGTTTAGAAAAAAAAAAGTTTTAAACTTTATCGACATTTCCTATAATTTTTGAGTTTTAAATAATGAATCACTAAAACGTAAGTCATTTTACTTGTTTCGAGCATGTTTAGAATCAAAAGATTCAAAATTTATGCATGTTTCCTATAATTTTTTAATTTTGAATAATGAAACATCAAAACTTAAGTAGTTTGACTCATTTTGAGCATGTTTAAAATCAAAAGATTAGAACTTTCTTCATGTTTTCTATAATTTTTGAGTTTTGAATAATGCAACATCAAAACTTAAGTGGTTTTACTCATTTTGATCATGTTTAAAATCAAAAGATTCAAAATTTATCCATGTTTCCTATAATTTTTGAGTTTTGAATAATACAACACCAAAACTTAAGTCATTTTACTCATTTCAAGCATGTTCACAATCAAAAGATTCAAACCTTATGCATGTTTCCTATAATTTTTATGTATTGAATAATGCAACACCAAAATTTAAGTGATTTTACTCATTTTGAGCATGTTTAGAATAAAAAGATTCGAAATTTATGTGCATTTCCTATCATTTTTGAGTTTTTAATGTATCGACACTAAAATTTGAGTGGTTGTACTCATTTTGAGCATGTTTAGAATCAAAAGATTCAAAATTTATGTTTGTTTCCTATCACTTTTGAGATTTTAATAATGCAACACAAAAACTTAAAAGGTTTTAGTCATTTTTTATATTAAAAGATTTAAATTTTATGGACCTTTCCTATATTTTTTAAATTTTGAATAATGCAACTCCAAAACTTAGCGGTTTTACTCATTTTGAGCATGATTATAATCAAAGGATTCAAACTTTATGCAAGTTTCCTATAATTTTTGAGTTTTGAATAATTCAAGACCAGAACATAAGTGGTTTTACTCATTTGAAGCAAGTGTACAATCAAAAGTTTTAAACTTTATGTGTGTTTCCAATATTTTTTGAGTTTTGAATAATGTAACACCAAAATTAGGTGGTTTTACTAATTTTGAGCATGTTTACAATCAAAAGATTCAAAATTTGTGTGTGTTTCCTATAATTTTTGAGTTTTGAATAATGCAACACCAAAACATAAGTGGTTTTACACATTTTGAGCATGTTTAGAATCAAAATATTTAAATATTGTGTGTATTTCCTATATTTTTTTAGTTTTGAGTAATGTAACAACAAAACTTAACCAATTTGACTCGTTTCAATCGTGTTTAGAATCAAAAGATTCAAACTTTATGCATGTTTCCTATAGTTTTTGAGTTTTGAATAATGTAACAATAAAACTTAAGTAGTTTTACTTGTTTTGAGCATATTCATAGTCAAAAGATGTAAACTTTAGGTGAATTTCCAATAATATTTGAGTTTTGAATAATACAACGCCAAATTTTAAGTGGTTTACTCATTTTGAGCATGTTTACAATCAAAAGATTAAAACTTTATATACATTTCCTATAATTTTAGAGATGTGAATAATGTAACTCAAAAACTTAAGCAATTTTACTCATTTTGATCATCTTTATAATCAAAAGATTCAAATGTTGTGCATGTTTCCTATAATTTTTGAGTTTTGAATAATGGAACACCAAAACTTAAGTGGTTTTACTCGTTTGGAACATGTTTACAATCAAAAGTTTCAAAATTTATGCACATTTCTTATAATTTTTGAGATTTGGAAAATGCAACACCAAAACTTAAGTTGTTTTACTTGTTTTAAGTATTTTTAGAATCAAAAGATTCAAGCTTTATGCAATTTAGTAGTTTTGAGTCTGTTTAGAATCAAAAGATTCAAATTTTATCCATGTTTCCTATAATTTTTGAGTTTGGAATAATACAACACCAAAACTTAAGTGGTTTTACTCATTTTGAGTATATTTAGAATAAAAACATTTAAACTTTATGTGAATTTCCTATAATTTTTGAGTTTTGAATAATTTAACACCAAAACTTAAGAAGTTTTACTCATTTTGAACATGTTTACAGTCAAAAGATTCAAACTTTATGTGGGTTTCCTATAATTTTTGAGGTTTGAATAATCCAACACCAAACATAAATAGTTTTACTCATTTCAAGAAATTTTACAATCAAAATTTTCAAAATTTATCTGGGTTTCCTATAATTTTTGAGTTATGTATAATGGAACACCAAAACCTAAGAAGTTTTACTCATTTTCAATATTTTTACAAACAAAATATTTAAAATTTATGAGGGTTTCCTATAATTTTTGAGTTTTTTATAATGCAACACCAAAATTTAAGCAGTTTTACTTATTTTGAGCATGGTTACAATCAAAAGTTTCAAACTTTATGCATGTTTCCTATAATTTTTGAGTTTGTAATAATGCAACACAAAAACTTACATAGTTTTCTCCTTTTTAACATGATTACAATCAAAATATTAAAATGATATGTGCATTTCCTATAATTTTTGGGTTATGATTAATGCAACACAAAAACTTAAGCAATTTTACTCATTTAAAGCAAGTTTAAAAATAAAAGATTTAAATTTTATATGCATTTATTATAATTTTTGTGTTTTGAAAAATACAACACCAAAACTTAGGCAATTTTACTCATTTTGATCATGTTTCCAATTGAAAGATTAAAACTTTATTGCATTTCCTATAATTTTTGAGTTTTGAATAATGCAACACTAAAACTTAGGTGGTTTTAATAGTTTTGAGCAAGTTTAAAATCAAAAGATTCAAACTTTATTTGTGTTTCCTATAGTTTTTGAGTTTTGAATAGTACAACACCAAAATGTAGGTAAGTTCAATTATTTTGATCATGTTTAGAATTAAAAAAATTAAACTTTATACATATTTCCTAAATTTTTTTAGTTTTGAATAATGCAACACCAAAACCTAGGTGGTTCTACTCCTTTTGAGCATGTTTATAATGAAAAGATTCAAAATTGATTAGTTTTTTATATCACTAAAACATAGACAATTTTATTCATTTTGAGCATGTTTACAATCAAAAGATTCAATCTTTATGTGTCTTACTTGTACTTTTTGAGTTTTGAATAATGCAACACCAAAACCTCAGTGATTTTACTTGTTATGAGCATGTTAACAATCAAAATCTTCAAATTTTATGTGTGGTTCCTATAATTTTTGTGTTTTGAATAATGCAAGACCAAAACATAGGTAGTTTTACTCATTTTGAGCATGTTTACAGTCAAAAGATTCAAACTTTATGTGCATTTCCTATAATTTTTAAGTTTTGAATAATTCAACACCAAAACTTAAGTGGTTTTACTCATTTTGAGCATGTTTAGAATCAAAATATTCAAACTTTATGCATATTTACTATAATTTTTGAGTTTTAAATAATACAACACCAAAACATAAGCATTTTTTTCTCATTTTGAGCATGTTTAGAATCAAAAGATTCAAATTTTATGCGTGTTTCCTATAATTTTTTAGTTTTTAATAATGCAACACCAAAACTTAAGTGGTTTTACTTGTTTTGAGAATGTTTAAAATTAAAAATTTAAACTTTATGCATGTTTCGTATATTATTTGAGTTTTTGAATAATGCAACACCAAAACTTAACCACTTTTACTCGTTTCGAACATGTTTACAATCAAAACATTCAAACTTTATTTGCATTTCCTATAAGTTTTGAGTAATACAACACCAAAACTTAAGCGATTTTACTCATTTCGAACATGTTTACAATCGAAAGATTCAAGCTTTATGTATATTTCCTATAATTCTTGAGTTTTGAATAATACAACACCAAAACTTAAGTGGTTTTATTCATTTAGAGCATGTTTAGAATCAAAAGATTCAAAATTTATCAATGTTTCCTATAATTTTTGAGTTTTGAATAATACAACACCAAAACTTAAGTGATTTTACTCATTTCAAGCATGTTTAGAATCAAAATATTTAGACTTAATGCATGTTTCCTATACTTTTTTGAGTTTTTAATAATGTAACACCAAAACATAAGTAATTTTACTTGTTTTTAGCATGTTTAGAATCAAAAGATTCAATCTTTATGAATGTTTCATATAATTTTTGTGTTTTGAATAATGCAACACCAAAACTTAAGTGGGTTTACTCATGTTGAGCATGCTTAGTATCAAAATATTCAAACTTTACGTGTGTTTCCTATAGTTTTTAAGTTTTGAATAATGCAACACAAAAACATAAGTATTTTTACTCATTTCGAGCATTTTTAGAATCAAAATATTCAAAATTTATGCACCTTTAATATTTTAACTTTTCAATAAAACAACACCAAAATTCAAGAAGTTTTACTCATTTTGAGCATGTTTACAAGATAAAGATTCAAACTTTATGCATGTTTCCTATAATTTTTTGAGTTTTGAATAATGCAACAACAAAACTTAAGTGGTTTTTGTCATTTCTAGCATGTTTAGAATCAAAAGATTTAAAATTTATGTGTATTTCTTATAATTTTCGAGTTTTGAATAATGTAATACCAAAACATAAGTGATTTTACTCATTTTGAGAAGGTTTACAATTAAAAGATTCAAACTTTATGCACATTTCCTACAAGTTTTCAATTTTGAGTAATGCAACACCAAACTTAGGTGGTTTTACTCATTTTGAGCATGTTTAGAATCAAAAGATTCAAGCTTTATGCATGTTTTCTATAATTTTTGAGTTTTGAATAATGCAACACCAAAACATAAGTGGTTTTACTCTTTTAGATCATGTTTATAATAAAAATATTTAAACTTAATGTGGGTTTCCTATAATTTTTTACTTTAAATAATGCAACATCAAAACCTATACAGTTTTCTTTTTTTTTTTATCATGCTTACAATCAAAAGATTCAAACTTTATGCAGGTTTCCTATCATTTTTGAGTTTTATATAATGTAACAACAAAACATATGCATTTTTACTTGTTTTGATCATGTTTACAATCAAAAGATTTAAGTTTTATGTGGGTTTCATATAATTTTTCAGTTTTGTATAATGTAACACCAAAATTTAAGTGGTTTTGAACATTTTGATAATGTTTACAATCAAAAGATTCAAACTTTATATGGGTTTCCTATAATTTTAGAGTTTTGAATAATGCAACACCAAAACTTAAATGGTTTTACTCATTTTGAGCATGTTTAGAATCAAAAGATTCAAACTTTATGTGCATTTCCTATAATTTTTGAGTTTTAAATAATGCAACATCAAAACTTAGGCTATTTTACTCATTTCAAGCATGTTTGGTATCAAAATATTCAATCTTTATGCACCTTTCCCATAATTTTTGAGTTTTAAATATGCAACACCAAAACTTAAGTGGTTTTACTCATTTTGAGCATGTTTAAAGCAAAAGATTCAAACTTTATGCATGTTTCAAATATTTTTTGAGTTTTGAGTAATGCAACACAAAAAATTAAGAGGTTTTATTCATTTCAAGCATGTTTAGAATCAAAATATTCAAACTGTATGCACATTTCCTATAATTTTTGGGTTTTGAATAATGCAACACCAAAACTAAAATGGTTTTACTCATTTTGAGCATGTTTACAATCACAAGATTCAAACTTTATACAATTATTATAATTTTTAAGTTTTGAGTAATGCAACACAAAAACTTAAGTAGTTTTACTCATTTCGAGCATGTTTGGAATCAAAAGATTCAAACTTTATGCGTGTTTGTGATAATTTTTGAGTTTTAAATAATGCAACACCAAAACTTAAGTAGTGTTACTCATTTCAAGCATGTTTAAAATAAAAAGATTCAAACTTTATTTGCACTTCCTGTAATTTTTTAGTTTTCAATAATGTAATACCAAAACTTAAGTGGTTTTACTCATTTTGAGTATGTTTAGAATCAAAAGATTCAAACGTTATGCATGTTTCCTATAATTTTTGAGTTTTGAATAATGCAACAACAAAACTTAACTAGTTTTACTCATTTTGAGCATGTTTATAATATAATGATTCAAAATTTATGTGTATTTCCTAAAACATTTTAGTTTTGAATAATGCAACACCAAAACTTAAGTGGTTTTACTCATTTTAAGCATGTTTAAAATCAAAATATTCAAAGTTTATGCACTTTTCCTATATTTTTTGACATTATAATAATGCAACACCAAAACTTATGTAGTTTTACTCATTTCAAGCATGTTTTGAATCCAAATGATCAAAACTTAATTGGTTTTACTCATTTCAAGCATGTTTAGAATCTAAATATTCAAAATTTATGTGGGTTTCATATAATTTTTGAGTTTTGAATAATGTAACACCAAAACTTAAGCAATTTTACTTGTTTTGAGCATGTTTAGAATCAAACTTTATGTGGGTTTCCTACAATTATTAAGATTTAAATAATGCAACATCAAAACATAAGTAGTTTATCTCATTTTGAGCATGTTTATAATCAAAAGATTCAAACTCTATGCATGTTTCTTTTAATTTTTGAGTTTTGAATAATGCAACACTAAAATTTAAGTATTTTTACTCATTTACAACATGCTTACAATTGAAATATTCAAACTTTATGCACTTTTCTTATAACTTTTGACTTTAGATTAATGCAACACCAAAACTTAAGCAATTTTACTCATTTGCGCATGTTTAGAATCTAAAGATTCAAAATTTATGTGGGATTCATATAATTTTTTAGTTTTGAATAATATAACATCAAAACTTAAATAGTTTTACTCATTTCAAGCATATTTAGAATCAAAAGATTCATACTTTAAGTTGGTTTCCTATAATTTTTTAGTTTTGAATAATGCAACATCAAAGCTTAAGTGCTTAACTCATTTTGAGCATGTTTACAAATAAAAGATTCAAAATTTATGATGGTTTCATATAATTTTTGAGTTTTGTATAATGCAACACCAAAACTTAAGTGGTTTTACTTGTTTCAAGCATGTTTACAATCAAAATATTTAAACTTTATTTGCATTTCCTATAATTTTTGAGTTTATAATAATGCAACATTAAAACTTATGTGGTTTTACTTCTTTCGAGCATGTTTACAATCAAAAGATTTAAAATATATGCAAATTTCCTATCATTTTTAAGTTTTGAATAATGAAACACCAAAAATTAGGTGGTTTTACTCATTTAAAGTAGGTTTACAAATCAAATATTTAAACTTTATATGCATTTCCTATATGTTTGTGTTTTGAATAATGCAACACCAAAACTAAAGTAGTTTTACTCATTTCATGCATGTTTATAATCAAAAGATTGTAATTTTATTGCATTTCCTATAATTCTTGAGTTTTAAATAATAAAACACCAAAGCATAAGTGGTTTTAACAATTTAAAGCATGTTTAAAATCAAAAAAATACAAACTTTATGCCTGTTTCCTATAATTTTTGAGTTTTGAATAATGCAACACAAATAAATAGGTGGTTTTACTGAATTCAAACATGTATACTATCAAAAAAATTTAAACTTTATGTGCATTTCCTATAATTTTTGAATTTTGAATAATGTAACACCAAAACTTAAGAAATTTTACTCATTTTGAGCATGTTTAGAATCAAAGATTCAAACTTTATGCATGTTTGCAATAATTTTTTAGTTTTGAATAATGCAACATCAAAACATAGTCAATTTTACTCATTTAGAGCATGTTTACAATCAAAATATTTAAACTTTATTCACTTTTTTGATAATTTTTAACTTTAAAATAATGCAACAACAAAACTTAAGTAGTTTTACTCATTTCAAGCATGTTTAGAATCTAAAGACTCAAACTTTTTGTGGGTTTCATATAACTTTTGAGTTTTGAATAATGCAACACCAAAACTTAAGTAGTTTTACTCATTTTGAGCATGTTTAGGATCAAAATATTCAATAATTATGTTAGTTTCCTATAATATTTGAGTTTTTAATAAAGAAACATCAAAACTTAAGTGGTGTAACTCATTTCGATCATGTTTACAATCTAAATATATAAACTTTATACATGTTTCATATAATTTTTGAGTTTTGAATAATGCAACACCAAAACTTAAGTAGTTTGACTCATTTCAAGCATGTTTACAATCAAAATATTCAAAATTTATGTAGGTTTCCTCTAATTTTTACATTTTGTATAATTCAAAAATAAAACCTAAGTGGTTTTACTCATTGTAATCCTCTTTATAAACAATAGATTCAAAATTTATCAGGGTTTCCTATAATTTTTGAGTTTTGTATAATGTAACACCAAAACCTAAATGCTTGTACTCATTTTGAGCATGTTTATAATCAAAATATCCAAACTTTATGCAAGTTTTATATATTTTTTGAGTTTTGAATAATGCAACACCAAAACTTAAGTGGTTACAGTCATTTCGAGCATGTTTACAATTAAAAGATTCAAACATTATGCGTGTTTCCTATAATTTTTTAGTTTTAAATAAAGAAACACCAAAACATAAGTAGTTTTGCTTGTTTCAAGCATGTTTACAATCAAAAGATTCAAACTATATGCATGTTTCATATAATTTTTGAGTTTTAAATAACATAACATAAAAAGTTAGGTAGTTTTGCTCAATTCAAGCATGTTTAAAATCAAAAGATTAAAACTTTATGTGAGTGTCCTATAATTTTTGGATTTTTAATAATGAAACACCAAAAATTACACAATTTTACTCATTTTGAGCATGTTTACAAATAAAATATTCAAACTTTATATGTATTTCATATAATTTTTGTGTTTTGAATAATGCAACATGAAAACTTAGGTAATTTTAATAGTTTTGATCATGTTTAAAATGAAAAGATTCAAAATTTATGTGCATTTCATTTAATTTTTTATATTTAAATAATGCAATACAAAAACTTAGGTATTTCTAATCATTTTGAGCATGTTTAGAATTAAAAAATTTAAACGTTATGTGCATTTCCTATAATTTTTTAGTTTTGAATAATGTATCACAAAATCTTAGGCAATTGTACTCATTTCAAGAATGTTTACAAATAAATGATTTAAACTTTATAAACATTTCCTATAGGATTTAATTTTTTTAATAATGCAACACTAAAACTTAGATAATTTTATTTGTTTTGAGCATTTTTACAATCAAAAGATTCAAACTTTTTACGTGTTTCCTATAAATTTTGAGATTTGAATAATGCAACACCAAAACCTAGGTGGTTTTACTTGTTTTGATCATGTTTATAATCAAAAGATTCAAAATTTATGTGTGTTTCCTATAAATTTTTATTTTCAAATGCAAGACCAAAACTTAGGTAATTTAACTCATTTTAAGCATGTTTACAATCAAAATATTCAAATTTTATGCATGTTCCTTACAATTTTTGAGTTTTGAATAATGCAACACTAAAATTAGGTGGTTTTATTCATTTCAAACAAGATTACAATCAAAAGATTTAAACTTTATGCATGTTTCATATAATTTTTGAGTTTTGAATAATTAAACACCAAAACTTAGGTGGTTTTACTACTTTTGAGAATATTTTTAGTCAGAAGATTCAATGTTTATGTGCATCTCTTATAATTTTTGAGTTTTGAATAATGTAATACAAAAAAACATATGTGGTTTTACTCATTTTGAGCATGTTTACAATCAAAAAATTCAATCTTTACGTGTGTTTTCTAAAAATGATGAGTATTCAATAATGCAACACCAAAATTTAGCTGGTTTTACTCATTTTGAGCATGATTACTATCAAAAGATTCAAACTTTATGCATATTTCCTATAATTTTTGAGTTTTGAATAAAATAACACCAAAATATAGGTGGTTTTTCTCGTTACTTGCATGTTTAAAATCAAAACATTCAAACTTTATGCATATTTCCTATAATTTTTGAGTTTTAAATAATATAACACCAAAACTTAAGTGGTTTTAATTATTTTGAGCATGTTTACAATTAAAAGATTCAAACTTTATGCACATTTCCTATAATTTTTTAGTTTTAAATAAGGCAACACAAAAATTTAAGTAGTTTTACCCATTTAAAGCATGTTTAGAATCAAACAATTCAAACTTTATATGTTTTTCCTATAATTTTTGAGTTTTGAATAATGTAACACCAAAACTTAAGCAATTTTACTCATTTTGGACATGTTTAAAATCAAAAGATGAAAAATTTATGTGCATTTCCTATAATGTTTTAGTTTTAAATAATACAACACCAAAGCTTAAGTGGTTACTATTTTCAAGCATGTTTAGAATCAAAAGATTCAAACTTTATGTATGTCTCGTATAATTTTTGAGTTTTGAATAATGCAACACCAAAACATAAGTGGATTTACTCATTTTTTACATGTTTACAATTAAAATATTAAAACTATATGCATATTTCCTATAATTTTTGAGTTCTGAATAATTTAACAATAAAACATAAGCAATTTTACTCATTTTGAGCATGTTTACAATCAAAAGATTCAAACTTTGTGTACATTGCCTATAATTTTTCAGTTTTGAAAAATGCAACACCAAAAATTAAGTAGTTTTACTCATTTCATGCATGTTTAGTATCAAAAGATTCAAAATTTATGTGTTTTTCCTATAATTTTTGAGTTTTGAATAATGCAAGACTAAAAATTAAGTGGTTTTACTTGTTTTGAGCATGTTTACAATCAAAAGATTAAAAATTTATGCACATTTCAATTAACTTTTGAGTTTTATATAATGCAACAACAAAAATTAAATGGGTTTACTCATTTCAAGCATGTTTAGAATCAAAATATTCAAACTTTATGTGCATTTGTTATTATTTTTGAATTTTGAATAATGCAACACCAAAACATATGCAGGTTTACTCATTTCAAGCATGTGTAGAATCAAAAGATTTAACCTTTATGAATGTTTCATATAATTTTTGAGTTTTGAATAATGTAACATTGAAACATAAGTGGGTTTACTCATTTTGAGCATGTTTAGAATCAAAAGATTCAAACTTTATGCACATTTCCTATAATTTTTGAGTTTTGAGTAATGCAACACCAAAACTTAAGTAGTTTTAATCATTTTGATCATGTTTACAATCAAAAGATTCAAAATTTATTGTGTTTCATATAATTCTTGAGTTTTGAATAATGTAAAACCAAAACTTAAGTGATTTTACTCATTTTGAGCATGTTTAAAATAAAAAGATTCAAAATTTATGTATGTTTCCTATTTTTTTTGAGTTTTGAATAATGTAACACTAAAACTTTAGTGGTTTTATTCATTTTGAGTAAGCTTAAAATTAAAAGATTTAAACTTTATATGTGTTTCCTATAATTTTTGAGTTTTTAATAATGAAACACCAAAACTTAAGTATTTTTACTCATTTCGAGCATATTTGGAATCAAAAGATTCAAACTTTATGCACATTTCCTATAATTTTTGAGTTTTGAATAATGCAACATAAGAAATTAAGTAGTTTTACTCATTTGAAGCATGTTTAGAATCAAAAGATTCAAACTTTATGCATGTTTCCTATATTTTTTTAGTTTTAAATAATGTAATACCAAAACCTAAGTAATTTTACTCATTTAGAGCATATATACAACCAAAAGAATCAAACTCTATGTGCATTTTCTATAATTTTTGTGTTTTGAATAATGCAATACCAAAACTTAAGTAGTTTTTCTTGTTTTATGCATGTTTAGAATCAAAAGTTTCAAACTTTATACATGTTTCTTATAATTTTTGAGTTTTAAATAATGCAACACCAAAACTTAAGTAGTTTTACTCATTTTGAATATGTTTACAATCTAAAGATTCAAACTTTATTTGGGTTTCCTATAATTTTTTATTTTTAAATAATGCAACATCAAAACCTAAGTGGTTTCACTCATTTCAAACATGTTTACAATCAAAAGATTCAAATTTTATGTGGGTTTCTTATAATTTTTTAGTTTTGTATAATGCAACACCAAAAATTAAGCTTTTTTACTCTTTTTGAGTATGTTTACAATCAAAATATTCAAAATTTATATGGGTTTCATATAATTTTTCAGTTTTGTATAATGCAACACCAAAATTTAAGCAATTTTACTCATTTAAAGCATGCTTACAATCAAAATATTCATTCTTATAATTTTTGAGTTTTGAATAATGAAATACTAAAACTTAAGTAGTTTTACTTGTTTTGAGCATGTTTAGAATTAGAAAATTCAAACTTTATGCACATTTTCTATAATTTTTGTTTTGAATAATGTAACACCAAAACTTAAGTAGTTTTACTCATTTTGAGCATGTTTAGAATCAAAAGATTCATTTTTTTGTGTGTTTCTTACAATTTTTGAGTTTCACATAATGGAACACCAAAACTTAAATGGTTTTACTTATTTTGAGCATGTTTAGAAATAAAAGATTCAAATTTTTTGCCTTTTTCCTTTTTTTTTAGTTTTTAATAATGAAACATCAAAAATTAAGTGGTTTTATTTATTTAGAGAACATTTAGAATTAAAAAAATCAAACTTTATGTGTATTTCCTATAATTTTTGAGTTTTGAATAATATAATTATTGTTCAAATTTGACCCTTGGTCAAATTTAATCAATATCGTATATATTCAAACTTCCTATAGGATCTTAATAAGTCATAAAATGGTCACATGGTCATGTTTAGGGTCACTTAATATGTTTCACCTTAGTCATTTGTATTAATTTTCCCTTATGTTACCTTTTTGTTCATTCTAAGGGAAGTTGTATGTAATTTTCATGAAAAGAAAAATGTCAAAGCATAGTATAATATACCATGTGTTAGTTAGATGTCAGGAGTTAGTTTAAAACTAAATAAATGTAGGTTAAAAATGTATTTAAGAATATAACTACAAAATAGAGAGTTTTAAGTAGTTATATAGACAAGGATAACCATTTGGCATGTGTGACTACTCAAGATTGTCCCTTTAGATCCCCATAGTCCATATCCATGCTTAAGAAGTGATTATAGGTTCAAATTGGCAAAAAAATATCTATCTATCCCATCACTCTCTTGAGCAAGTTAAAGAGGTCAACTAGTTTTCTATTAATATGGACAAGTGGGAAGGAGTTGAATTGAATGCATTTAGGAGAAGTTAGTATCTTTCATTAATTTAATTTTCATGGTAATATTAATTTTTTTGGTGTACTATACTCTATGAATAATCACTAATATTGTTGATGACTTTAAACTACTTATACATCCCCATGACCTCTAGTTTTCTTATCTATTTTCAATTATTTGATGCTTCTAAGTGTTGTAGGTGTATTTACAGAGATTTTTTTTAATTTCCATGTTTTTCTCATCTATTTTGAAATGTGTGAATTTGAATCTATATTTAAGATCACTCTATTGTGATAGAGATTCATAACTATCAATTATATGTAGATAATTATTTTTAGGTGTAGTGTTTTGTCCTCGCATAATGACTTTAAATCTAAGGTAATAAGCTGGTTCCAACTTCTTAAATCATAGTGATTGGTTTATTCATGGATTTTTTGGTCTCAATAATGTCATTATTTAAGTAGTAGGCCTAAATCATAAACATAATCAAGTAACCTTGCAATAGTCATCTATAAGAATGGGTGACAGTGCTTAGGCAAGGCTATGAATGAGTTTAAAACCTCTACACACTCATAAGATCTCATGTATCATAAGAAACATGGTAGAACCATTGAGAAACCCAATGTTATGAAGGGAAGGCCTAGAACATAGTCAAAATACATATACAGTTAGATCTCTTTATGACTATCACCTACAGTCAAGTGGAAATGGGCCTTCAATAGGTTTTGATGAATATCAAGGTTTTAATTGGTTCTAACATAGAATCTAAGGTGAAGATATTAATATTGATCCATTTCAAGGATTATAGATTGGTTGTGAGAACTAATTTAATATAGATAGTCAGCTTTGGTACAAAAGTGAAAAAGTTGCTTATGGGAACAACTTACCTTAATCTCTCCAAAGAAGGGACTCCACTCTACAAAATGATATATGTTGGTGAAGAAATTTGAGGTTTAAGTAAATTTTGTGTTTCATTCATGCATCCTAGACATAGTATGAACATGGCAACATAAGAAGAGGGTGTTATTTGAGAAGGGGAATGGTTGGGTGGACCTCCAACTTAGTTTTCTACTAAAAATGCTCAGTGAAAACATAATGCTTTCATGAAAAGTGAACCTTAAAATTTTAGACTTATATAATGTTGATAGATAAGTGACAAGATCTTGCCCTCAAGATAAGGTTGAGTCTTTATGGAGATATGTGCATTAGACCTCATGATGATGATGGCACTGGTGGTTCAGAGGGCTTGGATAATATCCTTATGAGTGATGAGTTTTTGGCACACCATTTATTATGTATACATCATCCACTACATAGATGCATGTATATTTTATATAATTTTCATGTGAAATTTAATTTATATTTTCAAATTTAATTTATCTAAAAATTATTTTACATAAAAATTGAATAATATATGTCATTTTTTATGTCATAAGAGGTGATGGTGCCTTCATCATCATAACCAACATTTATAACATCTAATTTGATGTATCCATTGTTTAAATTTTTAGATCCAGTTTCTGGCCCATCCATTAGTTAATTTTTCTTTGTTAGGATGACACATTTTACCTATACAAAGGTAAAATTTTGAGTTAATATTATTCTCTATGTATATTTAGTCTATTTATATTTTCCTTGTAAGTTTAAGTTAAATTTATCGATCAAGTATCTTTATGTATAATTTTTAAGAATATTCCTTAATATGGATGTAAATACACACTTAAATCTTCCAAATACCCAAATTTGATCTTTTTTGTCCTTATTTGTCTTCTATCTTCAACCTCTTTATCTCTTTGATCACTTTGCATTTACTAGGTCTTTCAAGTTGCTCTTACCTACTCAATGACTCTTAAGCCTCCTTGTATTAACTTAATATTCATTTTTTTCTTTAATTCATATTACTAATCAAATAAATCTACAATATTTCCTTTTAACATCAACCTCCTCAATTCATACTTTATTTTCATGTTCTCTCTCTTTAACTTTGCTCTATTCTTTACAATCTTCTCATGTGTTTTCATAGGTGTGCATGATAATTTTATTTTATCCTTAAAAAATACTCACAATACCATATAAATAATAAATTACATCTCATTTCATGTATCCAACCATTCCACACAACCCCTAAGCTTCAAATCTTCACTTAACTCTTCTTTTTTCTTTGACACATTCCTTTTATTAGCCCTTTTTTAAGGTAAATCTCCTTATTTTAAGTAAAATAAAAAGATACCAACCAAAACAAACCCAAATTTAGATATCCATTTACATCACATATCTCATGTATGGAATTTCATAATTTAACTCTCTTTGGAGAATACCTAACTCAGCACCCCTTAGGACTAATTAGGTTTCTTAGGCCTAATTCAAAGCTACTAACTAGAAAACCATACCATACAAAATTAAATTTAATTTAAACCTTGAAAATTATCTTCCTTATATGTAAATACACCTATAAAAAAAATAATGAATTTTCATTAGTTAAATCATTTATTATCTCATTTTCTAGTTTCAAACCCTAACTTGTAGTATCTCAATATGACACCTACCTGAGAGGATAATAAATGAGCTATAATGATATTTTAAACCTTATAAAAGCTCATAAGTATTTAAATGCATTTTAAATTACCTCATGAATCTTATCAAAATATTAATTTTACTTTCTTAATGTTAAATCACTCCCAACATGCAGTTTTACAGAATTTTTGTACCCCTCGAACATGACTATGTCAAGAAATAGGACAAAATAAACACTTAAGATCCTTTACCTTAATTTGAGATAAATTAAAATAATCACACACATGGAAAAAAAAATCACACAACATTAACAATACCTTAAATCCTCAACTCTATTTCCAAGAACTTTATATGGTCCGTTTTTATATGACTATGTAAACTCAGAATTTCTACTGATTGGGTTGTATATAGTCTTCCCATGTATTTTGCATTTTCTCAATAGTCTTCCCATGTTTTTAAATTCATTTCATATAGATACTCTATCTCTTACTCATATTTAAATAATTTATAATGACACTTTAAACTTACTATGTTCTCTTCTTTCTGATTGTGCCTGAACATAAAGTATTAAAACTTGGGTTTCACCATTTTGAACCTGTAGACTACTGAATTGAATATTTTTTGACTATAGATATGAACACCACAAGACTGATCATAAATTTTTATACACTTATTACATTTTAATCTATCCAAATAAGTTTTACAAGTAAGGGAAAAGTTTTTGATATGTCTCTTATTCCTTTTGTCTCCCTAATTCTACCTTCTTGAAGTGATACTATTATTTCTACCTCCTAATATTCCACTCACACTTCCTACATGTATTACAATTTTTATATTACCTCAAACATGGAAACTACTTGTAATTATTAGGAATTTCATGTTTCATGGTAGTTACACTTCCATGATTCTTGGTTTACATTATCTTTTCATGATATGCATGCTGAAATATGTTTCCATATATATCTTGGTTTATATTGAGAAGAAATTTCCATTTATATCTTTGATACTTTATATAAAATTAAGTGATACCTTGTTTACATGAACAGTTTATGGCTCAAGTAGACACTCCTACCTTTCTATGAGTCAAGACAGACATAGACATTATTGTTGTAATGTCATCTACATAGGTGTTGATAGAGGTATATATTAACTTGTAATTTTAAATTGTATAAAAATAGACTTATTTTAATAATTTTAATAAATAGTTGGGGCAAATAAAACTTATGTGAATGTATTATGTATGCAAGGTTATCTTATGAAATATAATCATCCCAATCAGATGATTAGTAGGTAAACTTCTCACATTTCTCTCATATTTCAGATGTTTATTCAAATATTTGAGCCTACCATTGAATTGTTTGAGCATCAAAAATAAATTGAGTAGGAATGCGAGCTTAATGTAAGTACATGTTTAAATGATTTTTTATTTGAATTTAAAATTAATTTCTTAATAATTAGATGAATGTAATTTATGTTAATTTTATAATAATACTTGTATTTGAATATGTTTAGTTACAAATGAGTTATGAGCATAGGACCCACAGTTAGACCTTAGAGAAATCTAAGGCATTAGACGGGTCTCCATATACTATTAGGGCACATCTAGGGAGAGTCTTCTTTGAAGAAGGTAAAAAGAGGGAGGATTTTTGATGAATATGATGTCTTACATGAGATGTGCTTTTTTTTATGCCTATATGGCAATTTACATATTTTTGGCATTGTATATGTGTATATGATATTCATCCAACATGAGATACTATGTTGGTAGATGTAATTTTTTTTTATACCTGTCATGACAATATATGTATTATTAAAATTGTACACATGCCTATCATGGAAATATATCTAATTTATATTTAGTTTTAATTTAAAAATTTTATTGTATAGTTTTCTAATTATTAATGTGTGTGAGTAAATTAGTGTTAACATTAGTTAATATATTTACATATGAGAATATATTTATTATAGTTATCAAAATGTATTATATATTATGTGTCTATGTGACTCACTCAATAGATAATTTTGAGAAAGAATACTTAAGAGTATAATGAAGATATTTTAGGGTTTATATCAGTTATAATTTATAAGAGTAGACTCTTAATTTATAGGAGACCTCTTATCTATACATATGTAATCATTGTGCTCAATGCTAGTTAATAATATTTATTTTTCATTTTAATATATTAACCAAAACTTCACTATATTATTTGAGATATATTAATTTTTAATTAAATCCTTCACCCATATTTTCATATATTCAATTCTTGTAATGATGAATCTAGCATTACTTATAGCCAATAGCTTGATTGGACCCATGAAAATAATATACACTTTCAAAAATGATGATAAGGTTAGTAAAAGCCACATCTAAGAATTTCATATCTTACATTGGTATTTCCTATTTATTTTTGTATATCTACATCACCCTACCCAAAATTGTGTCCTCCTACAACTCCATCATGGGCATCCATTATGACATCATCTCTTTCATATTATACTAATACTCTTCTAAACATCACATCTCTACCTTTATTATAGAATTCTCCTTATATCATAGTGAATGGGAATTATTGAATGAGTAACTCTTTGCACTCAATATTTGTGTATCTCTATAAGAATTCTCATGTTGCTAAAAATATATCCATATTGGAAATATATATGGGTGTGAATTTTGGATATTTCTTAGGAAAACTCAAGGATTTATTTAGATTTCAAAACTTACAATAAATCAACCAACTATAGGTCTCTAAGAGATTGAACTCTCATTCTCAAATTCTATCTTTTCATGTTTCTAAGTCTCTAGACCTAGTTATTGCTCCAATAGGTTGATTTATCAAAATAAATCTTTTAGATATTAAAAAATATATTTATAGTATTATTTTATCAAATTTAACATGTTTTACCATTATTAAACTTTATATAACTCAAATAAACTAAAAACTCATCTTACCTTATGCACAACTTTCTAAAAAATGGTCTTCTATAGGGGTACATAAAAATAGTCCTCTCCACCTCCAATTAAAAACCTCTTGTCAACCCAATGATACTTGGAATAAGTTATAAGATCCATTCCCCAATTTTTCATAAATATTTATAACTTATTGTTTAATTTTTTGAGTTTTATAGGTGTTTTACTCATGAAACCATTACTTTAGATTTACTCATAATTTCTATAGGCTGAGAGCTTAGCAAAACTATTGTTTTTATGTTTCCTGACCAAAAACTAACACTTAAAAAATTTCTATGGGGTGGATAAAATCTAATAATGAGTTTTTGGCCTCCCATCAGGGTTGATCGATAAACCCACCACCCATTTCAGCCTCAAGAATGCCCTTCCCAATACAAGAAAAATGCATTTTTTTAGCCAAAGTTCAAACATGTGTAAAATGAAACCTATAAGTAATTTACATAAACCATTAGATACATAACCTAAATATTTAATCCCTTTAATCACACCTAAATAACTTAGTTTTAATCTTCAAGAATAATTTGTTGGACAAGTTGCAGTGATGGGTCTAAAAATGTAACTTTTTGGCATTGAACAAGCAACTTCTTGAGCTTTAACTACCATTTCTGCCTCTAAGACCTCCACATAAGAATATATCACTTAAATCAAATATAGATAGGAAAATTACATGTTATCACTATTTATAATGTTTAAATCTACCTAGAAGTGAATTTTCATTTGTGTTTTAGAGCATAGAAACATTGACAACAAACATTGTCAAAGTTTAAGTTGTGGTTGTAGAACTATGGTTTTAATGATTTTTGAATAAAAAATGAAATTCAAAACACATAAATGGGGAGGATAATTTTAAGTACCAGTTTATTTTCCTCCCATCAAGCTCGATCAACAAACTTACCACCCATTCTGGCCTCAAGAATACCCTTCCCAATATAAGAAAAATGTAATTTTCTAACTTAAGTTTGAACATAGATAAAAAAAAACTTGTAAATCATTTCCATGAATTTTAAAATCAATACCAGACCTATTTAATCCTTATAATTATACCCTATATCAATTAGGTGGAACCTTCAAGAGCAATCCATTGGATAGTTGTAGTGAGAGGTCCAAAAATATAACTTTTTGGCATTAAACAAACAACTTCTTGAGCTCCAACTAGCATTTATACCTCTAGGACCTCCACCTAAGAATTTATCACTTTTATCACATCCAAATAGGACAATTACATATTATCACACTTCCACAATGATTAAATCAACCCAAAAGTGCATTTTCACTACCATTTTAGAGCATGAAAACACTGACAATAAATGTTGTCAAAATTTAAATTATGGTCGTCAAACTATGGTTTCAATTATTTTTGACTAAAAAATGACACTAATAACACATAAATTTGGGATTATAACATATATTACCAATTTTTTATCCTCCCATCAATCTTGATCAATAAACCCACCACCCTTTCTAGCCTCAAGAACACCCTTCCCAATATAAGAAAAAAGCAATTTTTTAGCCTAAGTTCAAACACATAAAACAAAATTTGTAAGTAATTTTTGTGAACCATCATATCCATATCATTCATATTTAATACCTATAATCACACCCTATAGTACTCAGGTAATACCTTCAAGAGTAATCTATTGGACAAGTTGTAGTGAGGGGTCTAAAAAATGCAACTTTTGGGCATTAAACAAGCAACTTCTTGAGTTCCAACTACCATTTTTTACTCCAAGACATCCACTTGAGAATATATCAATTTTTTCATGTCCAAATAGGCAAATTAAATGTTATCACACTACCACAATGTTCAAATCCACCTAGAAGTGTATTCTCACTACCAATCTAAAGCACAAAAACACTAATAATAAATGTTATCAAAGTTTAAGTTGTGATTATATAACTATGGTTTTAGTACTTGTTGATTGAAAATTGACACTAATAACACATACATAGGGGAATATAATTTCTAATACTAGGTTCTTGGCCTCCCATTAGGCTTGATTGAAAAACCCACCACCCATTTTGGCCTCAAGAAAACCCTTCCTAATACAAGAAAAATGTAAATTTTTAGCCTAAGTTAAAACATGCATAAAAAAAACATATAAGTCATTTATATGAACCATTATATCCATCCCATACCTCTTTAATCCATCTAATTTCACCTTATGTCTCTTAGTTAAAACCTCTAATAGAAATCCATTGGACAAGTTGTAGTGAGCGGTACAAAAATAAAATGTTGTCAAAGTTTAAGTTATGATTGTAGAACTATGGTTTTGATGCTTCCTAAATAAAAAATTACACTACCAACATGTACATAGGGTGTATAACATATATTACCAGGTTCTTGGCCTCCCATTAGGCTTGATCGACAAACCCACCACCCATTTTGGCCTCAAGATTGCCCTTCCCAATATAAGATAAATGTATTTTTTTAGCCTAAGTTCAAACACACATAAATTGGAACTTGTAAGAAATTTATATGAACAAATAGATCCATAATATACTTATTTAACCTCTCTAATCACACTCTAGAGCATTCAATTGGAACCTTTGAGATTAATCCATTGGATAAGTTGTAATGCAGGGTCCAAAAATGTAACTTTTTGGCATTAAACAAGAAAATTCTTGAGATCCAAATACCATTTCTAACTCCAAGACCTCCATATAATATTATATCATTTTTATCACATAAAAATAGTCAAATTACATGTTATAACACTTTAATGACATTCAAATACACTTGAAAGTGCATTTTCACTACCATTCTAGAGCATGAAAACACTGACAATAAATGTTGTCAAAGTTTAAGTTATAAAACTGTAGTTTTGATGCTCCCTAACTAAAAATTAACATTACCAACATATCTAGGGGGAAGATAATGTCTAAAATGAGTTTCTTGGCCTCCTATTAGGTATGATTGACAAACCCACATTACCTCAAGAATAACCTTCCCAATTCATGAAAAATATTTTTTTTAGCCTAAGTTCAAACATGCATAAAATGAAACTTTTAAGTCATTTCTTGAGCTTCTATCATGTCCAACCTAATATTAGATCACGTCCAACTTGATCCTCTCTTATATTCAATGATATATAATTATTTACTAACAGTGCCAACCACATGAAGGTGGAAGCTTATCTAGGACTACTAACCTACAAAACATTGTTAGTAAGTAATTAAAAACAAAATTCATATGTACTACCTAGAAAATAAAAAAAACATTTGGTAAAATTGATTACATCTACATTTGAAAATTCAATGTACCTACATATTTAAATACAAAAAACAACTAAGGTCTTCTCTAACCTTGAAAGTGTCAAGAATAACTTCATGGTCTGACTCCTAAACTTTCCATAGTTTCTTGTATAATAACTTCTCATGATATTTTTGTAATTGAATATTCATTAAAATAATCAAATTTGAATAGTATAGTATCTTCTTATGAATTTAAAACTCTTTAAAAAAATATTGATCTAAATATTTTATGGGATATCATCAAAACTAATTTCCAATGACTACCACTGATCTAGTGGGATAATCAATGTTTTCTTCATCTATAACTGGGGAAGTCAATTTTTTATTTCTCTACACACTGACATAAGTATTGATTAGTGCCCTCTTCATCTTTATCTACAATAAATAAAAAAACATGACCTATATCACAAAAAACCATTTTTAGTAACAATATGAAGATATATAATGAGAATAAATTATATATAATGAAAAATATTCTACTTGGTTGCACTAGATCAGATACATGGTCAAAGTCATGTGATGATGTCATATTTATAAGTTGTAATTCTATTATATCCTAATATGTGTTGATTGGAATTATATTTTTGAAACTTAAATCATCTACCCATTCTTGTGACTCACACTCATTCCAAATAGAGTCCATGCATGTAGAATAGAAACATGATAAATGTCTCATATGAATAATCTAAGAACTTGCATTTGAGCTATGAAATGAGTGGAGGTCACTTGAAACCATTATATTCATAAAATCCTCATACTTTACCAAGTTTTCTTCCTATATTAACCATAAATATCTATGAATAGTAGAATTTGGTTGAAAACTATGACACATGTTCTCATTACACCATTCAACCATAATTTTTGCATTTTTCAAATCAACACCCTCTTCAAATTTTAACTCCTCCCTTGAAATAGCTATTTTACACATGTTTTAACACCATCATGCTCTTTTTTTCCATGGCTATACTCAATGAAGCTCAAAATGTGTTCTACACTAGTGGTAATGTGCATCCTGCTCAATCAATAAAACATCCATGCATTTCTAAATTGTCATGTGTAATTATCTAACCAAATGTAATGTTCATTGAAAGTAATGTTGCTATGAATCAATGATTCATATAACTTCTAAAAATAACCTTACACATACTCTAAATAATTTGATTAGTCATTGTAGATATAAAAATGGCACTCCCTTAATATTTTCCATTTTTTCTCTATACTATCAAGTGCATGCATAAATGTTATATGCACAAATGTGGCAACTTGTGATGAGTTATAATATTGTGATTAAACTTTAATTTAAGTTTTGAATGTGTAATTTTCAAAAAAGTTAACTACTAAAACAATCAAACCAAGTGTAAATGTATCCTTGATTATTTTGAAATGTTCATCCAACCATCTATCCTTATGTGTGTGTCTTGTATACTCATAAAAAATCTTCTCCCTAAATTTGACCAAAAATTTAAAAATAGGTAAGTTTTTTGTAACAAGATCATATATTTTAGATTATTTGCCATCTTTTACTTGATAAGTCACTAATTTATATTTTCTTAAACCAACTGATTCTTATCCAATTCCATTTTTAATTTCCTCATGGATACATTTTTTTAATTTTGGTAATCTACCATAAATTCTATAATTTCCATTTAAACATGATTTTTTGTAAAATAATTATCCATATGATCTTTCATAAAAGATAGTTGGAATAAATTCCTTGGCTAATTTTGGTGGCACTTCAATGCCACACTCCTAAAAAATGTTATTAGTATACAAATTAAAACTATGGTGAAAAACATCATAGTGAATTGAAAATTCAACATGTTGCCTATAACAACAAATGGTGTGTGTGATTTATCTTTACATAAAAAGGTTTGTCCATCTCAAAATATCTTTGATAAATAGAAATTTGTGAATGTTTTTTCAAAAACTTAGAGTATAATTATGTTTGATTTATATCCAATAAATATTTTGGATGTGGTTCACGATTATGAGAACCAACTCTTCTTTTCACTACATCTATTGCATTGGACAAAACTCTTGTATTGTCTTTCTAAAATTGATCAAATAACTCTTTGAGAGTTTCTGCTATAGCCTTTTCCTTTCATGGAACTCTACCAAAGAATGCTCAGAGCTCATTGGTATTAGGTTCATTAAGTATTCACATCTTTCAAATGCTTTTATTAATGTTTTTATCTTTATATTAAGTGTTTGGATTGTTTTTGAAACCATTCATTTTGTCCCTATTTGGTCACTTACTGAACAAGTTCTAAGTATACATCGGGTAGCATTACAATCTTGGGTACATGATTTTGGGCCTACAGTATGATATGTATCATATAGATTTTTAACAATTTCATTGTTTTCATCATCCATGTTATATGTTTTTAGTCCTAATTTGTAAATTATAGGTCTCATCTTAATCAATTTTATCAATGAAATAAGTAATTGACATATTTTACTATCATAATCCAAATTATGAAAGAATGTGTCCCCAATTTATTGATCCATTCTTCTTGAATGGTGATCAGACATTTTTTTATGCATCGGTTCTAAAATATTTTCATCAACTTTAATTAATTACTTGTCTTTTCTATTCATAATTCTTGGAGGTTTATTAATGGTGGAATTTATTGAGAGGGTGTTTCAAAATTATTATTAATTTCATTATTTAGAGGTGGGATGACATTTTATTCATTGTTTATTTCTTCATTATATGTTTCCATGAAATTTTCTTGATGGTTAATTTAATCATTATCTATTTCCATCAAATTTTCTTCATTCATGGGGGATGAAGCATCATACATTGACTCATCATCAACAAAACTTAAAACTTAAAACTTTGAATGTAAACTTCCAAAATTATCTAATTCATTATCATCAATTTCATTATGGTCAATTTTATCATTATTCAATTCATTATGGTCAATTTTATCATTGTTTAATTAATTATTGTTAGTTGGTTCATTATCTATGGCATTTGGTTCATCAGGATTAGGGTTTTTACCTTGTCTACCATGAACTTTTTGCATTCGTATCTTGTTTTTATCTCTCAAATACTCTAATTCCTCTGATGTTTTTAACTTTAATATCTTTCTCTTCCTTGAACATGATCTATCACCCATCAAGTATAATTGATAGATTTTCAAAGGTGGGGTCAAGTACACAAGTATCATAGGTCCTACAGAAGTATGCAAAGAATGTTTGTGGGCACAAAATTATTGATTTGGGTTTAAAATAGATGTTAAAAATATACATATTGAGAAGTGTATATTAATAATAATGTGGTCATGTTATGTAATAATGTGATTGAGTTATTCTTAATACTTAGTTAGGGTTAAACATTGACATTGAGAACCAAGTGTTTTTTATATTAAGAATAATGTGATCACGTTATTACATAACATGGTCATGTTATTCTTAATATATATTAGGGATTAGGAATTAAGGCATTAGTGCATAGGGATTATAATTTATGTTTTAGGGTTTAGGGATTAGGGAATTTAGGGTTTAGGTTTAAGGGTGTATAATAAGTTCTAATCACTTTATGCCATGTGTGAACCTAATTTTTACTATAAAGGATGTTTGTTAGGACTAAGTCAATTGGTAAATAGGGAAAGTTTTTGGTTTAAAATTTAGGTTATAGTGTTTAGGGATTAGATATAGGGTACATAGGGTCAATCCTAAAGATAATTCTTAGTTTAAATGATCTTAATTTAGGCTAAAATGATTGGTTCAAGGTTTAAAGAGTTTATATTTATGGGTTAGAGTTTAGGGATTAGGAACTTTAAGGATTAGGGATTTGGGTATAGGTTTTAGGGTACATAATATAAAATCATGATTGTGAATTGGGAAAATTAGAGATTATAACCCCCAAATCACATTTTATAGGCATGAAATTAGGTTTAAGGGGCTTTAAATAGCCCCCATTTACTTTAGATGCATAACTAGATTAGTACTCAAAAGGCTATGTTTTGGATATAGGTTTAAAAATGCATTATATGGCATCTCATGATAAAATTATTTGTATAATAAGGCATGTATGTTTTTGTCATGTAGTGGGCATTAGGGTATAGGGATTACAATTTATGTTTTAGGGATTAGGGAATAAGTTTAGGTTTAAGGACATGTATATAATGTCTAATCATTCTATGCCATGTGAACCTAATTATTACTACAAATAATGTTAATTGGGACTAAATAGATTGGTAAATAAGGAAAGCTTATGGTTTAAAATTTAGGATATAGTGTTTAGGGTTTATGGTTTACGGATTAGGTTTTAATGTATATATGGTTTAAGGTACAAAGGGTCAATCACAAAGATAATTTAGGAAAATTTGAATCACTTAGACCCATTTATGACTATAGAATGTGTTTTTAGGTTGTTATTATACCCCATGTCATCATACATATTGAGTGAATTAGTCAAATGGGGTAATCAGTCACATGATTTTGGCCAAACTGAGCCCTATGAACTTAATTCTTAGTCTAAATGATGTTAATTTGGAATAAAATGATTGGTTCAAGGTTTAAATAGTTTAAATTTATGGTTTAGAGTTTAGGGATTAGGAACTTTAAGGATTAGGGCTTAAGGTATAGGTTTTAGGGTATGTAAGGTACAATCATGAAGGTAGTTAGGGTAAATTTGAGTTCTTTGAACATATATCTATGAGTAAAGAATGTGGTTTTGAGATCAATTAGCCCCCACATCATCATAGATTGATCTAATTAAGTCAATTATGTTTTAATGAGTGATGCAATTTTGACCAAGTTTATCCCTGTGAACCTAATTCTTACTATATATAAAGGATGTTAATTAGATCTAAATTTATTGGTTTAGGGTTTAGGGTCTATAATTTAAAGGGTTAGGGGTTTAGGGCTTATGGATTAGGGTTTAAGGTAAAAGGTACATGGTTTAGGGTTAAATTTAAATGATATAGGGTTTAGGGTTAAGGATATCGGATATAGGGTCTAATCACTAAGGTAATTGAAAAACATTTGAGATGCTTATTCACCTATTTATGATAATTACCTTCATGTTTGAATTTTGATCAAATTAGGGTTAGTTAAGCCATGTAAATGTTGCATACATGTTATATAATTGATTGATCTATAAATTTGGTTTAGGGGCTTAATTTTGCCTAGATCATGCCCCTAATTTCATGAATTAATTAATTGGATCAATTCATGATAAAATCAATCTTCTAATTTTGCCCCAAATCATATCTTGATCTTTAAGGGGTTAAAATTGGCCTTAAATGCCTCCTTAATTAAATAAATCAACTCTTTGATTAGTTATATGACATGACATTAGGGTTAATTTCACTCCAAATCACATCATAATAAATTTAAAATAGGTTCATGTGGCTCATTTTAACCCTAATTACCTCCACAATTTAACTAATCGACATTTGCATTTATTAGTAGATGACTTCAAGTTTGTTGAGCTCAAAACCACATTTTATACATGTATAAATTCATATAAGTAAATAATGTTTCTTTAATTCAATTGAGATAATGAAATTGGAGATGATCAACCCACATATCATATTTTATAGTCATGTAATTAGGTTGAAGGGGCTAAAAATAGCCCCAATTTACTTTAGATGCATATCTCGATTGGTACTCCAAAGGATAAGTTTTGGCCATAGGTTTAATAAATGCATTTTATGACATATCATGATAAAATCATTTATATCATAAGGTATGTATATTTTTAGCATGTAGTGGGCATTAAGGCATATGGATTATTATTTATGTTTTAGGGATTAGAGATTAGGGCATAGGGTTTAGGTTTAAGAACATGTATATAATGTCTAATTGTTATATGCCATGTGAACCTAATTCTTATTAGAAAGGATGTTAATTGGGACTAAATCAATTAGTAAATAGGGAAAGTTTATGGTTTATAATTTATGTTATAATGTTTAGGTTTTATGGTTTAAGGCTTAGGTTTTAATGTATATATGGTTTAGGGTATACAAGGTTAATTGTAAAGATAATTGAGGACAATTTAAATCACTTGGAACCATTTGTGACTAAAGAATGTGTTTTTGGTTTGTCATTATACTCCATGTCATCATGTAGATTGAGTGAATTAGTCAAATGAGGTAATCAATCATGTGATTTAGGATAAATGGAGCCTTGTGAAATTAATTCTTAGTCTAAATGATGTTAATTTGGGATAAAATGATTGGTTCAAGGTTTAAAGAGTTTATATTTATGGTTTAGAGTTTATGGATTACAACTTACGGTATAGGTTTTAGGGTATATAAAGTACAATTTTGATGGTGATTGGGGAATATTTGAGTTCATTGAACCTAGATTGCCCTCAAATGCCTCTTGACTTAAATGAATCAACTCTTTAGTTAATTATATATGACATGAAATTAGGTTTAATTTCACTCCAAATAACATTGAATATATAATTTAAAATACATTCACATGGCTCATTTTGACCTAATTACCTCCAAAATTGAACTAATTAACATTTGAATTCATTAGTTGATCACTTTAAGTTTATTGAGCTAAAAACCACATTCTATGCATGTATAACTTGAATATAAATAAATTATGTTTCTTTGCTTCAATCAAGCTAATGAAATTGGAGATGATCAACCCCCAAATCACATTTTATAGTCATTCCATTAGGTTGAAGGGGTTTGAAATAACACTGATTTACATCAAATGCAGAACTAGATTGGTAATTCAAATACTAAGTTTTGGGCATAGGTTTAAAAATGCATTTTATGACATCTTGTGATAAAATCAGTTATATCGTAAGGCATGTATATTTGTGACATCTCTAAACTTGATAATAGAATATATATATATATATATATATATATATATATATATATATATGTAAAATAGGGTATTAATGCATTGATATACCTTAAAAGTAGATCCTTATAGAACTTCACTTACTGAGTCAAATAATCTTATCCAAGACTGAGACAATATGCCAAAGTTTATAAAAGTTTTTTCACAAGTTTCAAACATCATAAATTATCCTGTTTAACCAAATTCAACCTCTTTTAAGACTGTATACACTCTTGACAAAAAATACAATGACCCTTGATTTATTTTTTGTTTCTAAAAAACACCATTTGAATCTTGGAAAGGCTATAAATTCCTTTTCAAATACCAACTTTCAAATAACTAATCCTTAAACATTTATAATATCACTAAACTCTCTTTTGGACCTAATATTTAAGGTTCGTTAGTACTCAGTCAGAGGATCCATATACTCCAATTTATTTTTGGAAAATATAATTTATTTAATCATGTACCAAAATAAATCTAAATCAAATATACCAAATTATGAGTAATTTGGATTAGTGGATCACCTAAAACCAACTTTTAACTTCTTGACCCTGTCTAGGATGACCTAGGACTATCTGCATTTTAAGGAAGATTAGACTCCTATCAAATGAACAATAAATTGATTAATAGGTTAATACATATCCAATTATCATTTAATGTTATCAAATATTAACAATATCATTGGTCCCAAACAATAATCTTAATCAACCAAACTTTATTCTTAAGACTACTAGGCCTAACGACTCCTTTAGTAGGTCAAAATGCAAATTCAATTTTTTGGGTGTTGTGAATATATGATGTAATCATGCTATTAAGTAATGTGATCATGTTACTAACAAGGTTAATAATGCAATAATGTTATTAATATTATGGTGCTATTTTAATTTAAATTCAAATCATATGCCTTTTGGCTCGAGAATGGCTTGGATTCATAAGCCTAAGGCTTGGACCTGTCAATCTATAGTTGAGTCCAAGAGTTATGATAAAAAATAATAAAATTGAACTTTGATCACCAAATACACTACGAATTTCAATGTAAAAATTTAGAAACTTAATACCATCGCAATGAGCATGCTCTCCTCTTTTCAAAAATATAATTTTTATAATTTTTGGACTAATTTAAGGTTTCAAACTACATTGATTTCTAACTATATCTTTTTTAGGCCACTACATGCAGCAAACATATATGCCTATACAAGTTCATCTAATTTGTATTTCTTTGATCCAAGTGAAAAATAAGTTATATGGTCACAAACTAGGCCTAAATATACACACATTCAAATAAAACTAATTTTCATTTTTTTGAGGTAGTTAGGCATGTCACACATATGACTATCCATTTTTTGTCAATTTTCAATATCTATTTACTTGAAAATTTCATAAAACAAAAAGTGTGCATTGAAAAAATATAAAAAAATATAGGTCACCAACTAGAAGATCTTATCTAAATTTTCCCTAAAGGATTTCAAATAATATTAAATGTTGATAAAAAAAAATGGTGTGCCACAAAGCCGTCTATCTACTACTTTCTAAAAAAATAGGGGTTCCTCTTAAAATTTTAGATGTTTGACCTAGTTATATTTAAATATTTAAAAAATAATAATGTTTTGGAAACTAGACTTGAAATGATACATTTCATATTCTTACACCATCTTCAAATTTGGAGTGTAGATATCTCAAATAACATATAGAATTTCAAATTTCTGAAATTTTAGGAAAATCATGTCCATGGGTAGGCCACTTTTTGTCCCCCAACTTTGTGCACTTACCCTTCCTATAATTTTTTAGGTTACTCATTTTGGTCATGTCTAGAATCAAAATATTCAAACATTATGTGTATTTCCTATCATTTTTGAGTTTTTAATAATGCAACACCAAAACTTAAGCAATTTTATTGTTTCGAGCATGTTTAAAATCAAAAGATTCAAACTGTATGTGTTTTTCTATAATTTTTGAGTTGTAAATAATGCAACACCAAAACTTAAATGGTTTACTTATTTTAAGCATGTTTACAATCAAAAGATTCAAACTTTATGCACATTTCTTATAATTTTTTACTTTTGAATAATGCAACACCAAAACCTCAACAAATTTACTTGTTTCGAGCATGTTTACAATTGAAAGATTCAAACTTTATGTGTGTTTCCTATACTTTTTGAGTTTTGAATAATTCAACAAAAACACACAAGCAATTTTACTCCTTTCAAGCAATTTTAGAATCACAAGATTCAAACTTTGTGCTTCCTATAATTTTTGAGTATTGAATAATGCAACACCTAAAATTTAAGAAGTTTTACTCGGTTCGAGCATGTTTGGAATCAAAAGATTCAAATTTTAAGTGTGTTTCTTATATTTTTTAAGTCTTGATGAATGCAACACCAAAACATAAGTAGTTTTACTTGTTTCAAACATGTTCAGAATCAAAAGATTTAAAATTTATGCATGTTTCCTAAAAAATTTAAGTTTTGAATAATGCAACAAAAAAACTTAAGTGGTTTTACTCGATTTGAGCATGTTTACAATAAAAATATTCAAACTTTATACATGATTCCTATATTTTTTGAGTTTTTAATAATGAACCACCAAAACTTAAGTATTTTTACTCATTTTGAGCATGTTTACCATCAAAAGATTCAAACTTTATTCATGTTTTCTATAATTTTTGAGTTTTGAATAATACAACACCAAAACTTAAAAAGTTTTACTCATTGCGAGCATGTTTATAATCAAAAGATTCAAACTTTATGCATGTTTCCTATAATTTTTGTGTTTTAAATAATGCAACATTAAAACTAAAGTGGTTTTACTCATTTCGCACATGTTTATAATCGAAAGATTCAAACTTTATGCATGTTTCCTATAATTTTTGTGTTTTGAATAATGCAACATTAAAAGTAAAGTGGTTTTACTCATTTCGAGCATGTTTACAATCAAAATATTAAAACTTTATGCACATCTCCTATAATTTTTGGGTTTTGAATAATGCAATACCAAAACCTCAATGGTTTTAAGCATGTTTACAAATGAAAGATTTAAACTTTATGCGTGTTTCTTATAATTTTTGATTTTTGAATAATGCAACACTAAAACTTAAGTAGTTTTACTCATTTCAAGCATGTTCAGAATCAAAACATTCAAACTTTATGTATATTTCCTATCATTTTTGAGTTTTGAATAATGCAACATGGAAAATTAAGTGGTTTTACTCATTTCAAGCACGTTTAAAATCAAAAGATTCAAACATTAAGTGTTTTTCCTATAATTTTTGAGTTTTGAATAATGCAACACCAAAACTGAAACAAATTTACTCATTTTGAGCATGTTTAAAATCAAATGATTCAAACTTTATGTGTGTTTCCTATAATTTTTGAGTATTGAATAATGCAATACCAAAACTTACGCAGATTTTCTTGTTTTGAGCATGTTTAGAATCAAAAGATTCAAACTTTAAGAACATTTCTTATAATTTTTGAGTTTTGAATAATGCAACAACAAAACTTAAGTAGGTTTACTCATTTTGAGCATGTTTAAAATCAAAAGATTCAATTATTATGGGTGTTTCCTATAAATTTTGAGTTTTGAAGAATGCAACACCGAAACTTAAATGGTTTTACTCATTTCAAGCATGTTTACAATTAAAAAACTCAAATTTTATGCACATTTCCTATACTTTTTGAGTTTTGAATAATGCAACACTAAAACTTAAGTAGTTTTTACTCATTTTGAGCATTTTTACAATCAAAAGAGTAATTTTTTTTGTGCATTTCTTATAATTTTTGAGTTTTGAATAATGTAACACCAAAACTTAAGTAGTTTTACTCATTTTGAGTATGTTTACAATCAAAAGATTCAAACTTTATGCATGTTTCCTATATTTTTTATGTTTTGCATAATGCAACACTAAAATTTAAGTAGTTTTACTCATTTTGAGCATGTTTACAATCAAAAGGCTCAAAATTTATTGCATTTCCTATATGTTTTGAGTTTTGAATAATCCAACACCAAAACTTAAGCAATTTTACTTGTTTCAAGCATGTTTAGAGTCAAATGATTCAAACTTTATGTGTGTTTCCTATAATTTTTGAGTTTAGAGTCAAATGATTCAAACTTTGTGTGTTTCCTATAATTTTTGAGTTTTGAATAATGTAACACCAAAACTAAAGTAGTTTTACATATTTCAAGCATGTTTAGAATCAAAAGATTCAAACTTTATGTGCATTACCTATAATTTTGGAGTTTTGAATAATGCAACATAAAAACTTAAGTTGTTTTACACCTTTCAAGCATTTTTAGAGTCAAAAGATTCAATCTTTATGCATGTTTCTTATAATTTTTTAGTATTGAATAATGCAACACTAAAATTTAAGTGGTTTTACTAATTTTGAGCATGTTTAGAATCAAAAGATTCAAACTTTATATGTGTTTCCTATAACTTTTTTGTTTTGAATAATGCAACACCAAAATTTAAAACAATTTTACTCATTTCGATCATGTTTAGAACCAAAAAATTCAAACTTTATTTTCATTTCCTATAATTTTTTTAGTTTAAAATAATGCAACACCAAAACTTAAGAGGTTTTACTATTTCAAGCATGTTTAAAATTAAAATATTCAAATTTTATGTGCATTTCCTATATTTTTTGAGTTTTGAATAATGTAACACTAAAACATAAGCAAGTTTATTCATTTTGATCATGTTTACAATCAAAAGATTCAAACTTTATGAGCGTTTCCTATAATTTTTGTGTTTTGAAAAATGCAACACCAAAATTTAATTAGTTTTACTCATTTCGACCATGTTTACAATCAAAGAATTCAAGCTTTATATGTGTTTTCGATAATTTTTTATTTTTCAATAATACAACACCAAACTTTAAGTGGTTTTACTCAATTTGAACATGTTTATAATCTAATGTTTCAAACTTTATGCATATTTCCTATAATTTTTATGTTTTGAATAATACAACATGAAAACTTAAGTGGTTTTACTCATTTCAAGCATGTTAACAATTAAAAGATTCAAATTTTATGCACATTTATTATCATTTTTGAGTTTTAAATAATGCAACACCAAAACCTAACCAATTTTACTCATTTCAAACATGTTTACAATAAAAAAAATTGAACTTTATTCACATTTCCTATATTCTTTTACTTTTGAATAATGCAAAACCAAAAATTAAGTAGTTTAACACATTTCGAGCATGTTTAGAATCAAAAATTTCAAACATTAAGCGTGTTTCCTACAATTTTTGAGTTTTGAATAATGCATCAATAAAAATTAAATGGTTTTACTCATTTTGAGCATGTTTACAATCAAAAGATTCACATTTCCTATATTCTTTTACTTTTGAATAATGCAAAACCAAAACTTAAGTAGTTTAACACATTTTGAGCATGTTTAGAATCAAAAAATTCAAACTTTATTCACATTTCCTATATTCTTTTACTTTTGAATAATGCAAAACCAAAACTTAAGTAGTTTAACACGTTTTGAGCATGTTTAGAATTAAAAAATTCAAACATTAATCGTGTTTCCTACAATTTTTGAGTTTTGAATAATGCATCAATAAAACTTAAGCGGTTTTACTCATTTCGAGCATGTTTACAATCAAAAGATTGAAACTTTATGTGCACTTCTTATAATTTTGAGTTTTTAATAATACAACACCAAAAAATAAGAAATTTTACTCATTTTGAGCATGTTTACAATGAAAAGATTCAAACTTTATGCACATGTTTGATAATTTTTTAGTTTTGAATATTGCAGCACCAAAACATAAGCTATTTTACTCATTTTGAACATGTTTACAATCAAAAGATTCAAATTTTATACACGGTTCCAATAATTTTTTAGTTTTAAATAATGTAACACCAAAACTTAAGCACTTTTACTCATTTTAAGCATGTTTACAATCAAAGATTCAAACTTTATGCATGTTTCCTATAATTTTTGAGTTTTGAATAATGCAACACCAAAACCTGAATGGTTTTACTCATTTTGAGCATGTTTACAATCTAAAGATTCAAACTTTATAGGTGTTTCCTATAACTTTTGGGTTTTGAATAATGCAACACCAAAACTTAAGTTGTTTTACTCATTTTAAAGAATGTTTAGAATCAAAAGATTCAAACATTATGTGTGTTTCCTATAATTTTTTAGTTTTGAATAATACAACACAAAAACCTACGTGGTTTTACTCATTTCAAGCTTGCTTAGAATCAAAAGATTCAAACTTTATTTACATTTCTTATAATTTTTGAGTTTTGAATAATGCAACACCAAAACATAAGTGGTTTTACTCATTTCAAGAATGTTTAGAATCGAAATATTCAAATTTTAGGTGTGCTTCCTATAATTATTGAGTTTTGAATAATATAACACCAAAACTTAAGCCATTTTACTCATTTTGAGCATGTTTAGAATAAAGAGATTCAAACATTATGCACATTTCTTATAATTTTTGAGTTTGGAATAATGCAACACCAAAACTTAAGTGGTTTTACTTGTTTTGAGCATGTTTAAAATCAAAAAATTTAAATTTTATGTGTGTTTCCTATCATTTTTGAGTTTTGTATAATGCAAGATCAAAACTTATGTGGTTTTTCTCATTTCAAGCATGTTTACAATAAAAAATTCAGACTTTATTCACATTTTTTATAATTTTTGAACTTGTAATAATGTAACACCAAAACATAAGTAGTTTAACCCATTTTAAGCATGATTATATTCAAAATATTGAAACTTTATGCGTGGTTCCTTTAATTTTTGAGTTTTGAATAATACAACACCAACACTTATGTGGTTTTACTCACTTTAAGCTTTAAAATCAAAATATTCAAACTTTATGCATGTTTTCTATAATTTTTTAGTTTTAAATAATGTAAAAACCAAAATTTAAGTGGTTTTACTTGTTTCAAGCATGTTTATAATTAAAAAAATTAAACTTTATGCACTCTTCCTATAATTTTTGAGTTTTGAATAATGTAACACCAAAACCTAATCAAATTTACTCATTTCGAGCATGTTTACAATGAAAAGATTCAAACTTTATATGTGTTTCTTATAATTTTTGAGGTTTAAATAATTCAAGACTAAAACTTAAGTAGTTTTACTCATTTTGAGCATGTTTAAAATTTAAACTTTCAAACTTTATGCATGTTTTTTATGATTTTTGAGTATTGAATAATGCAATACCAAAACTTAAGTGGTTTTGCTCATTTTAGTCATGTTTAGAATCAAAAAATTCAAATTTTATGTGTGTTTCTTATAGTTTTTGAGTTTTGAATAATGCAACACTAAAACTTAAGTAGTTGTACTCATTTTGAGCATGTTTAGAATCAAAAGATTCAAACTTTATGTGTGTTTCCTATAATTTCTAAGTTTTAAATAATGTAACACCAAAACATAAGTATTTTTACTCATTCAAGCATGTTTATAATAAAAATATTCAAATTTTATGCACATTTCCTATAATCCCTGAGTTTTGAATAATGCAAGACCAAAAATTAAGTAGTTTTATTCATTTCGAGCATGTTTACCATCAAAAGAATCAAGCTTTATGTGCATTTCCAATAATTTTTTAATTTTGAATAATGTAACACCAAAACTTAAATGGTTTTACTCATTTCAAACATGTTTACAATCAAAAGATTTAAACTTTATGCATGTTTCCTATAATTTTTATGTTTTGAATAATACAACACTAAAACTTAAACAACTTTACTCATTTTGAGCATGTTTACAATCAAAAGATTAAAACTTTATGAACATTTCCTATAAGTTTTGAGTAATGCAACACCAAAACTTAAATGCTTTTACTCATTTCAAGCATGTTTAGAATCAAAAGATATAAACTTTATACATGTTTCCTATAAATTTTGAGTTTTGAATAATGCAACACCAAACCTTAAGCTATTTTACATATTTCAAGCATGTTTATAATCAAAAGATTCAAACTTTATGCACGTTTCTTATAAATTTTTAGTTTTGAAAAATGCAACACTAAAATTTAAGTGCTTTTACAAATTTTGAGCATGTTTATAATTAAAAAAATCAAACTTTAAGCACATTTCCTATATTTTTTGAGTTTTGAATAATGCAACACCAAAATGTAAGTAGTTTTACTCATTTTGAGCATGTTTGGAAACAAAAATTCAAACTTTATTCACATTTACAATAATTTTTGAGTTTTCAATAATGTAGCACCAAAACTTAAGAGGTTTTACTTGTTTTGAAGATGTTTAGAATCAAAATATTCAAAATTTAACCATATTTTCAATAATTTTTTAGTTTTTAATAATGGGACACAAAAACTAAGTGGTTTTACTCATTTTGAGCATGTTTACAATAAAAAAATTCAAACTTTGTGCATTTTTCCTATAATATTTTAGTTTTAAACATTGCAACACCAAAACATAAGTGGTTTTACTTGTTTCAAACATGTTTAGAATAAAAATGTTTAAACTTTATGCAAATTTATTATAATTTTTAAGTTTTTAATAATGTGACACCAAAACTTAAGTGGTTTTACTCATTTTGAGCATCATGTTTACTATTAAAAGATTCAAACTTTATGCACATTTATTATAATTTTTGAGTTTTGAGAAATGAAACACTAAAACTTTTAATAATTTTTTAATTTTAAATAATGTAACACCAAAACTTAAGTAGTTTTACTTATTTTGAGCATGTTTACAATCAAAATATTTAAAATTATGGGCATTTCCTATATTTTTTAAGTTTTGAATAAAACAAATTCAAAGGATTAGTGGATATACTCATTTTGAGCATGTTTAGAATCAAAAGATTCAAACTTTATGTGAGTTTTCTATAATTTTTAAATTTTAAATAATGCAACACCAAAACATAAGTAGTTTACTCCTTTTAAACATGTTAAAATTAAAAGATTCAAACTTTGTGCAGGTTTCTGATATTTTTTTAGTTTTGAATAATGCACTCTAAAACTTAGGTGGTTTTAGTCATTACGAGCATGTTTACAATAAAAATATTCAAACTTTATTGGTGTTTTTTATAATTTTTTATTTTAAAATAATGCAACACCAAAACATAAGTGATTTAACTTATTTTGAGCATGTTTAGAGTCAAAAGATTCAAACTTTATGCACATTTCCATTAATTTTTGAGTTTTGAATAATGTAACATCAAAACTTAAGTGATTTTAATCATTTCGAGCATTCTTAAAATCAAATCAGTCAAACTTTATGCAAGTTTCTTATAATTTTTAAGGTTTGATAAATACAACACCAAAACTTAAGTAGATTTACTCCGTTCAAGCATGTTTACATTCAAAAGATTCAAATTTTATTCGTATTTGAATGGTTTTACTTATTTGAAGCATGTTTATAATTAAAATATTCAAACTCTATGTATATTTCTTATAATTTTTAAGTTTTAAATAATGCAACATCAAAACTTAGGTGGTTTTACTCATTTTAATCATGTTTAGAATTAGAAGATTCAAACTTTGAGCACGTTTCCTAAAAATTTTGAGTTTTGAATAATGGAACACCAAAATTTAAGTGGTTTTACTCATTTCAAGCATGTTTTTAATCAAAAGATTCAAACTTTATGCATGTTTCTTGTAATTTGTGAGTTTTGAATAATGTAACACTAAAACTTAAGTGATTTTACTCATTTTGAACATGTTTGCAATCAAAAGATTAAAACTTCATGAGCATTTCATATAATATTTGAGTTTTAAATAAACTAACACCAAAACTTAAGAAGTTTTACTCATTTTGAGCATATTTATAATCAAAAGATTCAAGCTTTATATGTGTTTTTGATCATTTTTTATTTTTAAATAATGTAAGACCAAAACTTAAGTAGTTTTACTCATTTTGAGCATGTTTATAATCCAAAGATTCAAACTTTATGCATGTTTCCTATATTTTTGTGTTTTAAATAATGCAACACCAAAACTTATAAGTTTTGAGTTTTGAATAATGAAACACCAAAACCTAAGCAGTTTTTTAGTTATTTTGAGCATGTTTACAATCAAAAGATTCAAACTTTATCATATTTCCTATAATTTTTTAGTTTTGAGTAATGCAAAACCAAAACTTAAGTAGTTTTACTCATTTCAAACATGTTTTGAATCAAAAGATTCAAACTTTATGGGTGTTTCCTATAATTTTTGAGTTTTGAAAAATGCAACACCAAAACTTAAGTGGTTGTACTCATTTTGAACATGCTCAGAATGAAAAGATTCAAACTTTATGTATGTTTCCTATAATTTTGGAGTTTTGAATAATGCAACACAAAATATTAAGTGGTTTTAATCATTATGAGCATGTTTAAAATCAAAAGATTCAAAATTTATGCATGTTGCCTATATTTTTTGAGTTTTGAATAATGTAAGACCAAAACATAAGAGGTTTTACTCATTTCAAGCATGTTTATAATCAAAAGATTCAAACTTTATGTGTATTCCCTATAATTATTGAGTTTTGAATAATGCAACACTGAAACTTAAGCAATTTTTCTCTCTTTGAGCATGTTTACAATCAAAAGGTTCAAACTTTATGTGTGTTTCCTATAACTTTTAAGTTTTGAATAATGCAATACCAAAACTTAAGTGGTTTTACTCATTTCAAGCATGCTTAGAATCAAAATACTCAAAATTTATGTGCATTGCCTATAAGTTTTGAGTTTTTAATAATGCAACACCAAAACCTAAATGGTTCTACTCATTTTAAGCATGCTTAGAATCAAAAGATTCAAACTTTGTTTGTGTTTCCTATAGTTTTTGTGTTTTAAATAATACAACACCAAACCTTAAGCAGTTTTACTCATTTCCAACATGTATAGAATCAAAAGATTCAAAGTTTATGTGGGTTTCCTATAATTTTTGAGTTTTGAATAATGCAACATCAAAACTTAAGTATTTTACTCATTTTGAGCATGTTTAGAATCAAAAGATTCAAACTTTATGCCTATTTCTTATATATTTTGAATTTTTAAAAATGTAACACTAGAACTTAAGTGGTTTTACTCATTTGTAGCATCTTTAAAATCAAATTATTCAAACTTGATGTGCATTTACCATAATTTTTGAGTTTTCAATAATGCAACACCAAAACTTAAGTCATTTTACTTTTTTTAAGCATGTTTACAATCAAAAGATTTAAACTTTATGTAGGTTTCATATAATTTTTTAGTTTTGAATAATTCAACACTAAAACCTAGGCAGTTTTAATCATTTTGAACATGTTTACAATAAAAATATTTAGACTTTATGTGAATTTCTATAATTTTTGAGTTTTGAGTAATATAACACTAAAACTTAAGTAATTTTACTCATTTCAGGCATTTTTAGAAAAAAAAAGATTGAAGCTTTATGTGTATTTCCTATTATTTGTGTTTTGAATAATAGAACACCAAAACTTAAGTGGTTATACCCATTTTGAGATGTTTAGAATCAAAAAATTCAAACATTAAGTGTGTTTCATATCATTTTTTATTTTTAAGTAATGCAACACCAAAGGTTAAGTAGTTTTACTTATTTTGAGCATGTTTAGAATCAAAAGATTCAAACTTTATATGTGTTTCCTATAATTTTTTAGTTTTGAATAATGCAACACCAAAACCTAAGCAATTTTACTCATTATTCAAAACCACTTAGGTTTTAGTGTTGCATTATTCAAAACTCAAAATTTTTAGAAATATGCAAACTTTATACAAATTTCTAATTTTTTTGAGTTTTTAATAATGCAATATTGAAACTTAGGTAATTTTACTTGTTTCAAGCTTTTTTAAAATCAAAATATTAATACTTTATGTGTGTTTCATAAATTTTTTGTGTTTTGAAAAATGGAACATCAAAATTTAAATGGTTTTACTTGTTTTGAAAATGTTTTGAATCATAAGATTTAAACTTTAAGTGTGTTTCCTATAATTTTTGAGTTTTGAATAATGCAACACCAAAAGATAAGTGGCTTTATTCATTTCAAGCATGTTTAGAATCAAAAGATTCAAACTTTATGCGTGCTTCCTATAATTCTTGAGTTTTGAATAATGCAACACCAAAACTTAATCAATTTTACTCCTTTTGAGCATGTTTAGAATCAAAAGATTCAAACTTTTTATGCATTTTCTATAATTTTTTAGTTTTGAATAATGCAACACCAAAACTTATGTGGTTTTACTCTTTTTGAGCATGTTTACAATCAAAAGATTTAAATTTTATGCACATTTCCTATAATTTTTGAGTTTTGAATAATTTAACACTAACTCATTTTGAGCATGTTTTCAATTAAAATATTTAAACTTTATGTGTGTTTTCTATATTTTTTGAGTTTTGAATAATGCAACACCAAAACATAAGAAATTTTACTCATTTCAAGCATGTTTAGAATCTAAAGATTCAATCTTTATGTGTGTCTACTATAATTTTTTAGTATTGAATAATGTAACACCAAAACTTAAGTGCCTTTACTCCTTTCAAACATGTTTAGAATCAAAAGATTCAAACTTTAAGCATGTTTCCTATAATTTTTGAGTTTTGAATAATGCAACACCAAACCTTAAGTTGTTTTACAAGTTTTGAGCATGTTTATAATCAAAAGATTTAAAATTTATGCACGTTTCCTATAATTTTTGAGTTTTGAATAATGCAACACCAAAACTTAAGTGGTTTTACTTGTTTTGAGGATGTTTACAATAAAAAGACTCAAATTTTATACGTCATTCCTATAATTTTTGAGTTTTGAATAATGCAACACCAAAAGTTCAATAGGTTTACTCATTTTGAGCATGTTTACAATCAAAAGATTTAAATTTTACGCATGTTTTCAATAATTTTTGAGTTTTAAATAATGCAATACTAAAACTTAAGTGGTTTTACTCATTTCAAGCATGTTTACAATCAAAAGATTCAAACTTTATCCAGGTTTCCTATAATTTTTGAGTTTTGAATAATGTAACACCAAAACATAAGTGGTTTTACTCATTTTGAGCATGTTAACAATCAAAAGATTAAAACTTTATGCATGTTTCCTATAATTTTTGAGTTTTAAACAATACAACGATAAAACTTAATCAATTTTACTCATTTTGAGAATGTTTAAAATCAAAAGATTCAAACTTTATACATGTTTCCTATAATTTTTGAGTTTTAAATAATGCAACACCAAAACTTAAGTGGTTTTACTCATTTTGAGCATGTTTAGAATCAAAAAGTTTAAACTTTATACATGTTTCCTATAATTTTTGAGTTTTGAATAATGCAACACCAAAACATGGGTAGGTTTATTCATTTTAAGCATGTTTACAATCAAAAGATTCAAAATTTATGCACATTTTCTATTTTTTTAGTTTTGAATAATGCAACACCAAAACACATGCACTTTTTCTCATTTTAAGCAAGTTTACAATCAAAAGATTAAAACATTATGTGCATTTCATATAATTTTTTAGTATTGAATAATGCAACACAAAAAATTAGGTAGTTTTACTCATTTTGAGCATGTTTACAATCAAAAGATTCAAACTTTATGTGGGTTTCCTATAATTTTTTAGTTTTGAATAATTTAACACTAAAACCTAGGTGGTTTTACTCATTATGACCATGTTTAGAATCAAAAGATTCAAAATTTATGTGCATTTCCTATAATTTTTGAGTTATGAATAATGCAACACCAAAATTTAAGTGGTTTTAATTATTTTGAGCATGTTTACAAATAAAAGATTCAAAATTTATATGGGTTTCCTATAATTTTTTATTTTTGAATAATGTAATACAAAAATTTTAGAGGTTTTACTCATTTCAAGCATGTTTACAATCAAAATATTAAAACTTTATGTACATTAATTATAATTTTTGAGTTTTGAATAATGCAATACCAAAACTTAAGTAGTTTTACTCATTTTGAGCATGTTTACAATCAAAATATTTAAACTTTATTATGTTTCCTATAATTTTTGAGTTTTGAATAATACAACACCAAAAATTAAGTGGTTTTAATCCTTTTGAGCATGTTTATAATCAAAGATTCAAACTTTATGTGTGTTTCTTATAATTTTTGAGGTTTGAATAATGCAACTCCAAAACATAGGTAGTTTTAATCATTTTGAGCATGTTCAGAATCAAAAGAATCAAACTTATGTGAATTTCCTATAATTTTTGAGTTTTGAATAATGCAAGACCAAAAATTAATTAGTTTTTCACATTTCAAGCATGATTATACTTTATGCATGTTTCCTATAATTTATGAGTTTTCAATAATGCAACACAAAAACTTATGCAGTTTTACTCATTTTGAGCATATTTATAATTAATAACTTTTTAAACTTTATGTGCATTTTTTATAATTAGAGTTTTGAATAATGCAACACCAAAACTTATGTAGTTTTTCTCATTTCAAACATGTTTAGAATCAAAAGATTCAAACTTTATGCACATTTATTATAATGTGAGTTTTGAATTATACAAAACCAAAACATAGGCAATTTTACTAATTTTGAGCATGTTTACAGTAAAAAGATTCAAACTTTATGTGCATTTTCTATAATTTTTGAGTTTTGAATAATGCAACACCAAAACTTTATCGTTTTTACTCATTTCAAGCATGTTTACAACTAAAATACTCAAACTTTATGCATGTTTCCTATAATTTTTTAGATTTGAATAATACAACACCAAAACTTAGGTAGTTTTTCTTGTTATGAGCATGTTTAAAATCAAAAGATTCAAATTTTATGCATGTTTTCTATAATTTTTTAGTTTTGAGCATGTTTAGAATCAAAAGATTTACACTTTAGGTGTGGTTCCTATAATTTTTGAGTTTTGAATAATACAACACCAAAACTTAAGTACTTTTACTCATTTTGAGCATGTTTACAATCAAAAGATTCAAAATTTATGTGGGTTTCCTATCATTTTTGAGTTTTGTATAATGCAACACCAAAACTTAAGTGATTTTACTCATTTCAAGCATGTTTAAAAATAAAAGATTCAAATTTTATGCACATTTCCTATAATTTTTGAGTTTTGTATAATGCAACACCAAAACTTAAGCAGTTTTACTCATTTTGAGCATGATTAGAATCAATAGATTCAAACATTATGTGTGTTTCCTAAAGTTTTTAAGTTTTGAATAATGCAACACCAAAACTTACTTAGTTTACTTGATTTGATCATGTTTACAATTAAAAGATTCAAATTTTATGCATGTTTCTTATAATTTTTGAGTTTTAAATAATGTAGCACAAAAACTTTAGTGGTTTTACTAATTTTTAGTGTGTTTACAATAAAAAATTCAAACTTTATGCAAGTTACCTATAATTTTTGTTTTTTGAATAATGCAACACCAAAACATAAGCAATTTAACTCATTTCAAGCATGTTTAGAATCTAAAAATTCAATCTTTATGTAGGTTTCCTATAATTTTTGAGTTTTGAATAATGCAACACCAAAACTTAAGCAATTTTACTTATTTTGAATAAGTTTAGAATCAAAAGATTAAAACTTTATGTGGGTTTCCTATAATTTTTTAGTTTTGAAAAATGTAACGTCAAAACTTAAGTAGTTTAACTCATTTCAAGCATATTACAAATAAAAGATTCAAACTTTATATGGGTTTCCTATGATTTTTGAGTTTTGAATAATGCAACACCAAAACTTAAGCGGTTTTACTTAGTCCAAGTATGCTTACATTCAAAATTTATGCATGATTCCTAAATTTTTTGAGTTTTTTATAATGTAACACCAAAACATAAGTTGTTTTACTCATTTAGAGCATGTTTACAAACAAAAGATTCAAACTTTATGTGGGTTTCCTAAATTTTTTGAGTTTTTTATAAAAAAACACCAAAACTTAAGTTATTTTACTCATTTCAAGCAGGTTTACAATTAAAAGATTCAAATTTTATGTGTGGTTCCTATAATTTTTTAGTTTCTAATAATGCAACACTAAAACTTATGTGGTTTCACGCATTTTGAGCATGTTTAGAAATAAAAGATTCAAATTATATGCACATTTCCTATAATTTTTGAGTTTTGAATAATGAAACACCAAAACTTAGGAATTTTTACTCATTTTAATAATGTTTACAATCAAAAGATTCAAACTTTATGCACATTTCCTATATTTTTATAGTTTTGAATAATGTAACACCAAAAATTAGGTGGTTTTGCTCATTTTGAGCATGTTTACAATCAAAAGATTCTAACTTTATGTTTGTTTACTATAATTTTTTAGTTTTGAATAATGCAAGACCAAGACATATGTAGTTTAACTTGTTTTGAGCATGTTTACAATCAAAAGATTCAATCTTTATCATGTTTCTTATAATTTTTAACTTTTCAATAATGCAACACCAAAACTTAGGTAGTTTTAATCATTTTGAAAATGTTTAAAATAAAAATATTAAACTTTATGCATGTTTCCTATAATTTTTAAGTTTTGAATAAAGTACGAATAAAAATTAGGTGCTTTTAATCATTTCGTGCATGTTTTTAATCAAAAGATTCAAACTTTATGCATGTTTCCAACAATTTTTGAGTTTTTAATAATGTAACACCAAAACTTGGGTAGTTTTACTCATTTTGAGCATGATTACAATTAGAAGATTCAAACTTTATGTGAATTCCTATAGTTTTTGAGTTTTGAATAATGCATCACCAAAACATAGGTAGTTTTACTCATTTTGAGCATGTTTACCATCAAAAGATTTAAACTTTATCCATGTTTCCTATAATTTTTGAGTTTTGAATAATGTCACACCAAATCTTAGGTAGTTTTGCTCATTTCAAGCATGTTTATAATCAAAAGATTCAAACTTTATGCATGTTTCCTATAATTTTTGAGTTTTAAATAATACAACACTAAAATTAGGTCATTTTACTCATTTTGAAAATGTCTGCAATCAAGAGATTCAAAATTTATGCATGTTTCCTGTAATTTTTGAGTTCTAAATAATACAATACCAAAACTTAGGAAATTTTACTCATTTTGAACATTTTTACAATGAAAAGATTTAAATTTTATGCACAATTTATATAATCTTTTAGTTTTGAATAATGTAATAAATAGGCAGTTTTACTTGTTTTGAGCATGTTTATAATTAAAAGATTCAAACTTTATGTGTGTTTCATATAATTTTTGAGTTTTGAATAATGTAACACCAAAACTTGAGTGGTTTTACTCATTACGAGTATGTTTGAAATTAAAAGATTAAAATGTATTCATGTTTCCTATAGTTTTTGAGTTCTGAATAATACAACAAAACCTATGCAGATTTACTTGTTTTGAACATGTTTATAATTAGAATATTTAAATTTTATATGCATTTCTTATAATTTTTTAGTTTTGATTTATGCAACACTAAAACGTAAGCAGTTTTACTTATTTTGAGCAGATTTACAATCAAAAGATTCAAACATTATTCACATTTCCTATATTTTTTGAGTTTTGAATAATGCAACATGAAAACTTAAGTGGTTTTACTCATTTTGAGCATGTTTAGAATCAAAATATTCTAAATTTATGCATGTTTATTATAATTTTTTAGTTTTAAATAATACAACACCAAAACTTAAGTGGTTTTACTCATTTTGAGCATGTTTACCATTAAAAGATTCAAACTTTATGTGTGTTTCCTATAATTTTTATGTTCTAAATAATGCAACACTAAAACTTAAGCTATTTTACTCATTTTCAACATGTTTAAAATCAAAAAATTCAAACTTTATGTGTGTTTCCTATCAATTTTGAGTTTTGAATAATGCAAGACCAAAACTTAAGTGGTTTTACTTGTTTCTAGCATGTTTAGAATCAAAAGATTCAAATTTTATGAGTGTTTCATACAGTTTTTGAGTTTTAAATAATGAAGCACCAAAACTTAAGCTATTTTACACATTTCAAGCATGTTTAGAATCAAAAGATTCAAAATTTATGCATATTTCTTAGAATTTTTTAGTTTTAAATAATGTAACACTAAAACTTAAGAGTTTCTTATAATTTTGAGCATGTTTAGAATAAAAAGATTCAAACCTTATGTGGGGTTCCTATAATTTTTTAGTTTTGAATAATTCAACACTAAAACTTAAGCAAATTTACTCATTTTAAGCATATTTAGAAATAAAACATTCAAAATTTATTCTCATTTTCTAAAAATTTTGAGTCTTGAATAATGAAACAACAAAACTTAAGAGGTTTTACTCATTTTAAGCATGTTTAGAATCAAAAGATTCAAACTTTATGTGAATTTCCTATAATTTTTTAGTTTTGAATAATGCAACACCAAAATTTAAGTAGTTTTACTCATTTCAAAGATGTTTACAATCAAAAGATTCAAAATTTATGTAGGTTTCGTATAATTTTTGAGTTTTGTATAATGTAACACCAATACCTAAGTGGTTTTACTCATTTCAAGCATGTTTACAAACAAAATATTCAAACTTTATATGGGTCTCCTATAATTTTTGAGTTTTGTATAATTAAGCACCAAAACTTAAGTGGTTTTACTCATTTTGAGCATGTTTACAATCAAAATATTCAAGATTTATGTTTGTTTCCTAAATTTTTAATGTTTTTAATAATTCAACACTAAAAATTATATAATTTTACTCATTTCAAACATGTTTAAAAATAAAATATTCAAACTATATACATGTTTCTTATAATTTTTTAGTGTTGAATAATGGAACAACAAAACTTCAGTGGTTATACTCTTTTTGATCTTGCTTACATTCATAAAATTCAAAATTTATTCATTTTTCCTATAATTTTTGAGTTTTGAATAATGCAACACCAAAACCTAGGAAGTTTTACTTCTTTTGAGTATGTTTACAATCAAAAAATTCAAACTTTATTTATGATTCCTATATTTTTGAGTTTTGAATAATGTAACACCTAATTTAGGTAGTTTTACTCATTTTGAGCATGTTTCCTATAATTTTTGTGTTTTGAATTAAAACACCAAAATTAGGTGGTTTTACTTGTTTGGAACATGTTCAAAATCAAAAGATTCAAAATTTATGTTCTTTTATGATAATTTTTTAGTTTTAAATAATGAAACACCAAAAATTAAGAGGTTTTACTCATTTTGAGCATGTTTACAATCAAAATATTTAAACTTTATATGCATTTCTTATAATTTTTAAGTTTTAAATAATGTAACACCAAAACCTAAGTGATTTTACTCATTTTGAGCATGTTTACAATTGAAATATTCAAATTGTATAGACATTTTATAAAAATTTTGAGTTTTAAATAATGTAACACTAAAAATTAAATAGTTTACTCATTTTTATCATGTTTACAATTAAAAAATTCAAACATTGTGTGTGTTTCATATAATTTTTGAATTTTTTATAATGCAACAACCAAAATTATGTGGTTTAACTCATTTCAAGCATATTTAAATTTTTTGAGTTTTGAAAATAGGAAATGTGCATAAATTTTAAATATTTCAATTGTAAGCATGCTTAAAATGACTAAAATTACTTAGGTTTTGGTGTTGTATTATTCAAAACTTAAAAATTATATGAAATGTGCATAAAGTATTAATATTTTTATTCTAAACATGCTCAAAATAAGTAAAACTACTTACATTTTGGTGTGCATTATTCAAAATAAAAAAATTCTAGGAATCACACAAAGTTTGAATATTTTAATTTTAAACAATCTCAAAATGAGTAAAATTGCTAAAGTTTTGGTGTTTCATTATTCAAAACTCAAAAATTATATAAAACACAAATAAATTTTGAATCTTTTGATTCTAAACATGCTCAAAATGAGTAAAAATTCTTAAATTTTAGTGTTACATTATTCAAAACTCAAAAATTATTGGAAACACACATAAAGTTTGAATCTTTCAGTCATAAACATGCTCAAAATATGCAAAACCATTTAGGATTTGGTGTTGCATTATTAAAATCTCAAAAATTATAGGAAATGTGCATAAAGTTTGAATCTTTTGATTATAAACATGCTCAAAATGAGTAAAACCATTTATGTTTTTGTGTTGTATTATTCAAAACTCAAAAATTATAGGAAACATCCACCAAGTTTGAATCTTTTGATTTTAAACATGCTTATAATGAGTAAAATTGATTTTGTTTTGGTGTTGCATTATTAAAAACTCAAAAAATATAAGAAACATGTATAAAGTTTTAATATTTTGATTATAAACATACTTGAAATGAGTAAAACCACCTAAATTTTGGTGTTACATTATTCAAAACACAAAAATTATAGAAAACAAGCATAAAGTTTGAATATTTTGATTATAAACAGGCTCACAACGAGTAAAACCACCTATGTTTTTATGTTGCATTATTGAAAAATAAAAAATTAGAGGAAACACATATAAAGTTGGAATAATTTTATTGTAGATATGATCAAAATGAGTAAAACCACCTAATTTTGGTTTTATGTTAGTCAAAACTCAAATATTATAAGAAACCCACATAAATTTTGAATCTTTTAATTGTAAACATGCTCGAAATGACTAAAATTGCCTATGTTTTGGTGTTGTATTATTCAAAACTCAAAAATTATAGGAAATGTGCATAAATTTTGAATATTTTAATTGTAAACATGCTCATAATGAGCAAAACTAACTAATTTTTGGTTTTGCATTATTCAAAACTAAAAAATTATAAGAAACATGTATTAAATTTAATTTTTTTGATTGCAAACATCCTCAAAATGAGAAAAACTACCTAAGTTTTTGTGTTACATTATTCAAAACTGAAAAATTATAAGAAACATGCATAAAGTTTAAATATTTTAAATCTAAACATTCTTTAATTGATTAAAACCACCTAAGTTAGTGTTGCATTATTTAAAACTCAAAAATTATATGAAATGAACATAAAGATTGAATCTTTTGATTTTAAACATGCCCAAAATGATTAAAACTGCCTAACTTTTGGTGTTTCATTATTAGAAACTCCAAAATCATAGGAAACATGATAAATTTTTAATCTTTTGATTGTAAACATGCTCAAAATGAGTAAAATTACCTAAGTTTTGGTGTTGCATTATTTAGAACTAAAAAATTATAGGAACATGCATAAAGTTTGAATCATATTTTTGTAAAAATGCTCAAAATGAGTAAAACCACCTAATTTTTGGTGTTGCATTATTCAAAAATAAAAAATTATAGGAAACACGCATAAAGTTTGAATCTTTTGATTGTAAACATGCTCAAAACAAGTAAAATTGTCTATGTTTTGGTGATGTATTATTCAAAACTCAAAAAATATATGAAATATGCATATAGATTGAATGTTTTGATTGTAAACATGCTCAACATGAGTAACATAAGTTTTTGTGTTAGATTATTAAAAACTTAAAAATTATAGGAAATGGACATAAAGTTTGAATTTTTTATTGTAAACATGCAAAAAATGAGTAAAACAACTTAAGTTTTGGTGTTGCATTATACAAAACTAAAAAATTATAGGAAATTCATAGAGTTTGAATATTTTTTTTTGTAAACATTTTCTAAATGAGTAAAACCATTTATATTTTGGTGTTGGATTATACAAAACTCAAAAGTTATAAGAAACCTGCATAAATTTTGAATCTTTTGATTGTAAACATGCTCGAAATGAGTAAAACCACTTAATTTTTGGCATTATATAATTCAAAACTCAAAAATTATAGGAAACCTAAATAAAATTTAAATCTTTTGAATGTGAACATGCTTGAAATGAGTTAAACTGATAAGTTTTGATGTTGCAATATTTAAAACTCAAAAATTATAGGATACCCACACAAAGTTTGAATCTTTTGGTTCTAATCATGCTCAAAATGAGTAAAAACCAATTATGTTTTATTGTTGCATTATTCAAAACTCAAAAATTATAATAAACCCACATAACATTTGAATATATAGATTCTAATCATGCTTGAAAGAAATAAAACCACTTTAGTTTTGGTGTTGCATTATTCAAAACTCAAAAATTATAGGAAACATGCATAAAGTTTGAATCTTTTGATTGTAAACATGATCTAAATGAGTAAAACCACTTAAGTTTTGGTGTTGCATTATTAAAAACTCATAAATTATAAGAAACATGCATACATTTTGAATATTTTTATTCTAAACTTGACCACAATGAGTAAAATTACTTACGTTTTGGCATTGCATTATTCAAATCTAAAAAATAATAGGAAATGTGCATAAAATTTGAATCTTTTTATTCTAAATATGCTCTAAATGAGTAAAAATTCCTATGTTTTGGTGTTGTATTATTCTAAACTCAAAACTTATAAGAAACATGCATAAAATTTGAATCTTTTGATTCTAAACATGCTCAAAATGAGTAAAAGCACTTAAGGTTTTGTGTTTCATTATTCAAAATTCAAAAATTATAAGAAATGCACATAAAGTTTGAATCTTTTGATTTTAAACATGATCAAAAATATTAAAATCACTTAAGTTTTTATGTTGTTATAGGCTAAAATTTCACCCTAGAGAAGTTGAAGAAACCTTCTCAATTTTAGGATAACATGGAACTATCTTTCTTCATAGACAAACCACTACAAAAGATAGATATCTAGGTTTAAAGTATCTATCTCCCTTGATTTATCTTCTTGGCTCACACTAAAATAAACTAATCACTATTGGGGGTGAAAAGGGAAGAAAGAGACAAAATAAACCTATGCTAATGAGGTTGTATACCAAGATAACTCCACATAACCCACTTGCAACTGCGCTTTAAAAAGAAGACTACTCAAACTAACTTGAACTCTATGTCCTTATAGGATAAGTATTTATCATAAAGGTATATTGTCATGCCTATCTAGAGGTGGGTGAATATAATGTTTGATATAACACCCTATTATTCCCTCTTACACTTAAAAAACATACTTAACAAATAATAAACTCTATGAAAATTGTTAAAAGAGATATCACTAACATAAACATGCAAGAGTAGAAATGGAAGCATGGAGAGTATATTCATTAGTTTTCAACCACACAAACCACTTAACACACTTAGAAAATATATTTTAGAGAATGAAGAAACTTTAGAAAACTTTATTCAAAGGCAAATGAGGTGTCAAAACTAGAAAGGCTTTGGCATACCAATTGTGGATCCATTATAAAGCTAAAAATACTTTAATATATAGAGCATATGAGAAGAGAGAGAAGAAGTAAATCTCAAAGGTTATAAGTCCAAGTGTTAAACTATGAGGACTAGTTGCAATGCCATAGAATGAAGTGGAAAAGAAGTCAAGAAGCTATCATGAACATGTGTCAATCTAAAACAAAGCACCACCTTCCTCAAGTTATCATAGAACTCTTCATTGTCTTACTTTGAAATTACCTTCATGATGGTTAGGGGTTCACTTGATTATCTAAAACTACCATAGGAATCCTTGACCTATGTGATCTATCATGAGAAGGTGGAAATGAGGTTAGTATATGTCATTTATGCCTCCCTAACTGATGAATTCATCCTTGCTAGTACTCTAGGTCTATCCTCACACTTGTCACCTAAGTGGCTTAGAGTTTCTCATGGAGATGTGTTATATAGGATGTAGGATGCTTTTTTATAACCTCCTTGCCTTCCACTCCATTAGGTAGACCTCAAAAGTTTTCGAGTCACCTTCTCTATTTCACTATCTCACTATCTCACTAGGTAGTCACTTCTCTATTTCATTGTCTCATTTAGACTACTTGTAATGAAAAGTATAGTAGATATGTTTTCATTGAAAACCATGGTAATAATTTAGTTTTATAAGTTTAAACAAATCCCTACATATATCTTACAATGATTCGTATTTGTCCATTCTCCTCTATACCTAAAACACACTTCAAATCATATAAAAGATAGAGAATTAAGCCTATCTATACAAGTGATATTATGGAAAAAGTGAATTTCATGGACCCTGTGAGTGTGTTATACATTTTACAAACACTTTCATGGCCATTTGACCACTTTTTAATTCATCTTTTTTTATATCTTCCCCATCAGGTTCAAACTAGGATTTTAGGAGGATGTTTGGTCTCTTGGATTGTTAATGATTGTTAATAAAAACTAGATGTCTAACTCCAAAATAAATTCCATTAAAATAAATTTGGATACCCACTTTAACTATCCTCAACTCCTTGAGGTCTCATGTATCTCATTTGTATAGGTGTGAACAAGTAAACATGACCTCTTGAGCTCTTTGACTACATTTTGAGCAAGTCTGAGAGAGGTTTGGGTCAAAATGACCAATTTTGAATGATTAAAAAATTTATAGATGTTAACAAAATTGTAATATCTCATGAGGGTTCTTAAATGGTTTGGATAGTTCATGTAGTCATCTGGACCAAGTTGAGGCCATGATGGTTTAGGCCTAATTCTAAGCCTAATATGCCTAACTGTGACTCTGGGTTCATATATACCTATGAAGGTTCAAAATTGATATAGGTTCTTATCCATGTTTTTTTACATGTAAATCAACCTTTAAAACAATTTAACCATGATTTTAAGAGTATTTAACTCATTTGTTTACTCTTCACATAGTAACCTACAGACTTTCTTGCTTAAGGAGTGCCCTATGTCTGAGACAACATAAAATCCATCTCCCCTCTTTATTAGCCTAAAGGATATTATGGGGAGTTATATTAGGCACTAATGATGATATATACAAATTATAATTACTTGATCATAACTTTAGACCCCTCAAAAATAAAATTCCTCAAAACTGGATCACTAGGCTTATGATTGTAGGTCGGGTTTAGTTGACTATGAGTTAGGGTTAAAAACCTAGTCCTTGATATATTTATCATATCCATAAATCTCAAATATAAGTGACATCATAATTTTGAGGGTGTATTCAACATGGTCATCCATTTTAAACCTTTTCTCATCAATCACCTAACATCTTTCATTGTATGAGCTAGTCTATTGACTATCTCAAACTATAGGTGTGCATTAAGTAGAAGTTGAAAGGATCTTATAGGTGATTATTCATACTTTAGTACTGTGTTTCCACATATATTTCTCTATAAGGTCACTATGACCATTACACACCTGGTTGAGTTCATTTATTCCTTGGAATTATGTAGTCATGCTATTATCATCAAAAAGCCATAGGTCTACAATCAGATTGTAGATGTCACCTTAGGTAGAGTTATGAGATTCCTTTAGGTGAGAAGTTACTAGTTTGAGGATCACATCCTTGATTATATTATATTAATTATATCCATAAAACTTGAAATACTCAACCTTTTCTTGAGGGTAATATCTTGTTAAAAACATTCTACAAGTCTGCAAGTTTAAGGTTCACTTTACTTGAAAGCATTGTGTTTTCTTTGAGCATTTTTAGTAGAAAAATAACTAAGTTGGAGGTCCACCCAACCATTCCATTCTCAACTAACACTCTTTTCTTGTGTTTTAATTTTATCATTATGTCTAGGTTGTATGAATCAAACATAATATTTACTTAAACCTCACAGACCTCTAGCAATAGATGGCACTTTGTAGAATAGAATCCCTTCTTCAGAGAGATTAAGGTAAGTTGTTCCCATAAGTAACTTTTTCAATTTTACACCAAAGATGATTATTTATGTTGAATTGGTTCACACAACCAATCTATAATCCTTGAAATGGTTATCTTAATATCTTCACCTTGATAGTATTCATTAGAACATGTTGAATCCTCAATCTTCATCAAAACCTATTAAAGCCCATTTCCACTTGACTGTAGGTGACAATCACAAGGGGATATGACTGTATATGTATTCTAACTATTTTATAGGCCTTCCCTTGCTAAAATTGGGTATATAAATGGTACTACCATGTTTCTTATGATACATGAGATCTTATGAGTGTGTATAGGTTTCAAACTCATCTATACCCCTGCCTAAGCACTATCACATAGACTTGTAGATTATTATTGCAAGGTTACTAACTATGTTTGTGTTTTAGGCCTAGTACTTCAACAATGAAATTATTGAGACCAAAAACTCAATAAATAAACCAATCACCATGATTCAATAAGTTGGAAATAATATACTACCTTGGATTTGAAGTCATTTTGAGAGGACAAAACACTGCACCTAATAATGACTATCTATAGACCATTGATAATTATGCATCTCTATATAATGGAATGATATTTCATATATATACACATTTACACATGATAAAATATTTTATAATATCATTTAAAGGAGTAAAAATCTCTAAAAATACACCTAAAACACTTGGAAGCATCAAACAACTACAAATAGATAAGAAAACTAGAGGCCATGGGATGTGCAGGTAGTTTGAAGTCATCAAAAATCTTAGTGATTTTTAATATAAGAATAGTTCACCAAAAAAATAAATATTTACATGAAATTGAATTTAATGGAGGATAATTTCATCCACCAAAGTTATTCATCTCAAATCCTCACCTTCTATCCATATTGAGAGTAAACTAGTTAACTTATTTAACCTTGTCTAGGAGAGAGATGAGGGAGATGGATCAATTTTTGACAAATTTGAAAATTTTAAATATCATCAAGCTTGTAAAATAATTTTTATGTCCTTTATATATCATTATGAATCTTCCCCATATGCCAAGTTTATCTTTCAAGTTGTACAACTACCTAAAACTATCTATTTTGTAGTTATCTTATTAAATCCATGTTGAACCTGCATTTATTTAGTTTCAAAATAAATATTTACACCAATTAAAACCTTTGTATTAAATTACACTTTTACATTTTTCCTTTCATTAAAATTATATACAACTTCCCCTAGAATGACCAAAAGGTGACCTAAAAGAAAATTAAGATAAATGACACAAATGGCTAAGGTGAAACATATTAATTGACCTCACTAAAAATGAATAAACATATTTATGACCTTGTAAAGACCATATATAAAGTTTTAATATATAAGGGGTTGACCACATTTCACCTAGGTTAAATTTTGGTCAACATTTTTGCAATTTCTTATCGATAACAAGCCTGTTATGCTAAGGACCAGTAGCCTTCTCCTATCCTTAGGAAATGGAGTCACATATACACTATTATTAACACTAATAGTCCTTTTAAAAAACAATAAACATACCACACACAAAAATGAAATAATAAATAAGAAAATAAACAAAACTCACACTTTAATCCAAATCCTTCCCACCTATCCATATAAACAGGAAATTGGATGACCTCTTTGACTTGCTCAAGAGAGTAATGGGATAGAGAGATCAATTTTTTCCAAATTTGAACCTATCATAGATTTTTAAGCATGAATATGGAATGTGGGGATCTGAAGGGACACTCTTGAGTAGTCACATGTGTCGAGTGTTTATCCTTATCTGTATAACTTCTTACAACTATCTATTTTTTCATTATCTTCTTGAATCCACATTAAATCTATATTTATTTAGTTTCAAATTGACTCCTAACATCTAAATTACACATTTTACATTATATTACACTTTGAAATTTGTCATTTCATGAAAATTATGTACAACTTCCCCTAGAATGACCAAAAAGTTAACATAAGGGAATATTAAGACAAATGACACAAATGACTAAGGTGAAACATATTGAATGACCCTAAACATGACCGTGTAAGCATTTTATGACTTATAAAGACCCTATAATAAGTTTTAATATATAATATGTTTACTAATTTGACCAAGGGTGAAATTTGGTCAATATTTTGGTGATTTCCTAGGGGTAGCAAGCTTGTTATGCTAAGGACTAGTTGCCTTCTCATATCATTGGGAAATGGAGTCATCTATACACTGATCTTAACACTTACAAGGCTTTGAAAGGACACCAAAAACATAAGGAAAAAATCTATAATATAATAAACAAAACACACACTTGTATTCTCATGAACACTTAGGGAAAACACAAACCACAATAAGAAAACACACACACACACACACACACACACACACACACACCTATCCTACTATGTATAATACCTCAAAACTCTTGAGGTGAAGAATTACTATTCATTGTTTCAATTAGGTTCAAATACAATTCCTCTTGAATCACTACTACTCCAAGAGAATAGATCCTCATATGGTGCATACTTATCAATGAAAACTTATTTGTGGAGATAGTCAAGTGACTTACTATGGTTAGGTATTTTACTGATTGTATGTTTTTCATTTAAAGTACTCAAGGAAACTCCATTAAACTCTCCAAAAAACATGTTTTTCCTTTTATTAGGCTTGAATTTTATCATGTTAATTTGATATTTTTCAACTTGATAATTGGTGATCATTAAAGATTTCCAAACTTTAGGTACATTTAAATCATGAAATGTCTTATGTTGGGAGTCATCAAGAATATGTTTAGATCTACCAAGCACTTATTGGTTCACCACAATTATTTCTTTCTCGGTTGAGGTATCAAACTCTTCCTTATTCCCATCAAACACATAATGGACTAACAAGGTTGGTTCTTACTAGATAGAGATATCAAGCTTCTCCTTGTACTCATATGGATCATGTTTGAATTCATCATTAGGTCTACATTCTTTTTTAATAATTGAAGGCTTGCTCAACTCTTCAAATTCCTGAATAATGGAATTTAACTATTTCCACATGTCATCCACTTCTTCTTGAGGTTCAAGTTCAAGAAAGTTTTCTTCTTTTGTAGGTAGAATGGGCTTCTCACCAGGACATCATGTTTTGATGTAGTTGGGATAATCACACCATAACTCATGTGTACAAGATAGTTTCCCAATGTAACTTATTTTAGGATGTTATCATGATCTACCTCAAGGATTCCATCACAATCCTCATCAAGTATGTAAGTTCCAAGACTAGTTTCTTTAAAACCACCTTGCTCAACTCCCTACTCATCAAGATATAAATTATATATGTCATCAAGGAAAGTTAAAGGTTCTTAATCACTAGGGTGATCATCTTCTTTAATAACATTGTAATTAATTTTAAATTGTAAGTCACATAAGGTTCAACATGAAAACTAGAAAGAGGTTCAGACTTGATTGTCAATTTTGCACCATATCTAGTCCTAAAACCCATGTAGGACTAGTATAAATTTAGATACCTTCTAATTTTAGTAGTGATATCTCTTGATAAATAAAGTGAAAAATAAGGATGCACATCTACCACTATAACATACTGATAAATGGTGAAAGTAGGACAAACATGGAGAATCAATTACAAACCTTTAATTATGCCAATGGTCTTGGCAGTTGACCCATCCAATTGTAGTACTCCTTTTGCATGGGGGTTCATACTTCAAGTTTAGCTTATCATCTACTTCTTTAGGCATGATACAAGTACTAGATCCACTATCAATGAGATAATTATGTACCAAATAATCTCTAATAATGATTAATAGATAAAAAGGAGGAGGTTTTTCTACCTTTTCAACTTTGCTTGATTGTCTTTCACCTTCATGGTTTTTATCAAGGATTCATCTCTTTGGATATCAAACTAAGCTTAGATAGCTCCTTTTGAAGTATTTATACTTATCTAAGTATTTCCAATGTATCCCACATGGATAAATTCACATTAGACCTTTTATTTTTCTATATAATGTTAGTGAAAGGACCACTAGTAGGAATTATGCTTCTTACACGTTCAAAATTTTGAGGTATGAAAGCACTTCTAACATTTTGATCTCTTTGAATTAATTTTGAATTTGGAATGACATAATACATACATGGTATTTTATTGTTTTAACATTTATTAGAGAACCATTATTATCCCCTTGAATTTCTTCAATTACCTTAATTTTTCTCCTTGTATTTATAACTATAAAACTTACATCAATACTTGATTGCCCTCGATGATTGAAAAAACATGAGTCATCTTGATGAAAATTGAACAATGTAGACCCCACTTGAGAACCTTTCCCATCATTCAATCTTCCATTTGATACTTCATCTTGATTCATAGTTTGCATAGTTCCCATATTTTCCATGAAGGGTATATTGAAAGAGTCATTGACATAGGGAGATAGATCATAAGGTAGATCTAATTAAGGTTGATTATTATGCTCTTGGGTAAGGTTATTTTGATTAGGCACTAGTGACCTTGAGGTGAAAGGAGTATTTGGATTGTAACCACCATATGGCTTACATTGGACCAGCTATCTTTGACCTTGGGAATAACCTTAGAAAGGAGGTCTATTACCTTGATAGTTAGGGTAGGATTGATTAGGTTACAAGTGAATTTAGAATGGCTTCAATTGCTTCTATTTAATGATTCTCTTTAGACCTAGGATCTCTTTCTCTATACATATCATCCTTTCTACCTCATTATATTTGATTGGTTAACTAGGGGTAGTAGACTTGTTTTTAGGTACAAGAATAGAAACAACAATAGATGTAGGAGATTTCAAGTCAAGAAATAGAGGCATGAGAGGTCTTGGGGAAATATTCCCAACCTAAATTATGCCATAATGGCTACCTCATAGGAATTTAATGGAAGAGTGTCACCTCCCATATATCGTATCATCATTTAAATGTCATATCAAATGCTTTAAGATAGTAAGGGAAAACATTGTGAGTTGTTGGTATTACCAAGATTGATATTTTATCCCAATTATTCTAAAATATTGTGTTGAAGTCTTGAATGACTTCTTGATGTGATATCATAATGGTTGTAATCTACTTTATTAGTGACAAGTTTTCACTCTTATCCTCAAATCTCATTCTCAATGCATCTCCCAACTCATCCTAAGTGGTTATTAATTTAGCTGCCAATGTTCCATACCAATCAAGATATTTTCTTTTGAAGGAGATATCCAACAACTTGATCAAAATTTTCTCCTCTATGATTTGATGTATATTTCATAAGTTATCAATATTTATTATATGCTCAATGGGTGTGATGAAAGACTCATCGGTGTATGATGGAACACTTTTGAGGGTAGATATGGGGATATCATCATATTGCAAAAGTTTTAGATGGATATAGTCATTAAAGGAAACAAAAGGATGGTTCATTTCCATGGTGACCTTAGGAATTTACAAGAATGGGGGAATTAATAACTTTCTTATGGAATTGTGAACAAGATAGGCCCTATTTGGATATGGATGGGTGTTTTCAAATCTACTTGATTTATAAGAATAAGGAAGAATCTATTGAAATTCAAATGGTATGCCTTTGGTGAGAGAATTATGTTTACCTTAATCATGAAATATTTCACTAGTCTAAAACCAAGATTGAAACTTTGGAGATTCCAAATACTGTAAGAAGTGGATTGTTATAGGTCCTTGTTGTCAAAGCCAACATCTACCTTGAACAACCTTCATGGAATTCATGTCCCACTAGGTGTGCCAAAACTATTATAGCCTAAAATTACACCATAGATAAGTTGAATAAACCTTCTTAATATATGATAACATGAAACTATCTCTCTTCATATATAAACCACTACAAGAGATAGATCTCTAGGTTTGAAAGGGATAGTTCCCTTGATTTATCATCTAAGATCACACTATACTAGACTACTTACTATTGGGGATGAAAATTGAAGAAAGAGACATAAAATAAATTTATGATAATGAGGTGATTCACCAAGATAAATCCACACAATACACTTTTATTTGTACTTAAGAAAGAAGACTACTCAAATTGAGTTCAACTCTATATCCTTCTAGCATAAGTATTTCTCATAGAGGTAGATTGTCATGCCTATCTAGAGGTTTGTTAAAATAAGGTATGATATAAGAAACTACTAGTCCCTCTCACACTTTAAGGCACACTTAAAAAATAATACAATTTATGAAACTTGTTAGAAGAGATACCACTCACATAAACATGTAAGAGTAGAAATGGAAGCAAAGAGAGCATATTCATCACTTACCAACCACAAAAACCACTTAACACACTTAGAAAAGATATTTTAGAGAAGTAATAAACTTCATAAAACTTTATTCAAAGTAAAATAAGGTTTCAAAACTATAAGGGCTTCACCATACCAATTATGGATCCATTACAAAGCCAAAAATGCTTGAATATATAGAGCATATGAGAAGACAGTGAAGAAGTGAAGCTCAAAGGTCACAAGGCCAAGTGTCAAAATGTGAGGAATAGTTAAAATGGAATTGAATGAAGTGGAAAAGAAGTTATTAATCTATCATGAACATGTGTCAATCTTAAGTAGAACACTTTCCTCAAGTTGGCATTGAACTCTTCATTATCTTGCTTTGAAACTACCTTAATGATGGTGAGGGGTTCACTTTAAAGTTTAAAATTACCATAATAATCCATGAAACATATGATATATCATGAAAAGGTGTAAATGAGGTTAGTTCAGGTCATTTATGACTCCCTAACTAATGAATTCATCCTTGATACTTGTCATTCACTACCTGTAGTCATTCAACACTAGTCCTCTTGGTCGGTCCACACTTATCACCTAAGTGGTTTTTAGTTACTCATGGAAATGAATTTTATAGGATTTAGGAAAATTTTTTAGAACCTCCTTTCCTTCCATGCCATCAATTAGACCTCAAAATTTTCCATGTTAGCTTGATCACTATCTCATTAGGCAGTCACTTCTCCATTTCATTATCTCATTTATATTACCTATAATGAAAACTGTATCAAAGAGGTTTTCATTCAAAACCATGGTGAGAATTTATTTTGAGAAGCTACAATAAGTCCCTACATAAATCATATAATTAATCTCACTTTTTCATTCTCCTTTATACCTACAACACACTTTAAATCATGTAAAAGATAGAGAGTTAAACATTTTCATACAAGTGATAGTAAAAAAAAAATTAATTTCATAGAGCCTAGGAGAGTGATATAAATTTTATAAAAAAATTCATAAAAAATAGATGTAAAATGTTTATAAATGAACATGACCTCTCAAGCTCTTTGACTGTATTTTAAGTAGGTCTGAGAGAGCTTTGGGTCAAAATGACCAATTTTAATGATTTAATACAAAATAATACATGTTACTATCCTTTTAATCTCTCATGATGGTTATCAAATTATTTGGAGAGTTCATGTAGTCATTTAGACCAAGTTTGAGTCCATGAAGGTTTAGGCCTAACTATGACTCTGAGTGTATATGTACCTATGAAGGTTAAAAATTGGTATAGGTGTTTATAAATGTTTTTATACAGGTAAATAAATATTTAAAACCATCCTACCATTATTTTAAGAGTTTTACACTCATTTGTTTACTCTTCACATACTAATATGCAAACTTTCTTGCTCAAGGAGTGCCCTCTATTTGAGATAAAACAAAGGGAATATCCCATATTTTATTAGACTAAAATATAATATGGAGAGTTATATTATGTCTTGATGATGATCTATACCAATTTTCATAACTTTATCATAAATCTAGAGCCCTCAAACATCAAATTCCTCAAAATTGACTCACTAGGCTTATGATTGTAGGCAGGGTTTAGTTGATTGAGTTGGGGTTCAAAACCTAGTAATTTATATATTTATCCTATATTATAAAGGTCACATGGAAGTTATATAATAATTTTTAGGGTATATTAAACAATGTAATCCATCTTAAACATGTACTCATCAATCACCTAGAATCTTTCATTGCATGAGCTAGTCTGTAGACTATCTCAAACTATAGGTGTGAATTAAGCAAAAGTTGAAAGGATCCTATAGGTGTTTATTAATATATATATATATATATATATATATATATATATATATATATATATTACACCTCTATTTATCTCTAAGTTAAATGTGACCATTACACACATGGTTGAGTTCAGTTATGCCTTAGAACTATGTAGTCATGTTATTATCATCAATAAGCCATAGGTATACAGTTATACTATACATATCACCTTAGGAGGAGTTATGATATTATTTTAGGTGATCAATTACTAGTTTGAGGATTAAATAATTTCTTCTCTTATATTCATTTGAGCCATCACACTTGAAATAATCAACCTTATATTGAGGGCAAGCTCTTGTCACTTTACTGTCAACGTTCTACATGTCTGCAAGTTTAAGGTTCACTTTGTTTGAAAGAACTATGTTTTCACTAAGAATTTTTAGTATAAAAATATTTAAATTGGTTGTCCATCCAACCATTCCCCTTCTTAACTAACACCCTCTTCTTCTATTGATATGTTATCACTATGTTTAGGATTCATGAATGAAACACAATATTTAATTAAACCTCACAAACCTCCACCAATAGATGGCACTTTGTAGAGAAGAGTCCCTTCTTCAGAGAGATTAAGGGAAGTTTTTTACATAAGAAATTTTTTCACTTTTGAAGCAAATATGATTGTCTATGTTGAATTAGTTTCAAAACCAATCTCTAATCCTTGAAATGGATCGGTCTTACTATATTCACCTTGAAAGTCTTCATCAAAACTTGTTAAAACCTCAATCTTCATCAAACCCTATTAAAGGTCCATTTTCATTTGACTGTAGGTGATAGTCATAAAGAGATATGATTATATATGTATTCTAACTATTTTTTAGGCCTCCCCTTTCTAACATTGGTCCTCTCAATGGTTCTAGCTTCTTATGATACATGATATCTTATGAGTATGTAGAAGTTTCAAACTCATCTGTACCCTTGCCTAAGCACTATCACATAGTCATGTAGATGACTATTGTAGGGTTACTTAACTATGTTTGTACTTTAGGCCTAGTACTTCAATAATGACATTCTTGATACCAAAACTTCCATGAAGACACTGATCACCATGCTTCAAGAATTTTAAACTAGTATACTACCTTAGATTTGAATTCATTATGAAAAGATAAAGCACTTCACCTAAAAATAACTATCTATAGACCATTGATAGTTATGTATCTCTATCATAATGGAGTGATATTTCATATATATCTACATTCAAATGTGACAAAATAGATGATAAAAACATGGAAAGGAAGAGAAATCTCTAAAAATACACCTAAAATACTTGGAAGCATCAGACAACTATAAATAGATAAGAAAAATAGAGGCAATGGGGATGTGTAGGTATTTTGAATTCATCAATAATATTAGTGATTATTCATAGAGTATATTACACCAAACCATCAACTATTACCATGAAAAGGAATTGAATGAAGGATATTAACTTCTCCCAAATGCATTAAGTCCAACTCCCCCCACCTATCTGTATTAACAGAAAAGTGGTTGACCTCTTTGACTTGATAAATAGAGTTATGGGATAAAGAGATCAATTTTTGCCAAATTTAAACCTATCATAACTTATTAAGCATGGATATGGATTGTGGGAATCTAAAGGGACACTCTTGAGTAGTCACACATGCCAAATGGTTATCCTTATCTGTACAACTACTTAAAACTATTTATTTTGTAGTTATCTTCTTTAATTCATGTTAAACCTACATTTTAATAGTTTTAAACCAAATATTAACATCTAAATAACACATGTCATATTATAGTACACTTTGACATTTGTCCTTTCATGAAAATTATGTACAACTTCCCCTATAATGACCAAAAAGGTTATATAAGGGAATATTAAGACAAATGACTCAAATTAATAAGGTGAAACATATTAAGTGATACTAAACATGACCATGTGACCATTTTATTACTTTGAAAGACCCTATAGGAAGTTTGAATATATAGGGGGATGATGAAATTTGACCAACAATCAAATTTTGTCAAGAATTACATTATTCAAAAATAAAAAATTATAGGAAACACACATAAATTTTGAATATTTATATTCCAAACATTCTAAAAATGAATAAAACCATGATAAATTTTGGTGTTACATTATTCAAAAGTCAAAAATTATATGAAACATGCATAAAGTTTAAAATTTTTTATTCTAAACATGCTCAAAATGAGAAAAAATGCATATTTTTTGGTGTTCCATTATTCAAAACTCAAACATTATAGAAAATGCACATAAATTTTGAATCTTTTGATTCTAAACATGCTTGAAATGAGTAAAATTGCTTATGTTTTGGTGTTGCATTATTCAAAAATCAAAAATTATAGTAAACATGCATAAAGTTTGAATATTTTTATTTAAAACATGCTCAAAACAAGTAAAACCACTTAAGTTTTGTTGTTCCATTATTCAAAATTCAAAAATTCTAGAAAACCCACATAAAGTTTAAATCTTTTGATCGTAAACATGCTTGAAACGAGTAAAACCACTCAAGTTTTTGTGTTGCATTCTACAAAACTTAAAAATTATATGAACCCCACATAAATTTTGAATATTTTGATTGTAAACATGCTTGAAACAAGTAAAACCACTTAATTTTTGGTGTTGCATTATAAAAAACTCAAAAATTATAGAAAACCCACATAAAGTTTCAATCTTTTGAATGTAAACATGCTCAAAATGAGTAAAACTACTTAAGTTTTGATGTTGCATTATTTAAAACATGAAAATTATATGAAACTTGTATAGTGTTTAAATATTTCAATTGTAAACATGCTTGAAATGAGTAAAATAACTTAAGTTTTGGTGTTACATTATTCAAAACTCAAATATTATAGGAAACATGCATAAAGTTTTAATCTTTTGATTCTAAACATGCTCAAAATGAGTAAAACCACTTAAATTTTGGTATTTCATTACTCAAAACTTAAAAAGTATAGGAAATCCTTATAAAGTTTGAATATTTTGATTGTAAACATGCTTGAAATGAGTAAAACCACTTAGCTTTTGGTGTTGCATTATTCAAAGCTCAAAAATTATAGGAAATGCATAAAGTTTAAATCTTTTGATTCTAAACATGCTTGAAATGATTAAACCCACTTAAGTTTTAGTGTTACATTATTCAAAACTCAAAAATTATAGGAAACACACATAAAGTTTGAATCTTTTCATTATAAACATGTTCAAAATGAGTAAAACCACTTTAATTTTGGTGTTACATTATTCTAAACTCAAAACTTATAGGAAACATGTATAAGGTTTGAATATTTTAATTGTAAACATGCTTGAAATGAGTAAAACCACTTAGGTTTTGGTGTTACATTATTAAAAACTCAAAAATTATAGTAAACCTTCATAAAGATTGAATCTTTTGATTGTAAACATGCTCAAATTGAGTTAAAACACTTAAGTTTTGATGTTTCATTATTCAAAACATTAAAATTATAAGAAACATGCATAAATTTTGAATCTTTTCATTGTAAACAAGTTCAAAATGAGTAAAATTGCCTATGGTTTGGTGTTGTATTATTCAAAACTCAAAAATTGTAAGAAATGTGTATAAATTTTGAATCTTATAAGTGTAAACATACTCAAAATGAGTAAAACTAATCAATTTTTTGTTTTATTATTTAAAACTCAAAAATTATAGGAAATGTGCATAAAGTTTGAATCTTTTGATTGTAAACATGCTTAAAACAAGCAAAACCTCCTAAGTTTTGTGTTACACTATTCAAAACATTAAAATCATTGTAAAATTGCATAAAGTTTAAATCTTTTGATTATAAACATGCTTGAAATGAGTAAAACTACCTAAGTTTTGGTATTGCATAAAGTTTGAATATTTTGATCATAAACATGGTCAAAATGAGTAAAATAACTAAAGTTTTGGTGTTGTATTATTCAAAAATCAAAAATTAAAATAAATTCACAAAAAGTTTAAATCTTTTGATTCTAAATATGGTAAAAATGATTAAAACCACCTAAGTTTTGGTGTTGCATTATTCAAAAATAAAAAATTATAGGAAATGCACTTAAAGTTTTAATATTTTTATTTTAAACATGCTCAAAATGATTAAAACTGCATAAGTTTTGGTTTTGTATTATTCAAAACTCAAAAATTATAGGAAACACTATAAAATTTGAATCTTTTGACTGTAAACATGCTCTAAATGATAAAAACTACCTAAGTTTTGGTGTTTCATTATTCAAAACTCAAAAATTATAGGAAACATACATAAAGCTTGAATCTTTTATATGTAAAAATGCTCCAAATGAGTAAAACTACCTAAGTTTTGGTGTTGCATTATTCAAAACTCAAAAAAATTAGGGAACATGCATAATGTTTAAATCTTTTGATTGTAAGCATGTTCAAAATGATTAAAATTACCTAAATTTTGGTGTTGCATTATTCAAAACTCAAAAATTATGCATATAGTTTGAATGTTTTGATTGTAAACATGGTCAAAATGAGTAAAACTATGTAAGTTTTGGTGTTCGATTATTACAAACTCAAAAATTATAGGAAACACATAAAGTTTGAATCTTTTATTTGTAAACATGCTTGAAAGGAGAAAAACTACTTAAGTTTTGGTGTTGCATTATACAAAACTCAAAAATTATAGGAAACTAGCATAAAGTATGAATCTTTTCTTTGTAAAAATGCTTGAAACAAATAAAACCTCTTAAATTTTGGTGTTGCATTATACAAAACTCAAAAAATATAGGAAACTCGAATAAATTTTGAATCTTTTGATTGTAAAAATGCTTGAAATGAGTAAAACTGCTTATGTTTTGATGTTACATTATTCAAAACTCAAAAATTATATGAAACATGTATAAAGTTTGAATCTTTAGATTCTAAACATGCTTGAAACAAGTAAAACCACTTAAGTTTTGACGTTGTATTATTCAAAACTTAAAAATTATAGGAAACATGCATAAAATTTGAATCTTTTCATTGTAAACATGGTCTAAATGAGTAAGACCACCTAAGTTTTGGTGTTACATTATCTAAAACTAAAAAATTATAAGAAACACACATCAAGTTTGAATCTTTGGATTGTAAACATGCTCAAAAGGAGTAAAACCCCTTAAGTTTTGGTGTTCCATTATTTAAAACTCAAAAATTATAGGAAATGCACATAAATTTTGAATGTTTTTATTGTAAATATGCTCAAAATGAGTAAAACCATTTTAGTTTTGGTGTTACATTATTCAAAACTCAAAAACTAATGCACATGAAATTTGAATCTTTTGATTGTAAACATGCTTGAAACGAAGAAAACCACTTAAGTTTGGGTGTTGCATTATTTGAAACTCAAAATTTATAGGAAGCACATATAAAATTTGAATATTTTTATTCTAAACAAGCTTGAAACAAATAAAACCACATATGTTTTGGTGTTACATTATTGAAAACTCAAAAATTATAGGAAGCATAAAGTTTGAATCTTTTAATTCTAATCTTGCTTGAATTGAATAAAATTGCTTAAGTTTTGGCATTGCATTATTCAAAACTCAAAAATTATAGGAAACACATAGAATAATTGAATCTTTTTATTCTAAACATGCTTGAAATTAGTAAAAATACTTATGTTTTGGTGTTGCATTATTCAAAACTATAAAATTATAGGAAACATGCATAAAGTTCAAATATTTTGATTCTAAACAAGCTCAAAAGGAGTAAAATCACATAATTTTTAGTGTTGTACTATTCAAAACTCAAAAATTATAGGAAACCACATAAACTTTGAATCTCTTGATTTCAAACATGCTCAAAACGAGTAAAACTACTTACATTTTCATGTTGTATTATATAAAACTCAAAAATTATAAGAAACCCATATAAATTTTGAATCTTTTGATTATAAACATGCTCAAAACAAGTAAACCACTTAAGTTTTGGTGTTATATTATACAAAACTAAAAAATTATAGAAAACCTACATAATGTTTGAATATTTTGATTGCAAACATGCTCAATAGGAATAACACAACTTAAGTTTTGATGTTGCATTATTTAAAACTCAAAAATTATAAGAAACCTACATAAGGTTTGAATTTTTTGATTGTAAACATGTTCTAAACAAGTAAAACTACTTAAGTTTTAGTGTTACATTATTCAAAACTCAAAAATTATAGGAAACATGCATAATTTTGAATCTTTTGATTCTAGACATGCTCAAAATGAGTAAAACCACTTAATTTTTGGTGTTGCATTATTCAAAACTCAAAAAGTATAGGAAACATGCATAAAGTGTGAATCTTTTGATTGTAAACATGCTCGAAACAAGTAAAACCATCTATGTTTTGGTGTTTCATAATTTGAAACTAAAAATTGTAGGAAACATGCATAATGTTTGAATATTTTGATTGTAGACATGCTCTAAATGAGTAAAACTACTTAAGTTTTGGTGTTACATTATTTAAAACTCCAAAATTATAAGAAATGTGCATAAAGTTAGAATCTTTTGATTGTAAACATACTCCAAATCAGTAAAACCACCTAAGTTTTGGTGTTGTATTATTCAAAACTCAAAATTTATAGGAAATGCACATAAATTTTGAATCTTTTGATTGTAAACATGCTTAAAATGAGTAAAACCACCTATGTTTTGGTGTTGCATTATTCAAAACTCAAAAATTATAGGAAATATGCATAAAGTTTGACTCTTTTGATTGCAAACATGCTTGAAAAGAGTAAAACTACCTAAGTTATAGTGCTATATTATTCAAAACTCAAAAATTATAGGAAATACACATAAAGTTTGAATCTTTTGATTCTAAACATACTAGAAATGATTAAAATTGCCTATGTTTTGGTGCTGCAATATTCCAAACTCAAAAATATAGGAAACAGACCTAATGTTTAAATATTTTGATTTTACACATGCTCAAAATGATTAAAACCACCTAATTTCTAGTGTTGCATTATTAAAAACTCTAAAATTATAGGAAACATGATAAACTTTAAATCTTTTGACTGTAAACATTCTCAAAACTAGTAAAACTGCCTAAGTTTTGGTGTTGCATTATTCAAAACTTAAAAATTTTAGGAAACACACATATATTTTGAATATTTTGATTGTAAACATTGTCAAAATAAGTAAAACAACATAAGTTTTGGTGTTGTATTATTAAAAACTCAAAAATTATAGGAAACATGAATATAGTTTAAATCTTTTGATTATAAACATGCTCGAAAGGAGTAAAACTGCTTAAAGTTTGGTGTTGCATTATACAAAACTCAAAATTTATAGGAAGCCCACATAAAGTTGGAATATTTTATTTGCAAACATGCTCAAAATGAGTAAAACCACTTATGTTTTGTTGTTTCATGATACAAAACTCAAAAATTATAGGAAACCCACATAAATTTTGAATCTTTTGATTATAAACATGCTCAAAATGAGTAAAACCAGTTATATTTTGGTGTTGCATTATTCAAAACTCAAAAATTATATGAAACCCACATAAAGTTTGGATATTTTGAATGTAAACATGCTCAAAATAAGTTAAACCACATAAGTTTTGATGATGCATTATTCAAAACTCGAAAATTATAGAAAACTTGCATAAAGTTTGAATCCTTTGATTCTAAACATTCTTGAAATGAGTAAAAATGCTTATGTTTTGGTGTTGCACTACTCAAAACTCAAAAATTATATGAAACCCACTTAAAGTTTGAATCTTTAGATTCTAAACATACTTGAAATGAGTAAAACTACTTAAGTTTTGGCGTTACATTATTCAAAACTCAAAAATTGAAGAAACATGCATTTACTTTAAATATTTTGATTGTAAACATGCTCTAAATAAGTAAAACAACTTAATTTTTAGTGTTACATTATTCAAAACTCAAAATTTATAGGAAACACGTATCAAGTTTGAATCTCTTGATTTTAAACATGCTCAAAATGAGTAAAACTACTTAAGTTTTAGTGTTGCATTGTTCAAAACTCAAAAATTATAAGAAATTCAGATAAAGCTTTAATGTTTTTATTCTAAACATGCTCAAAACTTGTAAAACTACTTATGTTTTAGTGTTGCATTATTCAAAACTCAAAAATTATAGGAAGCATGCATAAATTTTGAATCTTTTGATTCTAAACATGCTCAAAATAAATAAAACCACTTATGTTTTGGTGTTGCATTATTCAAAACTCAAAAATTATAAGAAATGTGCATAAAGTTTGAATCTTTTTTTTGTAAACATGCTAGGAATAAATAAAATCACTTAAGTTTTGGCATTGTATTATTCATAACTTAAAAAGGATAGGAATCATGCATAAATTTTAAATCTTTTGATTCCAAACATGCTCAAAATGAATAAACCCACTTAAGTTTTAGTGTTGCATTATTCAAAACTCAAAATTTATAGGAAACACATGCAAAGTTTTAATCTTTTGATTCTAAACATTCTTGAAATGAGTAAAACTACTTAAATTTTGGTGTTATATTATTCAAAACTCAAAAATTATAGGAAATACACATTAATTTTAAATCTTTTGATTCTAAACATGCTCAAAAGGAGTAACATCACTTAAGTTTTGGTGTTGCATTATTCAAAACTCAAAAATTATAGGAAACTCACATAAAGTTTGAAATTTTTGATTGTAGACATGCTCAAATCAAGGAAAACTGCTTAAGTTTTTGGTGTTACATTACACAAATCTAAAAAATAATATGAAACTCACATAAATTTTAAATTTTTTGATTGTAGACATGCTCAAAATGAATAAAACCCCTTAAGTTTTGGTGTTGCATTATACAAAAATAAAAAATTATAGTAAAACCACATAAATTTTGAACCTTTTGATTGTGAACATGCGCAAAATGAGTAACACCATTTAAGTTTTGATGTTGTATTATTTAAAACTCAAAACTTATAGGAAACCAACATAAAGTTTGAATCTTTTGATTATAAATATGTTCTAAACGAGTAAACATGCTTATGTTTTGGTGTTGCATTATTCAAAACTCAAAAATTATAGTAAATTTGCATTAAATTTGCATAAATTTTGAATCTTTTTATTTTAAACATGCTCAAAATGAATAAAATCAAGTTTTGGTGTTATGTTATTCAAAATTCAAAAAGTATAAGAAACATGGATAAAGTTTGAATCTTTTGATTTTAAATATGCTCAAAATAAGAAAAACTACCTAGTTTTTGGTGTTGCATCATTCAAAATTAAAAAATTATGGGAAACATGCATAAAGTTTAAATCTTTTGATTGTAAACATGCTCACAACAAGTAAAACTACTTAAGTTTTAATGTTGCATTATTCAAAACTCAAAAATTATAGGAAACATGCTTAAAGTTTGAATATTTTTATTCTAAACATGCTTGAAATGAGTAAAAGCACTTATGTTTTGGTGTTACATTATTCAAAACTCAAAAATTATAGGTAATGCATATAAATTTTGAATCTTTTGATTCTAAACATCATCAAAATGAATAAAACCACTTATGTTTGTTGAGCATGTTCTTGAAATGCATTGATTTTCATTGATGTCAAGATGATTTTAGTGCATAATGCATTAATGACAAAGTGATAGGTCTGAAGTGGATTTGAAAGTGCATAACATGTGTGTATGTCTTTGGGCTGATAGAGAATGTTGTTGATGTTATGTTCTTATTACATAGGTCATATGAAGTGGCAAGAGGGATTTGTGATTTTATGGAAGTGAAAGGAATTCATCAAAATAGTCTTGTTAAGGTCTAGTTATCTTAGTCATCTTGGAAAATTAGGCTAAGTTATCATATTGATGATGTTAACATGTATTATAATGTCAAAAGAAGATGGTCACATGAGTTTGATCAATTTTATACCAAGATCTTGTGGTTCAAGTTTCAGGGCATGAGGTGGTGCATAGCAAAAGATATCAAGGTGAAAAATTTACCTCCTGAGTATATTTCAATACATTTCCATACTTATCCAATTTTGTAATATTAAGTGACCATTTTATAGGGCTACTAAGTGTTGAAACATCGCTCAAGTGAATCAAGGATCTAATAGTGAGCATTCAATCGTGTAGATGAAGATCTAATGATGAGTATGAGCATTTAGTAGTATATCTATGGTGCAAATCAAGTCAATATGTCAATAATCATAGGTGGCATATGGGGATACCAAGTGGCACAAGAGCATTAAAATAGCAAGGTACATAAAAGGCATGTAGGGCTACCAAGTGTCATAATCTTGAGAGCCTGGATCAATGATCAATGGCCAAATTGAAAGTCAAGGATAGAAGACTCATGAGGAGATTGATGGAACATATTTGATCAAGTTTCTAGGGTGCATGATATGAAGACACATGTCTAAAGTTTTTGCATTACACAGTGACCATTGGAATTTGAATATTTAAATTAATAAAGGAAAACTAATTTGTATTGTTCAAGCTATATCTTTTGATGTATGACGAATTTGATAGTGGTATAAATAACAAAGTTGTAAAGGACTCCAAGTGATATATAAAACTTTGGTTAGAATGTTTGACTATTCATACAGTTTTAGTTTTTGGCTTCAAAGTTGATTATGTGTTTGACCATCTTCTGTAAGTGACCCATGAAGGATGTTTGTATTTGTATTGATGGTGTTTGGATGTTTCAAGGTGAATTAACTATTATATAATGTTGTAGACTCCATGAAGATCATATTTGTGGATTTTTGAGGTTTGATCAATCCATATTCAGTATGAACAAATGTGTAGAAGTTAACTATTTGTGTATTCATGGTATTCTTGTGTACAAAACTAATATTTGAGTAGATCGTGCATATGCAGAGGAGTGTAGTAATGGATGTAATCACTTGAAGGTGTCTTAGGGGTCATGTGGAATATACCTATGCATTTGGAAGTGGTTTTTTGTTCTTAATTTTATTGATGAAGTTCTAAAGAGGTGAATAGGTCTCTATGAGACCTATAAGGGCTACTATGTCCTATTTGAAAGGTGTAGTTGCTTAATGGTGACATATGGGTATTATGTCCAACCTATTAGGGTCATATTTAGCTATGTCATAGTGTGATAGAAGCCTTAATTATTAAGTCAAGTCTTATGGCTGACCAAGAAGATGATATTCATGAAGGCTCTATAAAGAGTGAAATCAAAGGTGATGGTTTCTAGATGTGTTATGGAAAATGAAAAGAGTTTAGAGGGGCAAATGAAGAGGAGAAAGTGTGCCTAGTGGATGGATTGAAGAGTAAAGTAGGTTGAGGATTGTGTGTATGACCTATAGGTCATAATTTTGATGTCATATAGAATTAAAGATTAAGGATGAGTAAAGAGGTCTAGAGTGATCCAAAAGGGTGTTTTGGATACATTTATTATGTGTAAAAGATTGAGAGTGTGAAGGGTTGAAGGAGAGGTGGTATATATTATTTCTCCATTAGATTTATTGGCAATTAGAGTTATGGAGTTGTTGATTTCATAAGTGTTGTGTGGGTGCTCAACATCTAGAATAAGTTGGTGCTTGTTTATGTTTAAAGGTGGGTGTTCCTTGTGAATTCAATGCTTCACTAAAAGGTCTCATGTTTGTGATAATTTTATAAGACAAGTAGTCCATATGTTTTCAAGCTTGAGAGTGGATTTTATTCCCCATGACGGTTTCCCACATAATTCACTTGATCTTACATCATCTTTGTTATTCATTATTATGATTGACTTACATGTTTTATGAATGTTTTTGGTGATTGATTTAAAATTATAAAAGATTGGAATTGAAGTTTAGATTATCTTGTATCATTGTTTCACCACCCCCATTTTGGTATTTCATTATTCAAAACATAAAAATTATAAAAAACATGCATAAACATTGATTATTTTAATTATAAGCATGCTCAAAATAAGTAAAACTACTTAATTATTTCTGTTTCATTATTAAAAACTCAAAACTTATAGGAAACATGCATAAAGTTTGAATCTTTTTATTCTAAACATGCTCAAAATGAGCAAAACTGCTCAAGTTTCAATTTCACATTATTTAAAACTAAAAAAATATAGGAAACATTTTTAAAGCTTAAATATTTTGATTTTAAACATTCTCAAAATGAGTAAATTTTATTAAGTTTTGGTGTTGCATTATTCAAAACTCAAAAATGATAGGAAACATGCATAAAGTTTGAATCTATTGATTATAAATATGCTCAAAATGAGTAAAACCACTTAAATTTTGGTGTTACATTACTTAAAACATAAAAATTAAAGAAAATGACCTTAAATTTCGAATCTTTTGATTTTAAACATGCTCACAATGAGTAAACCCACTTAAGTTTTGGTGTTGCATTATTCAAAACTCAAAAATTAATGGAACTTCATATAAAGTTTGAATCTTTTAATTCTAAACATGCTTGAAATGAGTAAAATTGCTTAAGTTTTGGTGTTGCATTATTCAATACTAAAAAATTAAAGGAAACGTGCAAAAGTTTGAATCTTTTGATTTTAAATGTGCTCAAAATAAGTAAAATAGCTTAAGTTTTGGCATTGCATTATTCAAAACTCAAAATTCTAGGAAATGCACATAAAATTTTAATCTTTTGATTGTAAACATGCTTGAAATGAGTAAAACCGCTTAAGTTTTGGTGTTACATTATTCAAAACTCAAAAATTATAGGAAATGTGCATAAAGTTTGAATCTTTTGATTGTAAACATGCTCAAAATGAGTAAAACTACTTAAGTTTTGGTTTTACAGTATTCAAAACTCAAAAAATATAGGAAACACACATAAAGTCTTAATATTTTGATTGTAAACATGCTTGAAATGAGTAAAACCACTTAAGTTTTTGTTTGTATTATTCAAAACTCAAAAATTATAGGAAACATGGATAAAGTTTAAATCTTTTGACTATAAACATGCTCAAAATGAGTAAAACTACTTAAGTTTTGGTGTTGCATTATTCAAAACTCAAAAGTTATAGGAAACTCACATAAAGTTTGAATCTTTTGATTGTAAACATGCTTGAAATGATTAAAACCACTTAAGTTTTCATGTTGCATCATTCAAAACTAAAAACTTATAGGAAATCCACATAAAGTTTGAATCTTTTGATGCTACACATGCTTAAGATGATTAAAACCTCTTAAGTTTTGGTGTTGCATTATTCAAAACTCAGAAATTATAGGAAACATGCGTATAGTTTGAATATTTTGATTCTAAACATGCTCAAAATACGTAAAACATCTTAAGTTTTGGTGTTTCCTTATTTGAAACTCAAAAATTATTAGAAATTCACATAAAATTTGAATCTTTTAATTATAAACATGCTCAAAATGAGTAAATTTGCTTAAGTTTTGGTGTTGCATTATTCAAAACTCAAAAATCATAGGAAATGTGCATAAAGTTTGAATCTTTTAATTCTAACCATTCTTGAAATGAGTAAAATCACTTAAGTTTTGGTGTTACACTATTCAAAAATAAAAAAATATAGGAAACACACATTAATTTTGAATATTTTGATTACAAACATGCTTGACACAAGAAAAATCACTTAACTTTAATTGTTGCATTATTTAAAACTCAAAAATTATAGGAAACCTGCATAAAGTTTGAATCTTTTGATTATAAACATACTTGAAATGAGTTAATTCACTTAAGTTTTGATGTTGCATTATTCTAAACTCAAAAATTATAGGATACGTGCATAAATTTTAAATCTTTTGATTATAAACATCCTCAAAATAAGTAAAATCACCCAAGTTTTGGTGTTGAAATATTCAATATTCAAAAATTATGGGAAATGCACATAAATTTTGAATCTTTTGATTATAGACATATTTGAAATGAGTAAAAGCACTTAATTTTTGGTGTTGCATTATTCAAAACTCAAAAATAATAGGAAACATGCATAAAGTTTGAATCTTTTGATTGTAAACATGCTTGAAATGAGTAAAAGTGCTTAAGTTTTGGTGTTGCATTATACAAAACTCAAAAATTATAAGAAACTCACATAAAGTTTGAATCTTTTAATTTTAAACATGCTTGAAATGAGCAAAACCACTAAAGCTTTGGTGTTTCATTATTCAAAACTCAAATTTATTGGAAACACACATAAAGTTAGAATCTTTTGATTCTAAACATGATCGATAAAAAAAGCCACTTATGTTTTTGTGTTACATTATCTAAAACTCAAAAGTTATAGGAAATGTTCATAAAGCTTAAATCTTTTGATTTTAAACATGCTTGAAATGTATAAAACTACTTTAGTTTTGGTGTTGCATTATTCAAAATTCAAAAATTATAGGAAAGGCACATAAAGTTTGAATATTTTGATTATAAACATGCTCAAAACAAGTAAAACTACTTAGCTTTTGGTGTTGCATTATTCAAAACTCAAAAATTATAGGAAACACACATAAAGTTTGAATCTTTTGATTCTAAACATTCTCAAAATGAGTAAAACCACTTATGTTTTTGTGATGCATTTTTCAAAACTCAAAAATTATAGGAAACAAGCATCAAGTTTGAATCTTATGATTTTAAGCATGCTGAAATGAGTAAACTTGCTTAATTTTTGGTGTTACATTATTCAAAACTCAAAAATTATGGGAAACCTACTTAAATTTTGAATCTTTTGATTGTAAACATGCTCAAAAATAGTTAAACTACATAAGTTTTGATGTTACATTATTCAAAGCTAAAAAATTAAAGGAAACCTACTTAAATTTTGAATCTTTAGATTATAAATGTGCTCAAAATGAGAAAAAACACTTAAGTTTTGGTGTTGCATTATTCAAAACTAAAAAAATATAGGAAATGAACATAAAGTTTGCATCTTTTGATTGTAAACATTCTTGAAATGAGTAAAACTACTTAAGTTTTGGTGATATATTATTCAAAACTCAAAAATTATAGGAAACACACATAAAGTTTGAATATTTTGATTGTAAACATGCTTAAAATGAGTAAAACCACCTAAGTTTTTGTGTTGCATTATTGATAAAACAAAAATTATAGTGAACCCACATAGAGTTTGAATTTTTGATTGTAAACATATTTGAAATGAGTAAAAGTGCTTAAGATTTAGTGTTGCATTATTCAAAATTCAAAAATTATATGAAACCCACATAAAGTTTGAATCTTTTGACTGTATACATGCTTAAAATGAGTAAAAACACCTAAGTTTTGGTGTTGCATTGTTGAAAACACAAAAATTATAGGAAACCCACATAAAGATTGAATCTTTTGATTGTAAACATGTTCAAAATGAGTAAAACTGCTTAAGATTTAGTGTTGCATTACTCAAAACTCACAAATTATAGGAAACCCACATAAAGTTTGAATCTTTAGATTCTAAACTTGCTCGAAACAAGAAAAACTACTTGAGTTTTGGTGTTACATTATCCAAAACTCAAAAATTATAGGAAACATACATAAAGTTTGAATCTTTTTATTCTAAACATGCTCAAAATGGGTAAACCCACTTAAGATTTAGTGTTGCATTCTTCAAAACTCAAAAATTATAGGAATCCCACATAAAGTTTGAATCTTTAGATTCTAAACATGCTCAAAACAATAAAAATTGCTTATGTTTTGGTGTTGCATTATTCAAAACTCAAAAAATATAGGAAACCCACATAAAGTTTGAATATTTTGATTGTAAAGATGCTTGAAAGGAGTAAAACCACCTAAATTTTGGTGTTGCATTATAAAAAACTTAAAATTTATAGGAAACCCACATAAATTTTGAATCTTTTGATTGTAAACATGCTCAAAATAAGTAAAACCACTTATGTTTTGTTGTTACATTATTCAAAATTCAAAAAATATAGTAAACATGTTTAAAGTTTGAATCTTTTGATTGTAAACATGCTCAAAATGAGTTAAACCACTTAAGTTTTAATGTTGCATTATTTAAAACTCAAAAAATATAGGAATCCCACATAAATTTTGAATCTCTAGATTCTAAACATGCTCAAAATGAGAAAAATCACTTAGGTTTTGGTGTTGCATTATTCAAAACTAAAAAATTATAGGAAATGTACATAAAGTTTGAATTTTTTGATTTTAAACATGCTTGAAACAAGTAAAACTACCTATGTTTTGGTTACATTATTCAAAACTCAAAAATTATAGGAAACACACATAAATTTTGAATCTTTTGATTGTAAACATGCTCAAAATGAGTAAACCCACCTATGTTTTGGTGTTATATTTTTCAAAACTCAAAAAGTATAAGAAACCCACATAAAATTTGAATCTTTTGATTGTATACATGTTCAAAACAAGTAAAACCGCTTTGCAATTTGGTGTTGCATTATAAAAAACTCAAAAATTATAGGAAACCCACATAAATTTTGAATCTTTTAATTGTAAACATGCTCTAAATGAGTTAAAATGCTTAAGTTTTGATGTTGCATTATACAAAACTCAAAAATTATAAGAAACCTACATAAATTTTGAATCTTTTGATTTTAAACATGCTCAAAATGAGTAAAAGTACTTAGTGTTGCCTTATTCAAAACTGAAAAATTATAGGAAATCCACATAAAGTTTGAATCTTTAGATTCTAAACATTCTCAAAACATGAAAACTGCTTAAGTTTTGGTGTTGCATTGTTCAAGACTCAAAAATTATAGGAAACATGCATAAAGTTTAAATTTTTTTATTCTAAACAAGCTTGAAATGAGTAAAATTGCTTACGCTTTGGTGTTGCATTATTCCAAACTTAAAAACTATACGAAACATGCATAATGTTTGAATCTTTTTATTGTAAACATGCTCGAAACAAGTAAAACCACCTAAGTTTTGGTTTTAAATTATTCAAAACTCAAAAATGATTGGAAACATGATTAAAATTTGAATCTTTTTTTTGTAAACATGCTTGAAATGAGTAAAACCATATAAGTTTTGGTGTTGCATCATTCAAAACAAAAAAATAATAGGAAACACAAATAAATTTTGGATTTTTTGATTGTAAACATGCTTGAAACAATTAAAAACACCTAAATTTTGATGATGCATCATTCAAAACACAAAAATAATAAGAAATGTGCATGCAGTTTGAATCTTTTTATTGTAAACCTAATCAAAATGTGTAAAATAACTTATGTTTTGGTGTTGCATTATTCAAAACTCAAAAAATATAGGAAACACACATAATAATTAAATCTTTTGATTTTAAACATGCTTGAAACAAGTAAAACTACTTAAGTTTTGGTGATGTATTATTCAAAACTCAAAAATTATAGGAAATGCACATCAAGTTTGAATCTTTTGATTCTAAACATGTTCGAAATGAGTAAAACCATTTAGGTGTTGGTGTTGCATTATTCAAAACTCAAAAATTATAGGAAACATGGATAAAGCTTGAATCCTTAGATTCTAAACATAGTTGAAATGAGTTAAACCACTTAATTTTTAGTGTTCCATTATTTAAAACTCAAAAATTATAGGAAATGTGGATAAAGTTTAAATCTTTTGATTCTAAACATGCTTGAAATGAGTAAAATCGCTTATGCTTTGGTTTTGCATTATTCAAAACTCAAAAATTATAGGAAACGTGCATAAAGTATGAATATTTTGATTGTAAACATGTTTAAAATGAGTAAAATTGATTAAGTTTTAGTGTTGCATTATTTAAAACTCAAAAATTATAGGAAACACTCTTAAAGTTTGAATCTTTTAATTGTAAACATGCTTAAAATGAGTAAAACTACTTAAGTTTTGGTGTTGCATTATTCAAAATGCAAAAATTATAAAAAATGTATATAAAGTTTTAATCTTTTGATTGTAAACATGCTTGAAATGAGTAAAATCACCTATTTTTTGGTGTTGAATTATTCAAAATTCAAAAACTATAGGAAATTCACATTAAGTTTGAATCTTTAGATTATAAACATGTTTGAAATGAGTAAAACCACTTAAGTTTTGGTGTTGCATTATTCAAAACACAAAAATTATAGGAAACATGCATAAAGTTTGAATCTTTTGATTGTAAACATGCTTGAAACAAGTAAAACTGCTTAATTTTTTGTGTTACATTATACAAAACTCAAAAATGATAGGAAACTCGCATAAGGTTTAAATCAATTGATTCTAAACATGCTTGAAATGAGTAAAACCACTTAAGTTTTGGTTTTGCATTATTTAAAACTAAAAAATTATGGGTAACGCACATAAAGTTTGAATCTTTTGATTTTAAACATCCTCAAAATGAAAAAAAATGCTTATGTTTTGGTGTTGCATTATTCAAAACTCAAAAATTATAGGAAACATGCATAAATTTTGAATATTTTGATTCTAAAAATTCTCAAAATGCGTAAAACTGCTTAAGTTTTGCCATTACATTATTCAAAACTCAAAAATTATTGTGAAGACACATAAAGTTTGAATCTTTTGATTATCAACATGCTCGAAACGAGTAAAACTACTTAGCTTTTAGTGTTGCATTATTCAAAAATAAAAAATTATAAAAAACACACTTAAAATTTAAATCTTTTGATTTTGAACATTCTAAAAATGAATAAAACCACTTAAGTTTGGGTATTGCATTATTCAAAACTCAAAAATTATAGGGAATGCACATAAAGTTTGAGTCTTTTGATTTTAAACATGCTCAAAATAAGTAAACTTTCTTAAGTTTTGGTGTTGCATTATTCAAAAGTAAATTATACAAAACATGCATAAAGTTTGAATCTTTTTATTCTAAACATGCTCAAATTTAGTAAAATTGTTTAAGTTTTAGTGTTACATTATTCAAAAGTCAAAAATTATAGGAAATGCACATAAAGTTTGAATCTTTCGACTATAACCATGCTTGAAATGAGTAAAATTGCTTAAGATTTGGTGTTGTGTTATTGAAATCTAAAAACTTATAGGAAACACGCATAAAGTTTGAATCTTTTGATTTTAAACATGGTCAAAATGAGTAAACCTTCTTGTGTTTTGATGTTACATTAATCAAAATTCAAAAATTAAAGGAAACACACATAAAGTTAGAATCTTTTTATTCTAAACCTTCTTGAAATGAGTAAAATTGCTTATGTTTTTTTGTTGCATTATTCAAAACTCAAAAATTATAGGAAACACACATAAAGTTTGAATATTTTGATTCTCAACATGCTCCAAATGAGTAAAATTGCTTAAGTTTTTGGTGTTGTATTATTCAAAACTCAAAAATTATAGGAAACACAAATAGAGTTTGAATCTTTTGATTGTAAACATGCTCAAAATATGTAAATTTGCTTAGGTTTTATTGTTGCATTATTCAAAACTCTAAAATTATAGGAAACATACATAAAGTTTGAATGTTTTGATTTTGAATGTTCTCAAACCGAGTAAAATTGCTTAAGTTTTGGTGTTGCATTATTCAAAACTCAAAAATTATAGGAAATACGCATAAAGTTTGAAAATTTTGATTCTAAACATGCTTGAAATAAGTAAAATTGACTAAGTTTTAGTTTTGCATTATCCAAAAGTAATAAATTATAGGAAATACAAATAAATTTTGAATCTTTTGATTATGAACATGTTTGAAATGAGCAAAATTGCCTACATTTTGGTGTTGCATTATTTAAAACTTAGAAATTATAATAAATGTGAATTAAGTTTGAATATTTTGATCGTAAACATAAGAAAAATGTGTAAAACCACCTAGGTTTTGGTGTTGCATTATTCAAAACTAAAAAATTATATGAAATACAAATAATGTTTGAATCTTTTGATTGTAAGCATGCTCAAAATGAGTAAAACTACCTAAGTTTTGTGGTGCATTATTCAAAACTTAAAAAATAGAGCAAACACACATAAAGTTTGAAAATTTTAATTGTAAACATGCTCAAAATGAGTAAAACCACCAAAGTTTTGGTGTTGCATTATTCAAAACTCAAAAATTATAAAAAACCTGCATAAAGTTTGAAACTTTTGATTATCAACATCCATGAAATGAGTAAAACCCCTTAAGTTTTGGTGATGCATTATGCCAAAATCAAAAATTATAGGAAACCCACATAAATTTTGAATCTTTTGATTATAAACATGCTCGACATGATTTAACCCACTTAAGTTTTGGTGTTGCATTAATCAAAACTCAAAAATTATAGGAAACCCACATAAAGTTTGAATCTTTTGATTGTAAACATGCTTGAAACAAGAAAAAATGCTCAAGTATTGGTGTTGCATTATTTAAAACACAAAAATTATAAGAAATATGCATAAAGTTTGAATCTTTTGATTATAAACATGTTTGAAATGAGTAAAATAATGTAAGTTTTGGTGTTGCATTACTCGAAACTCAAAAATTATAGGAAACATTTATAAAGTTTGAATCTTTTGATTTTAAACATACTTGAAATGAGAAAAGTTGCTTAAGTTTTGGTGTTGTATTATTCAAAATTCAAAAATTATAGGAAAGATGCATAAAGTTTGAATCCTTTAATTCTAAACATGCTCAAAATTAGTAAAACTCAATAAGTTTTGGTTTTACATTATTCAAAAGTAAAAAATTATAGGAAATCTGCATAAAGTTTTAATCTTTTGATTATGAACATGCTCAAAATGAGGAAAACTACCTATGTTTTGGTGTTGTCTTATTCAAAACTCAAAAATTATAGGAAACATGAATAAAATTTTAATATATTAATCATAAACATGCACAAAATGAGTAAAACTGCCTAAGTTTTGGTGTTGCATTATTCAAAACTTAAAAAATATAGCTAATACACATAAAGTTTGAATCTTTTAATTGTAAACATGCTTGAAATAAGTAAAACCACCTAAGTTTTGGTGTTGAATTATTCAAAACTCAAAAATTATAAGAAACCCACATAAAGTTTACTTGTAAACATGCACAAAATTAGTAAATCCCCTTAAGTTTTGGTGTTGCATTATATAAAATTCAAAAAGTATAAGAAACCCACATAAATTTTAAATGTTTTGATTGTAAACATGCTCAACATGATTTAAATTGCTTAAGTTTTGGTGTTGCATTATTTAAAACTAAAAAATTATATGAAACCCACATAAAGTTTGAATCTTTTGATTGTAAACATGCTCAAGATGAGTCAAACCATTTAAGTTTTGATATTACATTATTCAAAACTCAAAAATTATAGGTAACCTGCATAAAATTTGAATCTTTTGATTCTAAACATGCTCAAAATTAGTAAAATTGCTTAAGTTTTGGTGTTGCACTATTCAAAACTCAAAAATTATAGGAAGCCTACATAAAGTTTTAATTTTTAGATTCTAAACATGCTCAAAATGAGTAAAACTACCTAAGTTTTGGTTTTGCATTATTCAAAACATAAAAATATAAAAAATGCAGATAAAGTTTGATTCTTTTAATTGTAAACATGCTCAAAATGAGTAAAACCACCTAAGTTTTGGTGTTGCATGATTCAAAACTCAAAAATTATAGGAAACCCACATAAATTTTGAATCTATTGATTCTAAACATGCTTGAAATCAATAAAACTCATGTTTTGGTGTTACATTATTCAAAACTCGAAAATTATAGGAAACCCAAATAAAGTTTGAATTTTTATATTCTAAACATGTTTGAAATGAGTAAAACTACCTAAGTTTTGGTGTTGCATTATTCAAAACTCAAAAATTATAAGAAACACATATAAATTTTGAATCTTTTGATTCTAAACATGCTCAAAATGCATAAAACCACTTAAGTTTTGGTGATGCATTATTCAAAACTCAAAAGTATAAAAAACATGCATAAAGTATGAATCTTTTGATTCTAAACATGCTTGAAATGAGTAAAACTACTTAAGTTTTGGTGTTGCATTATTCAAACCTCAAAAATTATAGGGAGCATGCATAAAATTTGAATCTTTATATTATAAACATTCAAAATGAGTAAAACTCCTTACATTTTGGATTTGTATTATTCAAAACTCAAAAACTATGTGAAATGGTCATAAAGTTTGAATCTTTTTATTATAAACATGCTCAAAATGAGTAAAACTACTTAAGATTTAGTGTTCAATTATTCAAAACTCAAAGTTATAGGAAACATGCATAAATTTTGAATCTTTTGATTGTAAACATGCTCAAAAAGAGAAAAACCACATAAGTTTTGATGTTGCATTATCCAAAACACAAAAATTATAGGAAATGCATATAAAGTTTGAATATTTTGATTGTAAACATGCTCAAAAGGATTAAAACTACCTAACTTTTGGTGTTGCATTATTCAAAATTCAAAAATTATAGGAAATGTACATAAAGTTTGAATCTTTTTAATGTAAACATGTTTGAAATGAGTAAAATAGTTTAAGTTTTGGTGTTTCATTATTCAAAACAAAAAAATTATAGGAAACACACATGAAGTTTTAAATTTTTTGATTTTAAACATGCTAAAAATGAGTAAAACTATTTAAGTTTAGGTGATGCATTATTCAAAACTCAAAAATTATAGGAAACACACATAAAGTTTTAATTTTTTGAATCTAAACATGCTCAAAACAATTAAAACTACTTATTTTTTGGTTTTGCATTATTCAAACTCAAAAATTATAGGAAACATGAATAAAGTTTGAATATTTTGATTGTAAACATGCTCAAAATGAGTAAAATCACCCAAGTTTTAGTGTTGCATTATTCAAAACTAAAAAATTATAAGAAACATTCATAATTTTGAATATTTTTATTATAAAAATGTTTGAAATGAGTAAAACCACATAAGTTTTGGTTTTGAATTATTTAAAATCCAAAAATTATAAGAAACTCGCATAAAGTTTGAATCTTTTGATTGTAAACATTCTTGAAATGAGTAAAAACTACATACGTTTTGGTATTCCATTATACAAAACTCAAAAATTATAGGAAACTCACATAAACATTGAATTTTTTGATTCTAAACATGCTCAAAATGAGTAAACCACTTATGTTTTGGTGTTACATTATTCAAAACTCAAAAATTATAGGAAACGTGCATAAATTTTGAATCTTTTAATTCTAAACATGCGCAAAATGAGTAAAACCACTTAAGTTTTGGTGTTGCATTATTCAAAACTCAAAAATTATAGAAAATTCACCTAAAGCTTGAATCTTTTGATTCTAAACAAGCTCAAAATGCGTAAAACCGCTTTAGTTTTATTGTTGCATTATTCAAAACACAAAAATTATAGGAAATGCGCATACAGTTTGAATCTTTTGATTGTAAACATGCTTGAAATGAGTAATACCACTTAGCTTTTGGTGTTACATTATTCAAAGCTAAAAAATTATAGAAAATGCATAAATTTTAAATCTTTTGATTATAAACATGCTTGAAATGAATAAAACCACTTAGGTTTTGGTGTTGCATTATTCAAAACTCAAAAATTATAGAAAACACACATAAAGATTGAATCTTTTGATTGTAAACATGCTCAAAATGAGTAAAACCACTTTAATTTTTGTGTTGCATTATTCTAAACTCAAAAATTATAGGAAACATGCATAAGGTTTGAATATTTTAATTGTAAACATGCTTGAAATGAGTAAAACCACTTAGGTTTTGGTGTTACATTATTTAAAAATCAATAATTATACAAAATGAGCAAAAAGTTTGAATATTTTGATTGTAAACATGTTCAAAATGACTAAAACCACCTATGTTTTTGTGTTGCATTACTCAAAACTAAAAAAAATAGGAAATGTGCATAAAATTTGAATCTTTTGATTGTAAACATGCTCAAAATGATAAAAATTGCTTAAGTTTTGGCGTTGCATTATTCAAAACTCAAAAATTATAAGAAAATTGTTTGAATCTTTTGATTCTAAACATGCTCGAAATACGTAAAACCAATTAAGTTTTGTTGTTGCATTATCTAAAACTCAAAAATTATAGAAAATATACATAAATTTTGAATCTTTTGATTGTAAACATGCTTGAAAGGAGTAAAAATGTCTATTTTCATGTTACATTATCCAAAACTCAAAAAATTTAGGAAACACGTATAAAGTTTGAATCTTATAATTGTAAACATGTTCAAAAAGAGTAAAACTACCTAATTTTGGTGTTGCATTAATCAAAACTAAAAAATTATAGGAAATTCACATAAAGTTTGAATCCTTTGATTATAAACATGGTCGAAATGAGTAAAACCACTTAAGTTTTTTTGTTGCATTATTCAAAATTCAAAAGTTAAAGTAAACCCACATAAAGTTTAAATCTTTTGATTCTAAACATGCTCAAAATGAGATAAACTGCTTAAGTTTTGATGTTGCATTATTCAAAACTAAAAAAATATTGGAAACATGCATAAAGTTTGAATCTTTTGATTGTAAACATGCTTAAAACAAGTAAAACTACTTAAGTTTTGATGTTGCATTATTTAAAACTCAAAAATTATAGGAAACCCACATAAAGTTTGAATCTTTAATTCTAAAAATGCTCAAAATGAGTAAAACTACCTAAGTTTTGGTATTGCATTATTCAAAACTCAAAAATTATAGGAAATGCTTATAAATTTTGAATCTTTAATTCTAAACATGCCCAAAACACATAAAATTGCTTAAGTTTTGGTGTTGCATTAATCAAAACTCAAAAATTATAGGAAACACAGATAAATTTTGAATCTTTTGAGTGTAAACATGATCGAAATGAGTAAAACTACTTAGGTTTTGGTGTTGCATTACTCAAAACTCAAAAATTAAAGGAAACAAGCATAAATTTGAATATTTTGATTCTAAACATGCTCAAAATGAGTAAAACCACTGATGTTTTAGTGTTGCATTATTCAAAACTCAAAAATTATAAGAAATGCGCATAAAATTTGAATGTTTTGATTGTAAAGATGCTTGAAATGAGTAAAACCACTTATGTTTTTGTGTTGCATTATTCAAAACTCAAAAAATTTATGAAACATAAATAAAGTTTGAATCTTTTGATTTTAGACATGCTCATAATGAGTAAAAATGCTTAAATTTTGATGTTGCATTATTCAAAACTTAAACATTATAAAAATCATCTATAAAGTTTGAATCTTTTGATAGTAGACATGCTCAAAATGAGTCAAATTGCCTAAGTTTTTATGTTGCATTATTCAAAACTCAAAAATTATAGGAAACACACATAAACTTTGAATCTTTAGATTCTAAGCATGCTCAAAATGAGTAAAACCACTTAAGTTTACGTGTTGCATTATTCAAAACTCAAAAATTATAGGAAGTGCATATAAAGTTTGAATCTTTTTATTTTAAACATGCTCAAAATGAGTAAAACTTGGTAAGTTTCTTTGTTACATTATTCAAAACTCAAAAATTATAGGAAATGTGCATAAATTTTGAATCTTTTGTAAATATGCTCAAAATGAGTAAAATTGTTTAAGTTTTGGTGTTGCATTATTCAAAACTCAAAAATTATAGGAAACGAACATAAAGTTTAAATCTTTTGAATCTAAACATACTCAAAATGAGTAAAATTGCTTGAGTTTTGGTGTTGCATTATTCAAAACTCAAAAATTATAGGAAATAAATAGAAAGTTTGAATCTTTTGATTCTGAACATGCTCAAAATGAGTAAAGGCACTTATGTTTTGGTGTTATGTTATTCAAAACTCAAAAATTATAGGAATGTGTATAAAGTTTGAAAATTTAGTTCTAAACATGTTCGAAAAGAGTAAACCCACTTTGTTGTTGGTGTTGCATTATTCAAAACTCAATCATTATAGGAAACACACATAAAGTTTGAATATTTTGGTTCTAAACATGCTCAAAATGAGAAAAACTGCATATGTTTTGATGTTGCACTATTCAACACTAAAAAATTATAGGAAATGCATATATAAATTTTCAATCTTTTGATTGTAAACATTCTCAAAATGAGAAAACCACTTATGTTTAGGTGTTGTATTATTCAAAACTCAAAAAATATAAGAAATGCACATAAAGTTTGAATCTTTTGATTTTAAATACGCTCAAAATGAGTAAAATTGCTTACATTTTGGTGTTGCATTATTCAAAACTCAAAAATTATAAGAAATGCACGTAAAGTTTGAATATTTTGATTGTAAACATGCTTAAAATGAGCTAAACTACTTATGTTTTGGTGTTACATTCTTCAAAACTTAAAAATAATAGGAAACACACATAAAGTTTGAATGTTTTGACTATAAACATGTTCAAAATGAGAAAAAGTGCTTAAGTTTTAGTGTTGCATTATTCAAAACTCAAAAAATATAGGAAACTTGCATAAAGTTTGAATCTTTTGATTTTAAACATGCTTGAAATGAGTAAAACCACTTATAGTTTGGTGTCGCATTATTCAAAACTCAAAAATTATAGGAAACACACACAAAGTTTGAATCTTTTGATTCTAAACATGTTTGAACTGAGCAAAACCATTTATGTTTTGCTGCTACCTTATTCAAAACTCAAAAATTATAGAAAACATGCATAAAGTTTGAACCTGTTGATTATAAACATGCTCAAAATGAGTAAAACTGCTTAGGCTTTATTGTTGCATTATTCAAAACTCAAATATTATAGGAAACATGCATAAAGTTTGAATCTTTTAATTCTAAACATTCTCAAAATGAGGAAAATTACTTAGGTTTTGGTGTTGTAGTACTCAAAACTAAAAAATTATAGTAAACACACAGAGTTTGAATCTTTTGATTGTAAACATGTTCAAAACAACTAAAACTGCTAATGTTTTGGTGTTGCATTATTCAAAACTCAAAAATTATAGGAAACACATATAAAGTTTGAATATTTTGATTATAAATATGCTTGAAACGAGTAATATAATGTAAGTTTTGGTGTTGCACTATTCAAAACTCAAAAATTATAGGAAAAGTGCATAAACTTTGAATCTTTTGATTTTAAACATGTTCGTAACAAGTAAAATTGCTTCACTATTGGTGTTGAATTATTCAAAACACAAAAATCATAGGAAACACAAATAAAGTTTAAATATTTTGATTGTAAATATGCTCAAAATGAGTAAAACATCTTAAGTTTTGGTGTTGCATTTTTCAAAACTCAAAAATTATAGGAAACGTGCATAAAGTTTTATTCTTTTGATTGTAAACATGCTCAAAATGAGTTAAACCACTTAAGTTTTGGTGTTTCAATATTCAGAACTTAAAAATTATAGGAAACCCACATAATGTTTAAATCATTTGATTGTAAACATGCTCAAAACGAGTAAAACTACTTAAGTTTTAGTGTTACATTATTGAAAACTCATAAATTATAGGAAATGCACAAAAAGTTTGAATCTTTTGATTACAAACATGTTTAAAACAAGTAAAACCACTTAAGTTTTGGTGTTGCATTATTCAAAACTCAAAAATTATAGAAATCACACATAAAACATGAACCTTTTGATTGTAAACATGATTGAAACAAGTAAGATTACTTAATTTTGGTGTTGTATTATTCAAAACTCAAAAATTATAGGAAACACATGTAAAGTTTGAATTTTTTTAATGTAAACATGCTCGAAAGGAGTAAAACCACTTAAATTTTGTTGTTGCATTATTCAAAACTCAAAAATAATAGGATAACCAAACAAATTTTGAATTTTTTGACTGTAAACATGCTCAAAATGAGTTAAACCACTTAAGTTTTGATGTTGCATTATTCAAAACTCAAAAATTATAAGAAACACACATAAATTTTGAATTTTTTGATTCTAAACATGCTAAAAAAAAGTAAAACAACTTATGTTTTGGTGTTGCATTATCAAAATCTCAAAAATTATAGGAAACCCACATAAAGTTTGAATTTAGATTCTAAACATGCTTGAAACAAGTAAAATGATTTAATTTTTGGTGTTACATTATTCAAAACTCAAAAATTATAGGAAACATGCATAAAGTTTGAATCTTTTGATTATAAACATGCTTAAAATGAGTAAAATCACTTAACTATTATTATAGAGTTGTCAATGATGTCATGGTGATGCCATGAAGGTGTCCTAGTGAATGGATGAAGTGCTTTGATAGCCTAAGTGACAATGACAAAGGGTGCATTTTGCTTATCCTAGTGTTCTTGAAGTTGGCTTGGTTGATCTTCAGTTTTGGCATGGTTAGAGATGTCCAGGGATGAGTACGGTGATTTGAGCATATGCAAGGGTTCCTATAAGAGGATTTCTATGCTTCAAGTGCTTATGTGCATCAGTATAATTCACTTGATTCATCATTGTTCTCATCTAGACATTTTGGGTCCAATGGTAGAAAATCTGAGTAAGCAGTTTGTTCACACCACCATTGCCATGTGTGGATGATTCATGGGAATTTGTTCATATAGTTATGATAAAATTAGTCCCTAGTTGTTATGTGATAAATCTTAGGTTATGCACCTAAGCTTAGTTAAAGATATGCAAGTGAAAATTTGGGCTCCCAGACAATTTGACATTGTTTTCCCATACTTAGCCAAATTTGCATGAGGCAAAAAAGAGTTAAAAGGTGAATAGGTATCCATAGGACCTAAAAGTAATTTAGACCTATTTGAAAGTGGATTGTGTTTAAGTGTGACTCATATGATATGCCTTAAGGGTGAAGGAGTGTATTATGGCCAACAAGGAAAGATTATGGACCTTATAAATAATGAATTCTCTATATATAGTGAAAAAAAATGTGTTGGTTTCTAGACTTGAGAGAGAGAAAACTTGAAGAGTTAAGTTCAAGGTATATGTGAGAATTATGGAGTGAAGGAGAGGTAGAGTGCCCAGTTGATGAGTTGATAAGTAAAGCATATTAAGGACTGTGTGTATGACCTATAGGTCATATTTCTAATGTCCAAATAGTTCTCTTATAGTTTGAGGATATGCGAAGAGGTCTGAGTGTGCATATGAGGACAATTTGAGTGAAGGAGAGAGATTGTGACACGCCTATGTGAGAGGCCTGTATGAGATAGAGAGGGAGTTTATGTAGGTGTTAGAAAAATAAATATCAATCATCAAGTGTTGAAGACATGAGTTCTAAGGTGGAAGTGTTCAAATGAGGGTCTAAAGAAGTTGATCTTCCTTAGGGGCAGTTGCTCCTTGTGAAATAGGTGTTTCACTAAAAGCCTTTGGTCAGGAGGATATGATCAAAGTTTTCTAGTCTAAAGGAGTTGACTACTCTCTTGTTTGTAATTTATTATAGAATAAGTATTCCATTATGTTTCAGGCTTGAGAGTGGGTTTTATTTCTCATGAGGGTTTCCCACAGGAACTATGTGTTGTAGATTTGATACTATGTATGTATTGAATGAATGAGCTCTCTTTTTAATGTTTCTTGATCAAGTTGATATATGTTGATTGTTTAATATTTTAAAAGGATTGGAATTAAAATCAAAATATTTGGGCTCACTGATTCACCCCCCATCTCAGTGATTATACCTCTAATAACTGGTATCAGATTAGGTCCTTTGGTAAAGGCTTGCCAACTTGAAGGTGATCCAAAGTATAATATGTGTATTCATCAAGGATTATTCTCTATTAAGCAAGCACCAATGTTCAATGGATCCAATTACACTTTTTAGAGTATAAGGATGAGGACATGCATTATGTCCGTAGGGTTTGATGTATGGAAATCTATTCTATATGATTATGTTTTCCTACTAATCCTTCATCTAGTGTTATAGACAAGAAGCTATTTGAAAATAATAATAAGGCAATGAATGTTATCACTTATGGTCTTTCAGAGATTGAATACACCAAGGTTATCCATTGAAAATATTTTAAAAAGACATGGGAAAAAATGTAAATCATTTTTGGAAATGATTAAAAGGTCAAGCTAGATAAGTTGTAGACTCACAAAAGGCATTTTAAAAGTTTCAAGATGAAGGAAGAAGATTTTGTGGCATCCTTTCTGTAAAGAGTTGATGAATTTATGAACATCATTAGAGGTCTTGGAAAGAACCTTGAAGAGGATACTATAGTTCAAAAGGTATTAATGTCTCTATCCCTCAATTTTGATCCAAAACTAAGTGGTATAGAAGAAATTCATGATCTTACTCAGTTGAAGATGGATCAATTGCATTACACCCTTACTACCTATGAGATGAAAAAGAATGATGATATACCACCAAAAAATGAAATAACTTTGAAGACAAAAATGAAGACAAATAAAAAGTTACAAGGTAAGAAACTTAAGAAATATGACATTTATGATATAGATGAGGATGAACTAATTTCTTTGATTTCAAGAATATTGAAAAAAAGTTCAAGAAAGTATAAGGGTAAACTACTCCTCAAATGCTTCAATTGTGTAGAGTTAGGACATTTTGACAATAAGTGTCCTCATAAGTATAAGAAGGATGATGATGAAGAGCATGATCAAGGTCATGATGATGGAAAGAGATCATTTAGGTTTGATAAAATTGAAAGGGAATTTAGAAGGTTTGACAACAAGAGGTACTTCAAGGACAAGAAGAGTCTCTACACCAAATAAGATTTCAGCTCATCAAATGAGAGTGAAGTTAGTGACTCAAAGTATGATCATGAAGATGATGGTTCTTTTGAAGATGAAAATGTGTTCATGGTTGAGGAAGGTAGTTTCTCACATTATAAGGGGTCTACTTGGAGTGATTCAGATGATGAAGAAGATGAGGTGGACTATAAGACTACATTGACAAATGCTTTTAAAGAACTGAAGATTGAGAAGAAGATAAATAAGAAGATTAAATATAAACTCAAGGACTTTGAGGAGAAATTCAGTGTTTTTGAGGCAATAATGGATAAAGACACTAAGGATAATAATAAAGATATGGTCAAGTATATCAGTTGTCAATTGGAAATCATGTCTACAAGCCTATAAGATAAAGAAGATGATTGTGAAAGGTATGTAATTGAAATGAGTCATTAAAATCTAAGTTAGAGAAGATATCTAGTAAGGTAATGTCATTTGTGATATTTGAAAAGAGGTTAAGTGATATAAAAAACATTTTAAATGATCAAAATCATGCATGTGATAAGACTGGTCTTGGATATAAAGAAGAACTAGAGACTGCAACTCAAGACAAGATGAAGACTAATATGAATAAGGACAATTAGATTTTGAAGACAAATCATTAGAAAAATAATGATGGTGCAAATAGATTGAATACAAATCAGATCAGACAACCAAATTACATGAGGTATGAAAGTTTCAATGGTTATTATTACACATGTAATCAATTTGGTCATAGGGATAGAAAATGCAAGAGATCTATTAGAAATGAATTTGATTGAGACTATGATGGGGGTCATCAGTCAAAAGGTGTGAGCAAGGTTGAGTGATCTAATTATCATGATGTGGGACACTTTGTAAAACATTGTCTGAATAAGGTAAGAAAGCTAAGTTTCCATCAAGGAGTATGGTTTCCTACAACTATAAATAGAGAGGTCACATTACTAGATTCTACAAGTAAAGGTCATTAAGTTGGAATAGGTTCAATCAGGCTTCTAGAGTATAAGGAAGAAGGCAAGTTAACTCATGGAAGCCAAAGGTGGTAAGTAATAATCATGATAATTATATAGGTCCAAGTAATCTATTTTCTAAGGTGGAGAATGCTATATAAGTTGAAGAGTACCAAGGGCTCTCATTGTATGCTCATGTTGAGAATGAAGAGACCAAGCTCAAGGAGATGACTGAGGTGCTGGTTGAGGTAAGTTTTGAGATGTGTATGGATCCAAGTGAACATCATTCTATTGTTGAGAAAGCATTATTCAAACTACATCAATTGTATATGCCTAGTGATGAGATTTCAAGTTGTAAGGTTGATTCTTCAAATGAAAATATATGTCAAGATTCCATAGTTTCTCAATGTGTTGTCAATTCTATCTTTGAAGAGAAAGATATTGACATAAAAAAGGAGCCAATTGTCATAGTTTAGACTAAATAGAAGAATAACAGGAGCAATAAGTCTTATATCTATAAGAGGATTCCAATGGTTACTAAGGAGATGTGGGTCACTCCTAGCTTCACTTTGTTTTAGATCATTATGGTACAAAGGATGTCTCTATCTATGCTTCTTAAGAGACTCCTTTCAGTGGAGAATAAATTGTTGTTGTAGCACTCTTTATATGGTAGTAAAATCTAGAGATGAGTGTTCTTAGTTTGATTAGGTGTGTCTAGGTGGAAGATATGTTGTGATGATGTCAGAGTGATGTCTAACTATATATGGTTAGTCTACAAGGTCAGATTAAAGGTTTTCAAGTGGAAAAAGAAGATTTGTGATTTTTAGAGATGATATTTTTGCATATAAAATTATATTGACCTTATTCTATAATGCTCTACATTTTTTCTTGGTCTAAAGGTATGTTGAAGTCAAATTAGAAATTTTTGTTAGCTCTCGAGTTTCCTAGTTTATGCTTAAGAACATGCATGCCCTAAAATGGGTTATAAGGAATCAAGGTTCCCAATGGTTTGGAAGATCAAATATTGGTCTAGAAGTGTGTGATGGATGTCTCTAGGTTTGTAAGAAGTTTTAGAGTTGGATGTTGACCAGAAGAAGGTTTGTTGACCTTCCTTGTTTCGAGTTTCTAGGGTTTTGGGCTCTACTTGAAAATTAGTTTGACTTATGAGTTGAGGTTTGAGGCTTCTTAATATGTTGAATGGTAAAAATGGGTTGTTAAATAAAGATTCATAGAGATTTGAAGGTTTGTAGTTCTCAATTTATTCAAGGTTTTATCAAGATGGAGGCCTAATTAGGTAGTTGGTTTATGAATGAATTATGTTGAAAAGGATGATATAGGTGATGCAAATGTATGTACTTGAAGGGGCATATGAGAGTGATCCAGATATGAAATTTTTAGGTCTTTAATATGTGTCTACTAAAAGATGTGGGCTCTAAAATTTATAGGTAGGGTTATAAGGAGTCTAGATAGGCCTAATATGAAGATTTGATGTTTTTGCTCAGTGTTTCCAAAAGGGTAAGGTATGAGTATTTCAAGAAGAGTTCTTAGGTTGGATTAGTGCATGTTTCTTATTTGGTGAGTGGTATGAAGTAATATTGGTGGTTATTAATGGTGTGTGGAGATATAAATATTATCAAAAGATGTAATGGTTAAGAAATATTAGGGGGAGTCCCTCTTATATGTTTCTTGGTGAGTTCCATCAGATGTCAGTGTGTTATGTGTTTTATCTTCATTGGTTGCATTTCTTGGTTGAAGAAGAATGTTTACATGTATCAAGAAGGATGTTGTAAAGACAAGAGGTAGGTACATAGGATCAGTTGGTGCCCACTTTGTCATTGTTTCAAAGGGTGATAAATTTCATATTATGAGAGTGCTTGAAGAGAGAGAGAGAAAGAAGGTGAGTTAAATGATGTTTGTTGACATCAATGACAAGGTGTGAGATTGTTAGAGAGTTATAAATAATTTCATGGTGATGTCATGAAGGTGTCCTAGTGAGTGTATGAAGTGCTTTGATATCCCAAGTGACAATGACAAAGTGTGCAATGTGCTTATTGTAGTGTGATTGAAGTTGGCTTGGTTGATCTTCAATTTTGGCATGGTTAGAGATTTTTAGGGATGAGTAAGATGATTTGAGAATGTGTAAGGGATTATATAAGAGTATATATTTGATTTTAGTGACTATGTTCATGAGTATAATTCACCTAGTTCATCATTGTTATCATATAGACATTTTGGGTCTAATGGTAGAAAATCTGAGTAGGCAGTTTGCTGACACCACTATTGCCACATATAGATGAGTCATGGGGAGTTTATCATATGGTTATGATAAAATTAGTCCCTATTTGATATGTGATAAATATTAGGTCATTCACCTAATCTAAATTAAATATATGCAAGTGCAAACTTAGGTTCCCAAGTAGTTTGACAATGTTTTCCCATACTCAACCAAATTTGCATGAGGCAAAAAAGTGCTGAGTAAGTAGTTTGGTGATCGAATATATCACACATGTGGATGTTTATAAAAAATATGATAATATGGGTTTGTTTATTTTTTTCCTAGTTGATATGAATAAAAACTTAGTTTAAACACATAAGATCATCAAAAGATATGCATGTTCAAAGTTGGCTTTTCTAGATAGTTTTTGACATAGTTGGCTCTATGGCAAAAAAATCTAAGTGAGAATTTTTATGTCATTATATCTCACATATGTGAGTTTTATAGGATAAAATTTACATTTGGTTGTATTATCCTATGTGAGGAGATCATATGGTCCAAATTTTAGAACATGTGCTTGAGCGAAGCAAAAGATATGAAAGTGCAAAGTTAGCCTTCCAAGCAAATAAGCAACATTCCCATAGTCAAATTTACACAAGGTAAAGTTTTAGTAACATAAATAGAGTGAATTTAATATAATATGTTAGGATTATATGAGATGGTTCCAAGTGTTATATGCTTAAAATTTAGTATAGATAAATATCGAGCTTCTTCTAAATATTAACGATTCACAAGAGTTCATACATCAAGATCTATAACACACAACAAGTCAAATAGGTCAAAGTGTTTGATGTTTAAACTAAGTAAAGATTGAGTTACTTAAAAAGTATCAATAGATTGTGTTCATTCCAATATTTATGGAATTAGTGAGATGAGGACAAGTGTTCAATGTTTAACGTTAAGCAGAGATAAAGACCGAGCTATGTACATGAGATCGATGGAGTGCATTCAGTCAAATAGTCAAGATGAAGATCCAATGATGAGCACTGAAAGATAAAGGTTAGGTTCCTTAAAATTATATTGATGGTTCATGATTTATCTAAGTATTGAGGACATAATATGTGAGCAAAGTGATTGAGGTCTACCTATGACTATTTGCATTTAAATATTTGTATTTAACAAAGGAAAAAACTAGTGCTATATATTTTGGCCATATCTTTTGATCCATGTATAATTTACACATGGTGTAAAAATAAAATTTATATAGGAATCCAAATCACATATTAAAATATAAATTTTAATATTTTAAAGTGTTTACAATAAATATATTTTGGTTCAAAGTTGACCATGTGTTCATGTTTGTTCTGCAAGTGACCCGAGAAGGATGTTCAAGCTTGTTTTGATATTGGTTCAATATATATTGATTAATTAGATATTTATAAGTATTTTATAATCCATTTTTATTTTATATGAGTATTATTAAGGTTTTAATAATTTTATATAGTATGAACAATGCTTGAGAAGTTGACTGAGTATTTGTTCATGATGTTCCTATGCACTAGGTTAGTGTTTGAGTTGTTTGAGCATACACAAAAGTGAGAACATTTTATTGTGATAATTTGAAGATATATAAGGTGACATAAGGAGTTTATCCATGTATTTTAAGTTGTTTATATGTTCTTAATTTTCTTGGATAAGTATCAAAATGTGAATAGGTCTCCATAGGACCTAAAAGTGACTTAGGCCTATTTGAAAGTGGATTGTGTTTAAGTGTGACCCATATGAGATGCATTAAGGGTAAAATTATGTATTTTTTATGATAATTAAATATTTTTGACTTGATAATTCATGAATTATCTATATATAGTGAAACCAAATGTGTTGGTTTCTAGACTTGAGAGAAAGAAGACTTAGAGAGTTAAGTGTAAGGTATATGTGAGAATTATAGAGTGAAGGAGAGGTAGAGTGCCCAATTGATGAGTTCATAAATATAGAAGATTTAGGAATATGTGTATGACTTTTAGGTCATAATTTTTAGGTCTAAATAGTGTTCTTGTAATTTAAGGATATGCAAAGAGGTATGCGTGTGCATATAAAGATAGTTTGAATGGAGAAGGAGAGAGATTGTGATATGCTTATGTGAGAGGCCTATATTAGATAAAGAGGGAGTTTATATAGGTTTTATAAAAATAGAGATAAATAATCAAGTTTTGAATATATTATTTACAAGGTAGAAGTGTTCAAAGGAGGGTCTAAAGGAGTTAATCTTCCTTTAGAGCAATTACTCCTTGTGAAATAGGTGTTTCACTAAAAGCCTTTAGTCAAGAGGATATGATAAAGGTTTTATAATCTAAAATTGTTCACTAGTCTCTTTTCTATAATTTATTATAGGAAAATTAGTCCATTGTGTTACAGGTGAGTGGGTTTCATTCCCAATGAGGGTTTCCCATAGGAACTATGTGTTGTATGTTTGATCTTGTGTATGCATTGAATGCATGAGATTTTTTGTTAATGTTACTTGATCAGGTTGATATATGTTGATTGTTCAATAGTTTTAAAGGATTTTAATTAAAATCAAAATATATGGGCCCACTGATTCACCCCCCTCTTAGTGATTATACCTCTAATAAGTTTTGGTCTTTCATGATTCAAAACTTAAAATTTATAGGTAATGCATATAAATTTTGAATATTTTGATTCCAAACATACTCAAAATGAGTAAAATTATTTAAGTTTTAGTGTTTCATTAATCAAAACAAAAAAAATAATATGAAATGTGTATAAAGTTTGAATTTTTTAATTCACAACATGCTTGAATTCAGTAAAACTGCTTAAGTTTTGGTGTTGCATTATTCAAAACACAAAAATTACAATAAATGTGCATAAATTTTGAATATTTTGATTCTATACATGCTCAAAATGAGTAAAACCACTTAATTTTTGATGTTACATTAGTCAAAACTCAAATATTATAGGAAACATGCATAGTTTCATAAAGTTTGAATCCTTTAATTGTAAACATGCTCAAAATGAGAAAAATTGCTTGATTTTTGGTGTTGTATTATTCAAAACTTTAAAATTATAGGAATCACACATAAAATTTGAATTTTTTGATTCTAAACATGCTTGAAACAAATAAAATTACTTAAGTTTTTGTGTTGCATTTTTGAAAACTAAAAAATTATAGGAAACATACATAAAGTTTTAATCTTTTGATTCTAAACATGGTTGAAATAAGTAAAACCACTTATATTTTGGTGTTGCATTATTCCAAACTCAAACATTATAGGAAATGTGCATAAATTTTGAATCTTTCAAATCTAAACATGCTTAAAATAAGTAAAACTAATTAAGTTTTAGTGTTGCATTATTCAAAACTCAAAAATTATAGGAAATACACAAAGTTTAAATATGTTCATTGTAAACATGATTGAAACAAGTAAAATAACATATGTTTTGGTGTTGCATTATTAAAAACCCAAAAATTATATGAAATAAACATAAAATTTGAATATTTTATTGTAAACATGATCAAAATGAGTAAAACTACTTAAGTTTTAGATTATTCAAAACTTAAAAATTATAGGAAACACACATAAAGTTTGAATCTTTTGATTGTGAACATGCTCAAAACAAGTAAAATTGCTTAATTTTGGTGTTGTATTATTCAAAACTAAAAAAATATAAAAAACACAAGTAAAATTTAAATTTTTTGATTGTAAATATGCTCAAAATGAGTAAAACTAGTTATGTTTTGGTGTTGGATTATTCAAAACTAAAAATTATAGAAACCCACATAAAGTTTAAATATTTTAATTGTAAACATGCTTAAAATGAGTTAAACCACTTAAGTTTTGATGTTACATTATTCAAATATCAAAAATTATAAGAATCCCACATAAATTTTGAATATTTTTATTGTAAACATGCTCAAAATAAATTAAACCACTTAAGTTTTGATGTTGCATTATTCAAACCTCAAAAAATATAGGAAACCAACATAAAGTTTGAATCTATTGATTCTAAACATACTCAAAACAAGTAAAACTACTTTATTTTTGGTGTTGCATTATTCAAAACTCAAAAAATATAGGATAGGCACATACAATTTAAATCTTTTGATTATAAACATGATCTATATGAGTAAAACCACTTAGCTTTTGATGTTGCATTATTCAAAACTTAGAAATTATAGGAAACACACAAAGTTTAAATCTTTTGATTCTAATCATGCTTGAAATAGGAAAAACCACTTAAGTTTTGGTGTTGCATTATTCAAAACTCAAAAGTTATAGGAAACAAGTATAAAGTTTGAATATTTTGATTCTAAACATGCTCAAAATGAGTAAACTTGCTTAAGTTTTGTGTTTCATTATTCAAAACTCCAAAATTATAAGAATCATGCATAAATTTTGATTTTTTGTAATTCTAAACATACTTGAATTAAGTGAAATTTCTTAAGTTTTGGTGTTGCATTATTGAAAACTCAAAAATTACAATAAGAGCACATAAACTTTGAATCTTTTGATTCTAAACATGATGAAAATGAGTAAAACCACTTAATTTTTGGTGTTGCATTATTCAAAAATAAAAAATTATAGGAAACACACATAAAATTTAAGTATTTTGATTGTAAACATGGTCAAAATGAGTAAAACCACTTAAGTTTTTGAGTTATATTATTCAAAACTTGAAAATTATAGGAAACACACATAAAGTTTGATTTGTTTGACTCTAAACATGCTCAAAAGAGTAAAACCACTTAGGTTTTGGTTTTACATTATTCAAAACTCAAAAATTATAGAAAACATGCATAAATCTGAATCTTTTTATTCTAAACCTTCTCAAAATGAGTACAATTGCTTAAGTTTTGGTGTTGCATTATTCAGAACTCAAATATAATAGAAAATGTGCATAAAATTTTAATTTTTGATTGTAAACTCACTTGAAATGAGTAAGACCACCCAAGTTTTAGTAGTACTTGTCAAAAGTTAAAAATTATAGGATACATGCATAAAGTTTTAATATTTTGATTGTAAAAATGCTAGAAATGAGTAAAACCACGTAAGTTTTGGTTTTGCATTATTCAAAACTCAAAAAATATAGGAAACATGACTAAATTTTGAATCTTTTGATTCTAAACATGCTTAAAATGAGTAAAATAGATTAAGTTTTAGTATTGCATTATTCAAAACTCAAAAATTATGGAAACCCACTTAAATTTTAAATTTTTTGATTCTAAACATGCTTGAAACAAGTAAATTGCTTATGTTTTTATGTTGCATTATTAAAAACTCAAAAATTATATTAAACATGCATAAAGTTTGAATCTATTAATTGTAAACATGCTCAAAACAAGTAAAACTACCTATCCTTTGGTGTTGCATTATTCCAAACTCAAAAAATATTGGAAATGTGCATAAAGTTTGAATCTTTTGAGTGTAAACATGCTTGAAACAAGTAAAACTACCTAATTTTTTGTGTTGCATTATTCAAAACTTGAAACCTATAGGAAACATGCATAAAGTTTGATCTTTTGATTGTAAACATGCTCAAAACGAGTAAAACCTCCTATGTTGTGTTGTTGAATTATTCAAAACTGAAAAATTATAAGAAATTTTCATAAAGTTTGAATCTTTTATTTGTAAACATGCTCTAAATGAGTAAAACTGAATAAGTTTTTATTTACATTATTTAAAACACAAAATTTGTAGGAAATGCACATAAAGTTTGAAACATTTGCTTATAAAAATGCTCACAATGATTAAAACTACCTAAGTTTTGGTGTTGCATTATTCAAAACTCAAAAATTATAGGGAATGCAGATAAAGTTTAAATATTTTTATTGTAAACATGATTGAAATAATTAAAACTACCTAATTTTTGGTGTTGCATTATTCAAAACTCAAAAATTCTAGGAAACATGCATAAAGTTTGAATCTTTTAACTTTAAACATGCTCAAAATGATTGAAACTACATAAGTTTTGGTGTTACATTATTCAAAACTCAAAAAATATAAGAAACACAATAAATTTTGGTTTTTTTACTGTAAACATGCTCAAACGAGTAAAACCACCTACAATTTGATGTTGCATTATTCAAAACTCAAAAATGATAGGAAATGTGCATATAGTTTGAATATTATGTTTGTAAACATGCTCCAAATGAGTAAAACTACCTATGTTTTGGTGTTCCATTATTCAAAACTCAAAAATTATAGGAAACACACATAAAGTTTGAATCTCTTCATTGTAAGCATGCTCCAAATGAGTAAAATTACCTATGTTTTCATGTTGCATTATTCAAAACTAAAAAAATATGTGAAACACACATATTGTTTTAATCTATTGATTTTAAACATGTTCAAAATGAATAAATTTACATATATTTTGGTGTTGGATTATTATAATCTAAAAAATTATATGAAACATGCATAGAATTTGAATTGTTTGATTGTAAGCATGCTCAAAATGAGTAAAACAACTTAAGTTTTAGTGTTGCATTATACAAAACTCAAAAATTATAGGAAACCAGCATAAAGTTTGAAACCAACATACTTGAAATGAGAAAAACCACTTATGTTTGGTGTTGCATTATACAAAACTCAAAAATTATAAGAAACCCACATAAATTTTAAATCTTTTGATTGTAAACATACTCAAAATGAGTAAAACCACTTGAGTTTTGGTGTTGCATTTTTCAAAATTCAAAAATTATAGGAAACCCACATAAAGATTGAATCTTTAAATTGTAAAAATGCTTGAAATGAGTTAAACTATCTAAGTTTTGATGTTACATTATACAAAAGTCAAAAATTATAGGAAGCATGCATAAAGTTTCAATCTTTTGATTCTAAATATGTTTAAAACAAGTAAAACCACTTATGTTTTTGTCTTACATTACTCAAAACTCAAAAATTATATAAAACCCACATAAAGTTTAAATCTTTATATTCTAAACATGCTCAAAATGAGTAAATCCACTTAAGTTTCAGTGTTACATTACTCAAAACTCAAAAATTATAGGAAACATACATAAACTTTGAATCTTTTGATTGTAAACACGCTCTAAATGAGTAAAACCACCTAAGTTTTGGTGTTGCATTATTCAAAACTCAAAAATTATAGGAAACATGCATCAAGTTTGAATATTTTGATCATAAACATGATTGAAATAAGTAAAACCATAAAATTTTGGGTGTTGCATTACTCAAAACTCAAAAATTTTAAGAAATGAGCATAAAGTTTGAATCTTTTAATTATAAACATGCTCAAAATGATTAAAACCACCTAACTTTTGGTGTTGCATTATTAAAAACTCAAAAACTATTTGAAACATGCTTAAAGTTTGAATCTTTTGATTACATGCTTAAAATGAGTAAAACCACTTAATTTTTTGTGTTATATTATTCAAAACTCAAAAATTATAGGAAACACGTATAAATTTTGAGTAATTTGATTCTAAACATGCTTGAAATGAATAAAACTGCTTATGTTTTGGTGTTGCATTATTCAAAACTCAAAAATGATAGGAAACACGCATAAAGTTTGAATCTTTTGATTTTAATCATGCTCAAAATTTGTAAAACCACTTAATTTTTGGTGTTTCATTATTGAAAACTCAAAAATTATATAAAACGTGTATAAAATTTGAATCTTTTGATTGTAAACTTGCTGAAAATGTGTAAAACCGCTTAAGTTTTGGTGTTGCATTATTCAAACTCAAAAATTATAGGAAACATGCATAAATCTTGAATATTTTTATTGTAAACATGCTCAGAATGAGTTAAATCACCTAAGTTTTGAGGTTTCATTATTCAAAACTAAAAAATTATAGGAAATGTGCATAAAGTTTGAATCCTTTGATTGTGAACATGTTTGAAATGGGTAAAATTGCTTAATTTTTGGTATTGCATTATACAAAACTCAAAAATTATAGGACACTCACATTAATTTTGAGTCTTATGATTTTATTCAAAACACAAATTATAGGAAACATGCATAAATTTTGAGTCTTTTGATTCTAAACATGCTCAAAATGAGTAAAACAACTTATGTTTTGGTGTTGCATTATTCAAAACTCAAAAATGATAGGAACACGCATAAAGTTTAAATATTTTGATTCTAAACATGCTCGAAATGAGTAAAACCACTTAAATTTTGGTGTTTCATTTTTGAAAACTCCAAAATTATATAAAAGTTGCATAAAATTTGAATCTTTTGATTGTAAAAATGCTGGAAAATATTAAAACCACTTAACTTTTGGTGTTGCATTATTCAAACTAAAAAATTATAGGGAATATGCATAAATTTTGAATAATTGATTGTAAACATGCTCAAAATGTGTAAAATTGCTTATGTTTTGGTGTTGAGTTATCCAAAACTCAAAAATTATAGGAAATGTGCATAAAGTTTGAATTTTTTAATTCTAAACATGCTCAAACTGAGTAAAACCACTTAATTTTTGGTGTTACATTATTTAAAACTCTAAAATTATAGAAAATGCACATAAATCTTGAATCTTTTGATTTTAAACATGCTCTAAATGAGTAAAACCACTTAAGTTTTGGTGTTGCATTATTCAAAACACAAAAATTATAGGAAATGTGCATAAAGATCTAATTGTTTGATTCTAAACATGCTCAAAATGAGTAAAACCACTTAAGTTTTGTTGTTGCATTATTCAAAACTCAAAAATTATAGAAAATATGCATAAAGTTTGAAACTATTGATTCTAAACATTCTCAAAATGCATACTATCACTTTAGTTTTGGTGTTGCATTATTCAAAACTAAAAAAATATTAGAAATGTGCTTAAAGATTGAATCTTTTGCTTCTAAACATGCTCAAAATGAGTAAAATCACTTAAGTTTTGGTGTTGCATTACTCAAAACTAAAAAATTATAGGAAACATGCATAAAATTTGAATCTTTTGAATCTAAACATGCTCAAAATGTTTAAAACCACTTATCTTTTGGCGTTGCATTATTCAAAACTCAAAAATTATAGGAAACACACTAAGTTTGAATCTTTTTATTCTAAACCTTCTTGAAACGAGTAAAATTGATTAAGTTTTGGTGTTTCATTATTGAAAATTAAGAAATTATAGGAAACATGCATTAAATTTGATAATTTTGATTGTCAACATGCTCTAAATGAGTAAAATTGCTTAAGTTTTGGTATTGCATTATTCAAAACACAAAAATTATAGGAAACATGCATAAATTTTGAATCTTTTGATTCTAAACATGCTCAAAATGAGTAAAACTATTCAAGTTTTGGTGTTACACTATTCAAAATTGAAAAATTATAGGGAACATCCATAAAATTTGAAACTTTATATTCTAAACATGTTGTAAATGAGTAAAATTACTTACGTTTTGGTGTTACAATACTCAAAAATCAAAAAATATATGAAATACACATAACATTTGAATAGTTTTACTATAGACATGCTCTAAAAGAGTAAAGCACTTAGTTTTTAGTTTTGAATTATTCAAACTCAAAAATTATAGGAAACAAGCCTAAAGTTTGAATCTTTTAATTCTAAACATGTTCAAAATGAGTAAACTTGCATATGTTTTAGTGTTGCATTATTCAAAACTCAAATATTATAGGAAACACACATAAAGTTTGAATATTTTTATTCTAAATATGCTCTAAATGATTAAAACCACCTAATAATTATTGTTACATTATTTAAAACTCTAAAATTATTTGAAATATGCTTAAAGTTTGAATCTTTTGATTGTAAACATACTCAAAATGAGTAAAACTACTTAAGTTTTTGTGTTACATTATTTAAAACTCAAAAATTATAAGAAACGTGGACAAATTTTGAGTTTTTTTATTTTAAATATGCTCAAAATGAGTAAACCACTTAAGTTTTGGTGTTGCATTATTCAAAACTCAAAAGTTATAGGAATCATGCATAAAGTTTGAATATTTTGACTCTAAACATGCTCAAAATGAGTAAAACCACTTAAGTTTTGGTGTTTCATTATTGAAAACTCAAAAATTATATGAAACATAAATAAAGTTTGAATCTTTTGATTGTAAACATGCTAGAAATGAGTAAACCCACTTAAGTTTTGGTGTTGTATTATTCAAACTCAAAAATTATAGGAAACATGCATAAAGTTTGAATCTTTTGATTGTAAACATGCTCAAATTAAGTAAAATCACCTATGTTTTGGTGTTGCATTATTCAAAACTAAAAAATTATAAGAAATGTGCATAAATTTTGAATATTTTGATTGTAAACTTGTTTGAAATGGGTAAAACTGATTATGATTTGGTATTGCACTATACAAAACTCAAAAATTAAAGGAAACTCACATAAATTTTAAATCTTTGATTCTAAACATGCTCGAAATGAGTAAAACCACTTAAGTTTTGGTGTTGCATTATTCAAAACTAAAAAATTATAGGAAACAAGGATAAAGTTCAAATCTTTTGATTCTAAACATTGCCAAAATAAGTAAAACCACTTATGTTTTATTGTTGCATTATTCAAAACTCAAAATTATAAAAAAACATGAATAAAGCTTGAATCTTTTGACTCTAAACATGCTTGAAACATGGAAAATCACTTTAGTTTTGGTGTTGCATTATTTAAAACTCAAAACTTATAAGAAACATGCATAAAGTTTAAATCTTTTGTTTCTAAACATGCTCAAAATGAGTAAAACCACTTAAGTTTTGACATTGCATTATTCAAAACTCAAAAATTATAGGTGTGGATCAGAATCAACGCTTTCACTTATCTTGAGAATCTCACATTCAGTATTGGGCTCACTCAATGTATCTAGTAGTTGCCTTTTACTCTCTTCCTTTCTCATAACCCTCTTTTTGTATATTTTACCAAAGTATTGGCCTCCCTCCACTTCTAACACATGGTAGCCTGATGCTTCTTTGACACAAAGAAGTCTTTATTTCATCTCAAAGTAGTACTAGCTTGACACATGGTAACCTAGTGCTCATTCATGGTCATTTTCTTTTGGTCAAAACTTTGAGCAACACTATTGGCTAGCGGGGTGATGTACGAGACCCATTGAACAATTATCAAGGGAAATGTGGTTTCTCCATGTGGCAATTTCATGCTCATTTTTATAAATAAATGCCCAACTTCCCCTAGAGAAGTGTCTGATTAACATGTGGCATCATAACACTTATCCAAGAGTGGTTTATTTTTTATAGGCCTTCGAGTAATGCCATTAGCTAGTGAATAAATGAATGGGACCCACCATATAGTTATAACTAGGAGGAGATGAGCCTTTCCACATGGCACCATGGTGCTTATCAAAGGCAAAATTTTCCTATCAGAGCTAAGAGTCACACCATTGGCTAGGGTAAGCAGATCTCTATCTCTAGTGACATATTAGAGGTGGCTCTAGAGATGGACACATGGCATCACTATAGTCCTCCTGAGTATCGTGACCATAACAAGATAATATATTTGTGCCATATCTAAGATTTGGAGGATAATTGCACTCATGAGCCTAAGTCCTTCATTCAATTATAAGGACATCATCATTGGCATGATGCTAGGATTTCTAGGTGTTGTTCCCACAAGAAGCCACTTTGTCTATATATTCTAGGCTCTTCCCTTTTGGAAGAGATTGGTTATCATTTACTTTGTATTTCTACTATTTTGGAAAATAGTCATTTGTAATAGAATAGGAGTAGCAATAGGTAGCAATTTTTCATTCTACAACCTTAGCAGGTCCCCCTCACAAGTATGATTGGACATTTTTATATTATGCCCTTGAGGCCTTCTATATTCTATTCTCCACCTGAAAATGAAGGGGGAGTGGTGTCCTATGTCAATTTGAGTAAAGAGTTATCTTTGCTTGTTATTCCCTTTCTTTTTCTTCTATAGTGTTAATCTTTGCTTGCATCATAGACTTTAGTTATTTCTTTATGCTCCTTTATAGTCTGTAGTGTTTAAAGATTTAATCCATTTTATGAAATTACAAGTTAACACTTTAAATCTCTTAGCGCATCACCTTAATTAATTTTATTTTAGTGTTATTTGCATTTTTCTCTTATCCCTTTTCATCCCCAAGATTAATTGAAGAGCTCACTTCTAAAATACTAAAGGTTGCTTTATATACCATAATTTGATCCCACACCTATAAAGCTTCCCATAGAGGTTTTTTAAATTGAAGTGAGAGCTTTAGGCATCAATAATTTTTCTTTTTTGGCATGCCTAGTGGGACCTTAGATATGGTTGTCTATCTAATTAGAAACTCAAGTTTATGAGCCAAAGACCCATTACAAGGTCATAAGTAGTAAAGAATCCAAGCCTACTAACACCACCTCTAGGAGATCCAACTTACCAAAATACCATGGGGTATAGCACTACCCAACACTAATAAATGGCTCTTTTAGGCATGCTAAGGAAATTTATATCATGGGATGGTGGTAGTCCACTTATCCTTCCTGTGGCCCTAGCTACATGGGACCCCATTTCTATGAATGCCCTGAAGGCACTCCTTAAAAATGTGGGAGAAGATTTCAAGACCATAGTAGAACATCTCCAAGATGTTCCAAATGTGTGCATTGTACACTATGTTAATGCATAGAACATAGCCTTGAGACTACTGGTTACTTCCATTAAGGGGTGATCTCTCAATTGATGATGATCCTTTCTACCCAATTCCATAGCCACTTGGGATGACTTGGGTGATAGATTCTTTAAGTAGTTTAATGAGAAGGTAGACTGATTATCCCTCCTATAATAGCTAATAACTATCAAGAGGGACCCACAAAAAGCCATTATCAATTTCAATTCTAAGTTCAAGAAGCCTTGGCAAAAAATTCCAATAGTTGCTCAACTACCCACAAGCATGGCCATCATTTTCTATCTTAAGACCTTCAACTTAGATATTACTATCATGATCCAATTGATTGGAGGTTAGACATTACTATATGCTTACGATCTAGCAATAAGGGCTGAAAATAACTTAATAAATGTGGGAAATCTTCCTCACTAGTCACCAATGCTGATTTTCCTAGAAATATCAATACCACCTGAACAAGAAGTCCCAATTACCTTAGGAACACCACCTTTTATGTACATGTATCCACCCACTCAGGTAAGTACATCTACTTTATCCTCACTAGTCATAGAGATCAATGATATGAAGACTATCCTACAAAACTTCTCTAATGAGATAATAAATCTCAAAAGATAATAGGCTATGCCTCTAAAGCCCCCTTTTAATAACTACCAAGAAAAGAGAGAACCATACCAACAAAATAAGTATCAGGAGAGGCAAAGGTAGAACCATCAAGCACCAAACCACCAAGCTCCAAACAATCACATGTGACCCATAAAATAGATGGTTATAGTTCCTGATACCCTACACATGATAACACCGAATACAAATAGAGAGCTAGTTGATGGCTAAAATAACATGGCAAATAACTCTAATTCATGGTGTTTTCCCTGTAACAATGCTCATAAACCACAAAATTTCCCAAGGGGAATTCTACAATAGAAGGTTACCAAATAATGGTGACAAGATAATGCACCTGATTCAACATATGGATACCAATCTTCAAGGGTTGAGAAAGTCATCTTGATGGCACAAATGCAAGGGATTTCCCTAGAATAGGAAGAGGAAATATCCCTAGAACATGTGATTTTCTCTTGGATATCCATAAGTTTAGTCAGACTACTATACGTGCTCCAATAAAAAGTTAATCGAGAGCCCTAAAGTTGTAGCAAGGCCCCAAGTGACTTTTGCATAAAGTTTGAAAGGATTAAAATTTCCCAATTTGGTGTTTCATTATTTAAAACTTAAAACTTATAGGAAATATGCATAAAGTGTAAATCTTTTTATTGCAAACATGGTCAAAATGAGTAAAATTGCTTAAGTTTTTGTGTTGTATTATTAAAAATTCACAAATTATAGGATACAAACAAATTTTGAATGTTTTGACTATAAACATGCTCAAAATGAGGTAAACCACTTATGTGTTGATGTTGCATTACTTAAAACTAAAAAATTATAGGAAACCCACATAAAGTTTGAATCTTTTGATTCTAAACATGCTCAAAATGAGTAAAACTACCTAAGTTTTGGTGTTGTATTTTTTAAAACTCAAAAATTATAGGAAACACACAAAGAGTTTTAATTTATTGATTCTAAGCATGATAAAAATGTGCAAAAGTGCTTAAGTTTTGGTGTTGCATTATTCAAAACTAAAAAATTATAGGAAATGCATATAAATTTTGAATCCTTTGATTTTAAACATGCTCTAAATGTGTAAAACCACTAATACATTTTGGTGTTGCGTTACTCAAAACTCAAATATTGTTGGAAACATGCATAAACTTTGAATATTTTGATTTTAAGCATGTTGAAAATGAGTAAAATTACTTAAATTTTTGTATTTCATTATTCAAAACTTAAAAATTATAGGAAATACACATAAAGTTTGAATATTTTTATTTTAAACATGCTTAAAATGATTAAAACTACTTAAGTTTTGGTGTTGCATTATTCAAAACATAAAAATTATAGGAAATGTGCATAAACTTTGAATATTTTGACTGTAAACATTCTCAAAATGAGTAAAACTAGTTAAGTTTTGGTATTGCATTATTAAAAACTCAAAAATTGTAGGAAACGCGCATAAAATTTAAATCTTTTGATTCTAAACATGCTCAAAATGAGTAAAACTACTTAAGTTTTAGTGTTGCATTACTAAAAACCTAAAAATTATAAGAAAAAAGCATAAAGTTTAAATCTTTTGATTCTAAACATGTTCAAAATGAGTAAACCCATTTAAGTTTTCGTGTTGCATTATTTAAAATTCAAAAATTATAGGAAACACATATAAAGTTTGAATCTTTTATTCTAAACATGCTCAAAATGAGAAAAATTGCATAAGTTTTCATGTTGAATTATTCAAAACTAAAAAATTATAGAAAATGCATATAAAGTTTCATTATTTTGATTGTAAACATTCTCAAAATGAGTAAAACCACTTATGTTTTGGTGTTATATTATTCAAAAATTAAAAATTATAGGAAATTTGCATAAAGTTTGAATCTTTTGATTGTAAACATGCTCAAAATGAGTAAAACTACTCACATTTTGGTGTTACATTATTCAAAACTCAAAAATTATAGGAAACACACATAACATTTGAATCTTTTGATTGTAAACATGCTCGAAATGAATAAAACCACTTAAGTTTTGGTGTTGCATTATTCAAAACTCAAAAATTATAGGAAACCTACATAAAGTTTGAATCTTTTGATTATAAAAAATGCACAAATGAGTTAAATTGATTAATTTTTTAATGTTACATTATTCAAAACTCAAAAATTATAGGGCACCCACATAAATTTTGAATCTTTTGATTCTAAACATGCTCAAAATGAGTAAAACTACTTATGTTGTGGTTTTGTATTATTAAAAACTTCAAAACTCAAAAATAATAGGAAATGTGTATAAAGTTTGAATATTTTTATTTAAACATGGTGGAAATGAGTAAAAGCACTTAAGTTTTGGGCTTGCATTATTTAAAACTCAAAAACAATAGGAAATGTGCATAAAGTTTGAATCTTTGGATTTTAAACATGTTAATAATGAGTAAAATTGCTTAAGTTTTGATCTTGCATTATTCAAAACTCAAACATTATAGGAAACACACATAAAGTTTGAATCTTTTGATAATAAACATGCTCAAAATGAGTAAAACTACCTACATTTTTGTGTTGCATTATTCAAAACTCAAAAATGATAGGAAACACCCTTAAACATTTAATCTTTTGATTCTAAACATGCTGAAAATGAGTAAAACTGCTTAAATTTTGGTGTTGCATTATTCAAAACTCAAAAAATATAGGAATTGTGCATAAAGTTTGAATCTTTTTATGCTAAACAAGCTTGAAATGACTAAAACCATTTAAGTTTCACTGTTGCATTATTCAAATCTCAAAAATTATAGAAAATACACATAAAGTTGGAATATTTTGATTGTAAACATGCTCAAAATGAGTGAAAATGCTTAAGTTTTGGTGTTGCATTATTCAAAACTCAAAAAATATAGGAAACACATATAAAGTTTAAATCTTTTGATTTTAAACATGCTTGAATTGAGTAAAACCACTTATGTTTTATTGTTACTTTATTCAAAACTCAAAAATTATAGGAAACATGCATAAAGTTTGAATCTTTTGATTCTAAACATGCTCAAAATAAGTAAAATTGCTTAGGTTTTGGTATTGCATTATTCAAAACTAAAAAATTATAAGAACCCTACATAAAGTTTGAATCTTTTGATTGTAAACATGCTCAAAATGAGTAAATCTGCTTAAATTTTGGTGGTTACATTATTCAAAACTCAAAACTTATAGGAAACACACAGAAAGTTTGGATCTTTTGATTATAAACATGCTCAAAATGAGAAAAATTGCATAAGTTTTGGTGTTGCATTATTCAAGACTCAAAAATTATAGTAAACTTGCATAAAGTTTGAATCTTTTGATTCTAAACTTACTTGCAAGTAGTAAAATGACTTAAGTTTTGGTGTTGCATTATTCTAAACTCAAAAATTATAAGAAACACATTTAAAATTTTGAATATTTTACTTCTAAACATGCTCAAAATGAGGAAAACTTCTTAAGTTCTAGTGTTGCATTATTCAAAAGACAAAAATTATAGGAAACATGCATAAAGTCTGAATATTTTAATTCTAAACATGCTGAAAACATGTAAAACCGCTTATGTTTTAGTGTTGCCTTGTTCAAAACTCAAAAATTATAGGGAACACGTATAAAGTTTGAATCTCTTGATTGTAAACATGCTCAAAACAAGTAAAGCCACTTAGGCTTTGTTGTTAAATTATTCAAAACTCAAAAATTATAGGAAACATGCATAAAGTTTGAATATTTTAAATCTAAACATGCACAAAATGAGGGAAACCACTAAAATTTTGGTGTTGCAGTATGCAAAAATAAAAAATCATAGGAAACATGCATAGAGTTTGAATCTTTTGATTATACCCATGCTCAAAACAAGTAAAACCACTTAGGTTTTGGTGCTACATTTTTCAAAAAAAAAATTATAAGAAACATGCATAAAGTTTGAATCTTTTGATCGTAAACATGCCCAAAATGAGTAAACCCACTTAAATTTTAGTGTTGCATTATTCAAAACTCAAAAATTATAGGAAATGTGCATAAAGTTTTAATACTTTTAATCTAAACATGCTCAAAATGAGTAAAACTGCTTAATTTTTTGTGTTACATTATTCAAAACTAAAACATTATAAGAAACACACATAAATTTTAAATATTTTGATTCTAAACATGCTCAAAATGAGTAAAACTATCTATGTTTTTGTGTTGCATTATTTAAATCTAAAAAAATATAGGAAATGTGCATAAAGTTTTAATAGTTTGATTCTAAACATGCTCTAATTATGTAAAACCGCTTAAGTTTTGGTGTTGCATTATTAAAAACATAAATATTATAGGAAACATGTATAAAGTTTGAATCTTTTGATTGTAAACATGCTCAAAATTATTAAAACCACTTAGGTTTTGGTGTTGCATTATTTAAAACTTAAAAATTGTAAGAAACATGCATAAAATTTTAATATTTTGATTGTAAATTTTAAGTTTTAGTGTTACATTTTTCAAAACTCAAAAATTATAAAAAATGTGCATAAAGTTTGAATCTTTTGATGGTAAACATGCTTGAAATGAGTAAAGCCACTTAAGTTTTGGTATTACATTATTCAAAACTGAAAATTTATAGGAAACATGCATAAATTTAAGTCTTTTTCTTTTAAACATGCTCGTAACAAGTAAAATCACTTTAGTATTGGTGTTTCATTATTTAAAACTTGAAAATAATAATAAACACACATAAAGTTTGAATCTTTTGATTGTAAACATGCTTAAAATGAGTACAACCACCCAAGTTTTGGTGTTGCATTATTGAAAACTCAAAAATCATAAGATACATGCATAATGTTTGAACCTTTTGATTGTAAACATGCTCAAAATGAGTAAAATTACTAAAGTTTTGGTGTTGCATTTTTCAAAACCCAAAAATTATAGGAAACCCACATAAAGTTTGAATCTTTTGCTTGTAAACATGCTCGAAATAAGTAAAACTACTTAAGTTTTGGTGTTACATTATTCAAAACTCAAAAATTATTGGAAACATGCATAAAGTTTGAATCTTTCGATTCTAAAAATTCTTGAAACAATTAAAATAACTTAAGATTTGTTGTTGCATTATTTAAAGCTCAAAAATTATAGGAAACTTGCATAAAGTTTAAATCTTTTGATTGTAAATATGCTCAAAATGAGTTAAACTACTTAAATTTTGATGTTGTATTATTTAAAACTCAAAAATTATAGAAAACATGCATAAATTTTGATTCTTTATATTCTAAACATGCTCAAAACAAGTAAAACACTTTATGCTTTGGTGTTGCATTATTCAAAACTAAAAAATTATAGGAAACTTGAATAAAGATGAAAATTTTTGATTCTAAACCTATTTGAAACAAGTAAAACCATTTAAATTTTGGTGTTTCATTATTCAAAACTCAAAAGTTATAGGAAATGCACATAACGTTTGAATCTTTTGATTAAATACATGCTCAAAATGAGTAAAATCACTTAAGTTTTAGTGTTGGACTATTGAAAACTAAAAAATTAAAGAAAATATGCATAAACTTTTAATCTTTTGGTTCTAAACATGCTCAAAACATGTAAAACTACTTAAGTTTTGGTGTTGCATTGTTCAAAACTAAAAAATTATAGGAAATGTGCATTATGTTTGAATCTTTTTATTCAAGACATGCTTGAATTGAGTAAAACTACTTAAGTTTTCATGTTACATAATTCAAAACTCAATAATTTTAGGAAATGCGCATAAAGTTTAAATATTATAATTCTAAACATGCTTGAAACGAGTAAAGTCGCTTATGTTTTGTTGATATATTATTCAAAACCCAAAAATTAAAGGAAACATGCATAAAGTTTGAATCTTTTGATTGTAAACATGCTCAAAATGAGTAATATTGCTTAAGTTTTAGTGTTGCATTATTTAAAACTCGAAAATTATAGGAATCACACATAAACTTTGAATCTTTTGATTCTAAACATGATCAAAATAATTACACCTGCTTAAGTTTTTGTGTTACATTATTCAAAACTCAAAAATTATAGGAAATGAGCTTAAAGTTTTAATCTTTTGATTCTCAACATGCTCAAAATGAGTAAAATCCCTTAAGTTTTGGTGTTGCATTATTCAAAACTCAAACATTATGGAAACACACATAAAGTTTTAATCTTATGATTGTAAATGTGCTTGAAATCATTAAAACTTCTTAAGTTTTAGTGTCACATTATTTAAATCAAAAATTTATTGAAAATGTGCATAAAGTTTGAATTTTTTATTGTAAACATGCTCGAAATGATTAAAATTGCCTAATTTTGGTGTTGCATTATTCAAAACTCCAAAAATATTGGAAACACATAAAGTTTGAATATTTTGATTATAAACATGCTCTAAATGAGTAAAATTGCTTAGGTTTTAGTGTTGTATTAATCAAAACTCAAAAATTATAGCAAATCCGCATAACATTTGAAACTTTTGTTTGTAAACATGATCTAAATGACTTGACCATTTAAGTTTTGATGTTGCATTGTTCTAAACTCAAAAATTATAGGAAATCTGCATAAATTTTGAATGTTTTGATTGTAAACATCCTCAGAATGAGTTAAACCACTTAAGTTTTCATGTTGCATTATTCAAAAACTCAAAAAATTATAGGAAACCCACAGTTTGAATCTTTTGAGTCTAAACATGGTCAAAATGAGTAAAACTACTTCAATTTTCATGTTACATAATTCAAAACTAAAAAATAATAGGAAAGGCATGTAAAGTTTGAATCTTTTGATTGTAAACATGCTTCAAATGAGTAAAATCGCTTAGCTTTTGATGTTGCATTATTCAAAACTCAAATTATAGGAAACGTGCATAATATTTGAATATTTTTATTCTAAACATGCTCAAAATGAGTCAAACCACTTAAGTTTTGGTGTTAACTTATTGAAAACTCAAAAATTATAGGAAACAACCTTAAAGTTTGAATCTTTTGATTCTAAACATGCTCAAAATGAGTAAACTTGCTTAAGTTTTGGTGTTGCATGATTCAAAACTCAAAAACTATATGAAACATGTATAAAGTTTGAATCTTTTCATTCTAAACATGCTTGAATTCAGTAAAATTTATTAAGTTTCAATGATGCATTATTCAAAACTCAAAAATTATAGGGAACATGTATAAAGTTTAAATCCTTTGATTCTAAACATGCTCAAAATGAGTAAAACTGCATATGTTTTGGTGTTGCATTATTCAAAACTCAAAAATTATAAGAAACACACATAAAGTTTGAAGCTTTTGATTGTAAAGATGCTTGAAACAATTTAAACCACTTATGTTTTATGTTGCATTATTCAAAACTCAAAAATGGTAAGAAGTGTGCATAAAATTTGAACCTTTAGAGTGTAAACATGCTTAAAACAAACAAAACCACTTAGGTTTTGGTGTTGCATTATTCAAAACTCAAAAATTATAGGAAACACACATAAATTTTGAATCCTTTGATTCTAAACATGCTCAAAACACATATAACCACTTTAGTCTTGGTGTTGCATTATTCAAAATTCAAAAATTATAGCAAATATGCATAAAGTTTGAATGTTTTGATTCTAAACATGCTTGAAACCTGTAAAACTACTTAGATTTTGGTGTTACATTATTCAAAACTCAAAAATTATAGGAAACATGCTTGAAACAAGTAAAACCTCTTAGGTTTTAGTTTTACATTATTAAAAACTCAAAAATTATAGGAAACATGCATAAAGTTTGAATCTTTTAATTTTAAACATGCTTGAAACAAGTCCAACTGCTAAGGCTTTTTTGTTGAATTATTCAAAACTCAAAAATTATAGGAACCACACATAAAGTTTGAATCTTTTGATTATAAACATACTCAAAATGAGTAAAACCACTTAAGTTTTGGTGTTGCTTTATTCAAAACTCAAAGAAGATAGGAAACCCACATAAAGTTTGAATCATTTGGTTGTAAACATGCCCAAAATGAGTAAAACCAATTAAGTTTTGGTGTTTCATTATTCAAAACTCAAAAATTATAGGGAACCTACTTACATTTTAAATCTTTTGATTGTAGACATGCTTGAAATGAGTAAAACCCCTTAAGTTATGGTGTTACACTATTAAAAATTAAAAAAATATAGCAAATCCACATAAAGTTTGAATATTTGATTCTAAACATGCTCGAAATGAGTAAACCACTTAATTTTTGGAGTTGCATTATTCAAAACTAAAAAATTAAAGTACACACACATAATGTTAGAATCTTTTGATTGTAAACATGCTCAAAACAAGTAAAATCGCTTAAATTTTGGTGTTGCATTATTCAAAACTCAAAAAATATAGAAAATGCACATAAAGTTTGAATATTTTGAATCTAAACATGCTCAAACATGTAAAACCACTTATGTTTTGGTGTTTTATTATTGAAAACTTGAAAAATATAGAAAACACACATAAAGTTTGAATATTTTGATTCTAAACATGCTCAAAATGAGTAAAACCACTTATGTTTTGGTGTTGTATTATTCAAAACTCAAAAATTCTATGAAACAAACATAAAGTTTGAATCTTTTGATTGTAAACATGCATGAAATGAGTAAACCCACTTAAGTTTTGGTGTTTAATTATTCAAAATTCAAAAATTAAAGGAAATAAGCATAAAGTTTGAATCTTTTGATTTTAAACAAGCTAAAAATGCATAAAACAACTTAAATTTGGGTGTTTCATTATTCAAAAATCAACAATTATATGAAATGTGCATAAAGATTGAATCTTTTGATTCTAAACATGCTCGAAATGAGTAAAATTTCGTAAGTTTTTGTGTTACATTGTACAAAACTCCAAAATTATAGGAAACACACATAAATTTTGAATATTTTGATTTTAAACATGTTTGAAATGAGTAAAACCACTTAAGTTTTGGTGTTGCATTATTCAAAACTTAAAAATTATAGAAATATGCATAAAGTTTGAATATTTTGATTCTAAATATTCTCAAAACAATTAAAACCACTTAAGATTTGGTGTTGCATTATTCAAAACTCAAAAATTATAGGAAATATAAATAAACTTCGAATCTTTTGATTCTAAACATGCTCAAAACAAGTAAAATCGCTTAAATTTTGGTGTTGCATTATTCAAAACTCAAAAAATATAGAAAATGCACATAAAGTTTGAATATTTTGAATCTAAACATGCTCAAACGTGTAAAACCACTTACGTTTTGGTGTTTTATTATTGAAAAGTTGAAAAATATAGAAAACACACATAAAGTTTGAATATTTTGATTCTAAACATGCTCAAAATGAGTAAAAACACTTATGTTTTGGTGTTGTATTATTCAAAACTCAAAAATTCTATGAAACAAACATAAAGTTTGAATCTTTTGATTGTAAACATGCATGAAATGAGTAAACCCACTTAAGTTTTGGTGTTTAATTATTCAAAACTCAAAAATTAAAGGAAATAAGCATAAAGTTTGAATCTTTTGATTCTAAACAAGCTAAAATGCATAAAACAACTTAAATTTGGGTGTTTCATTATTCAAAAATCAACAATTATATGAAATGTGCATAAAGATTGAATCTTTTGATTCTAAACATGCTCGAAATGAGTAAAATTTCGTAAGTTTTTGTGTTACATTGTACAAAACTCAAATATTATAGGAAACACACATAAATTTTGAATATTTTGATTTTAAACATGTTTGAAATGAGTAAAACCACTTAAGTTTTGGTGTTGCATTATTCAAAACTTAAAAATTATAGAAATATGCATAAAGTTTGAATATTTTGATTCTAAATATTCTCAAAACAAGTAAAACCACTTAAGATTTGGTGTTGCATTATTCAAAACTCAAAAATTATAGGAAACATAAATAAACTTTGAATCTTTTTATTTTAAAAATGCTCAAAATGAGTAAACCTGCTTAAGTTTTAGTGTTGCATTACTCAAAACTCAAAAAATATAGGAAACATGCATAAAGTTTGAATCTTTTGATTCTAAACATGCTTAAAATGAGTAAAAACACTTAAGTTTTGAAGTTGCATTTTTCAAAACTCAAAAATATTAGGAAATGTGCATAAAGTTTAAATCTTTTGATTCTAAACTTGCTCAAAATGAGTAAAAATATATAAGTTTTGGTGTTGCATTATTCAAAACTCAAAAATATTATGAAACATGCATAAAGTTTGAATCTTTTGATTCTACACCTGCTTGAAATGAGTAAAACCGCTTAAGTTTTTGTGTTGCATTATTCAAACACAAAAATTATAAGAAATGTACATAAAGTTTGAGTCTTTTCATTCTAAACATGCTCAAAATGAGTAAAACAACTTAAATTTTGGTGTTGCATTATTCATTACTCAGAAAACTATAGGAAATACACATAAAGTTTGAATCTTTTGATTCTAAACATGTTTGAAATGAGTAAAACTAATTAAGTTTTGGTGTTGCAGTATTCAAAACTCAAAAATTATATGAAATGTGCATAATGTTTCAATCTTTTTATTCTAAACATGCTCGAAATGAGTAAAACCACTTAAGTTTTGGTGTTGCATTATTCAAAACACAAAAATTAAAGGAAATGTGCATAAAGTTTGAATCCTTTAATTCTAAACATAATTGGAATGACAAATTATTTAAGTTTTGGTGTTACATTATTTCAAACTAAAAAATTATAGGAAACATGCATAAAGTTTGAATCTTTTGATTGTAAACATGCTTGAAATGAGTTAAACTAGATAAGTTTTGGTGTTACGTTATTCAAAACTCAAAAATTATAAAAAATGTGCATAAAGTTTAAATCTTTTTATTTTAAACATGCTCAAAACTAGTTAAACCGCTTATGTTTTAGTGTTGCATTATTCAAAACTAAAAAATTATAAGAAACATGCATAATGTTTGAATCTTTTGATTGTAAACATGCTTGAAACAAGTAAAACTACTTAAGTTTTGGTGGTGCATTATTCAAAGCTCAAAAATTATAGGAAATGCCCATAAAATTTGAATCTTGTAATTTTAAATATTCTCAAAAATAGTAAAATTGCCTGAGTTTTGGAGTTGTATTATTCAAAACTCAAAAATTATAGGAAACACACATAAAATTTGAATCTTTTAATTCTAAACATGCTCAAAATGAGTAAAACGGATTAAGTTTTGGTGTTGCATTATTCAAAACTCAAAAATTATAGGAAACCAACATAAAGTTTTAATATTCTGATTCTAAACATGATTGAAACAAGTAAAACTACTTAACTTTTTGTGTTGTATTATTCAAAACTCAAAAATTATAGGAAATGCCCATAAAGTTTGACTCTTTTAATTGTAAACATGCTTCAAATGAGTAAAATTGCCTAAGTTTTGGTGATACATTTTTTAAAACTCAAAAATTATATGAAACCCACATAATGTTTGAATCTTTTGATTGTAAACATACTTGTGTTGGAGATTTATCAATGATGTCATGGAGGTGTCCTGGTGAGTGGACGAAGTGCTTTGATAACCTAAGTAACAATGACAAAGTGTGTAATGTGCTTGTCCTAGTGTGCTTAAAGGACGCTATGTTAATATTCAATTTTGGCATGATTAGAGATGTTTAGGGATGAGTATGGTGTTTGGAGCATGTGTAAGAGGTCTTAAGATGGTATCTCTTCTTTGAGATCTTGTGTGCATAAGTGGAATTCATCTGGTAGTCTATAGTTTTCATCTAGACAATTTGGGTCTAGTGGCAGAAAATTTGAGTAGGCAGTTTACTAACATCACCATTACCCTGTGTGGATGAGTTAGTGGGAGTTGGTCATATGGTTATGATCAGATTTTGACCTAGTTACTCTGTGCTAAATCTTAGGTCATGCACCTAAGCACATTCAAAGATATATGGGTACAAAGTTGGGCTTCTAGGCATTTTGACAATGTTTTCCCATACTTTGCCAAATTTGCAAAGTGGCAAGAAGAGCCGAGTAAGCATTTTGATGGTGGCATATCTCACACATGTGGAAATTTCAAGATAAGGTGATCATATGGGTTTGTTTTTTTGTGTGCCTGATTTTTTTATGCTAATTTTGAAGTCATGTGATAAAGCATGTAAGAAGATATGCATATGCAAAGTTGGGCTCTCAGACAATTTGACAAGAAAAACCAAGTAAGCATTTTGATGGTGTTATATCTTGCACATGTGAAGGTTTTAAGAGAAAATCATTATATGGGTTTGTTTAATTTTGATCCTAGTTTATTTTCACTAAATTTTAGATCATATTCTAAAGCATGACAAAATTTATTTAGGAGGAAAGTTGGTCTCTTAGACAAATTCTAAGCATAGTTGGCTCTGTGGAAGAAAATTCTAAGTGAGCATCTTGATAATGACATATCTCACACATGTGTGGGTTGTAGGAGTAGATTTTAAGATGGTTAGATTATATTATGTGAGGAGATCATTTTATCCAAATTTGAGATCATGCATCTAAACAAGGTAAAAGTTATTAAGGTCCAAAGTTGGCCTTCTAAGCAAATAAGCAAGGTTCCCATACTTAGTCATTTCTACACAAGTTAAAGTTTGAGCAAGATCAACAATGCCAATTAATCCAAGAAGTCAGGAAGTACTGAAATGAGGATAGGTGATGATTTTTAATGACTAAGGAAAGGTACAAGATAAGGATCTAATAGTGATCAAGTGTTCATATAGATTGATCGAACGGTGCGAGATGCATGATAAAGCCCTGACTGATCTGTAGAGATCAATGGAGCGCATTGAGTCAAAGTTTCAAGATTGAACGAGATGAGGTCAAAGTGATTAAGGTTTAACATTTGAGTATCAGTGCCTATGAATTAAAATTTATACAAGATCAATGGTGCATAATTTATCTAAGTAATGAGGACATGAGATGCGATCTTAGTGCTCAAAGTTTAATAGTGACCATTTGAATTGGAATATTTGAATTTCGTAAAGGAAAATACCAGTGTCTAGTTTTTGAGCCATATATTTTGATCTATGCAAAAAAAATTCATGGTGCAAAAGGAAAATTTTTAGAGGATTATAATACACATCAATCAAAATGAATTTAAATGTTTAATTATATATATAGATAAATATATTGAGCTCCAAAGTTGATTGTGTGTTCATGCAGTTTTGCAAGTAACCCGAGAAGGGTAATTAAGCCCATTTTTATATTGCTTAAATATATATTAGTGAATTGGCTATTAGGGAGTGTTTTAGACTCTATGAGGATGTTCTATGTTAGGAACCCGTGGAAGCACAATTGATTACCACATACAAGCAACTTAAGATGCAGAATTAACCAGAAGTAACAAGTAACTAGAAACCAGAAACAACACAGAATATGAGAGACAATACACAACTTGTATTAATACTTATCCAGAAAAGAATACAATAAAGAAGATGCCACTTCTTCTTCACACCTCTCAGAGGCTTCCCACACCTCAAGTGTATAGTACTTCTTTCCTCAAAGCTCTCTCTCTTACGGTCCCAACACACAACTCAAACACAGAGTTGGTGTTCACCTCCAACCAGTTAGTAACCACTACTGCTAGTACACCAGTGCTCCACGCACTCCACAAGTGCTCCATGCACTCCAAGTACACAATCGTACTCCAAGTAGATCTCTCCTAAACTACAACAACCTGCAACCTAATGATCTTACTTATGGAAGGAACTACCTTGCCTTCCTCTCTTGCTCTAAACCGAGTACACACCGTACTCCAAGTAGATCCTACCTGATCCTGCTCCCTGTTGTGTTGCTGTCACCTTGATTCTGCTGCCACCTACAGATCAACCTAGGTCTGCACACCTACAAACCCTACACACACATACACCTGTAGATCAATGATCTTACTTACCCATGTAGATCTCTAAACGTGGCCTTACACACCTACTGACCAAGATCCTACACACTTGAAGAACCCTTCTGATTCTCCAAAACTAGCATCCACACTTGGCACTGTTGTGGAACTAGGAGGAACACCCTTGCTCACTTCACACACAAAAGGAGCTAAATTTGCTCAACTCAAACTAGAACACTTTACAATACATCCCATGAGTCTATTATATAGATCTCATGCAAACAATAATTAGACACCTAATTACAATAATTAGATCCACAACTTCAAGTCTAAAATTGGCTCTTAACATGCAAACACTCAGTTCATTAACAAACTATCCATAACACTCATAGTTCTGAACCGCACAGGTGACTGACATCAGTCTCTGTGTGCCTGGAGGTGACCGATGCCGACCGATCCCTGACCGACGTCAGTTGCTCTTCCTGTCTAATCCTATCGATGTCAGTTGGCCTGACCGACATTAGTATTTGTGACACTTCAGCAACCTCCTCCAATGTCTACATCAGTGAAGCTTTTAGCTCCACAACCTAATAATCTCCCACTTGGAGATAAATAGCTGCACTATACCTGTACCTTCATCTAATCTATTTCTTGGCTTATATCCCTCTTCAAGCTCAACCCTGAAGACCAACCACCACACAACCTATGGTGCACCTCCTATCATCTGAGTAACCTGCCACATCTGAACCTACAAACCCATATAGTGAAGTCTTGACCCTGCATAGCATGTATACCTGCTGTTGGTCCCTCTCAAATACCTGAGAACCCATTTCCCTAAATTGGCTCCTAACTCTCTGACAACACCCACTACTTGGGCAAACTCAAGTCTATACCAGACCTCATGTGATTTTGGACACTGAACTATCTAGCCCTTAGTGTGCTCTGGTTATTCAACCTGTGTATTGAACCTCGCCAACACCTGATTCACATCAGCTCCCACTCGAGACAAAATCAACCTGTGATCTTCCATGTCTCTCATGCCAAAGAATTTTGCTGCTCCAAATTCCTCATGACATGCCACTAAACTAACCTTACCCTTAGCTCAGCAAAACCCTATATGTACAAACCTGCTAGCTAGCATACCATCCACATACAGTAATAGGATAATGTAGCTATCATTATCCACCTGATAAGACAAACACAATGGTTACATTGACATTGACTAAAGCCCTGCTTTGTCATCCACCTGTCAAAACCTGTACCACTATCCTTCAGCTTCCTCAAGACCATATGCCCTGGCCTTCTGTCTCACGTATCCATTCTCTCTATTCTTTAACCAAGGTATCCATTCATCTCAGTGCTTTCATACCAGCTGACAACCCTACCAAATCTCCCATTTGGTCATGCATCCTGTTCATGCCATGCTCCCACTATTTCCTCGATCTTTCCTGCTCTACAGTCAGCAACGTATAAAGAAGAGGAAAAATGAATTTGAGGCTTACTTTCACTTTCAGTCCTCCCCATGGGCATTTGAGACTCCTTGATAGCTTGCTATCTACCCAAAATCTATTATAGTGACCGACCTTAGTCACCACACAGTCTGCATCCAACCGATGTCAGTTCCCATGTGACTGTCCTGACTACTGACCTCACTGATGTCAGTGTCTACCTGTTGCCGACATCGGTCCTCCTGACCGATGTCGGTCTTACTATCACTGATGTCAGTCCTCCTAACCAATGTCGGTCTTACCCTGCCTGATACCACTGGCTCCAGTCTGCACATGACCAACATTGGCACCTGTCTGTTCGACACCGGTTCCTTCTAACCGACGCCGGTAACTATGTTCACCTGTGAGTGATGACTTTTTACCCGTGAGCTCCTTTGAATCAAAACCCATGTCCAAACTGCCCTGTTCAGAAGTATCCAGCCTCATCCACTGGTCTCTATCCGTCATCTCCTCCAAGAACACCAAGGCTTTCCAGTTCTTAAGTCTATCAAACACATCTATCTTCCGCTTAAGAACATGCATCTCCTTCTTGCTCATGTGACCAAGCCTATAAAGCCACATCTTCACAATAGAAGAAGAATCATTAATATAAGCAAGTAGATAAAGAGTACATGCTTTCTTACCACCAGCTAATTCAAGTGCATCCGCTGTGAGAGTTTTTGTGCATCTCTCATCACCCAACTTTCCTGAAGCAATTAGCCGCATCTCCAAGACTGGGACCTGCATGACCTCCTTCAACACCCATGTGTTGGCCGCCTGCAATTTCAACAACACTTCCCCTTTGCCAATAATCTGACAAGGCTCACCAACCCCTCTACTTGGGGCTACATGGAAAGAGGCAACAAAATCTATTAACCAAGATTCAACTTTATCCAGAGCATCCTGTGCAACAACACCTGTAACATCTACTTTTTCATGCTGATCTGCTACCAACCAATAATATTTATTTACTTGCTCTTTCTTTCCATAACATCATAAGTGACCATTCGTGCTATTCAGTTTCTCCATTCGTAGCTTACTTTCTTCTGCGTTTGCTATACTCCCACTCAATCAAAAACCCCTGAGAGTGCCCTGTAACCAAACACAAAACCTACTCCCTCCAACCTTAGCTCTGATACCAACTGTTAGTGGTATCAATCTATGAGCCAACAACCTCACTCTAATACCAACTGTTAGTGACCCATGGAAGCACAATTGATTACCACATATAAGCAACTTAAGATGTGGAACCAACCAAAAGTAACAAGTAACTAGAAACCAGAAACAACACAGAATATGAGAGACAATACACAACTTGTATTAATACTTATCCAGAAAAGAATACAATAAAGAAGATGCCACTTCTTCTTCACACCTCTCAGAGGCTTCCCACACCTCAAGTGTACAGTACTTCTTTCCTCAAATCTCTCTCTCTTACGGTCCCAACACACAACTCAAACACAGAGTTGGTGTTCACCTCCAACCAGTCAGTATCCACTACTACCAGTACACCAGTGCTCCACGCACTCCAAGTACACAATCATACTCTAAGTAGATCTCTCCTGAACTACAACAACCTGCAACCCAATGATCTTACTTATGGAAGGAACTACCTTGCCTTCCTCTCTTGCTCTAAACCGAGTACACACCATACTCCAAATAGATCTTCCCTGATCTTGCTCCCTGTTGTGTTGCTGTCACCTTGATTCTGCTGCCACCTATAGATCAACCTAGGTCTGCACACCTACAAACCTTGCACACACATACACCTATAGATCAATGATCTTACTTACCCATGTAGATCTCCAAACATGGCCTTGCACACCTGCTGACCATGATCCTACACACCTGAAGAACCCCTCTGATTCTCCAAAACCAGCACCCAAACTTGGCACTGTTGTGGAACTAGGAGGAACACCCTTGCTCACTTCACACACAAAAGGAGCTAACTTTGCTCAACTCAAACTAGAACACTTTATAATACAACCCATGAGTCTATTATATAGATCTCATGCAAACAATAATTAGACACCTAATTACAATAATTAGATTCGCAACTTTAAGTCTAAAATTGGCTCTTAACATGCAAACACTCGATTCGTTAACAAACTATCTATAACACTCACAATTCTGAACCACACAAGTGACTGATGCTGGTCCCTGTCTGCCTAGAGGTGATCGATGCTGGCTGATCCCTGATCAACGTCGGTTGCTCTTCCTGTCTAATCCTGTCGACGTCGGTTGGCCTGATCGACGCCGGTGTATGTGACACTTCAGCAACCTCCTCCAATGTCTACATCAGTGAAGCTTTTAGCTCCACAACCTAACATTATATATGTATTTTTAAGATTTAACTAATCATATGCAGTATGAACAAAGGTTTTCAAGTCAAGTGTGTTTTCTTTCATAATGACTATGTGTATAGAGAAGTGTTTAAGCTATTTGGGATTCAATAAAAGAGTGTTTTGGCAATTGTGATCATTTTAGGATGCTAAAAGGGTCATGTGGAATGGGTCCATGATATATTTAAATGTTTCTATGTTCTTTTTTTATCATAGAAATATTAAAGAGCTGAATGAGTCTCCATAGGACCTAAAAGTGACTTAGGCCTATTTGAAAGTGGATTGTGCTTAAGTGTGACCCATGTGAGATGCCTTATGGGTGAATGCATGTATTTTGGATAACAAATAAATATTATGGTCTTGTTAATTCATAGATTATTTATATATAGTGAAACTAAATGTGTTGGTTTCTAGACTTATAAGCGAGAGACTTAGGAGAGATTTGTGAGAGACTTATGTGTGTGGTTTGAGGAGCGAAAGATAGGTAGTGTGTATATTGGTTGAGTTAAGGTGCATAATTTTTTTTTGACTATGTGTATGAATTTTACGTAATTTTAATAATGTTATAATATTTTTATTTCAATTTTATGATATGTGAAGAGGTCTGAGAGTGCATATGAGGACTGTTTGAGTGAGGAAGGAGAGAGATTGAGGCATGCCTATGTGAAAGGCTTGTTTGAGATATAGAGAGAGTTTATATAGGGGTTAAAAAATATAGATCTATCATTAGGTGTTGAAGACATCATTTCTAAGTTGAAGGTGTTCAAATGAGGGTCTAAAGGACTTGGTCTTCCTTAGGGGAAGTTGTTCCTTGTGAAACAGGTGTTTCACTAAATACCTTTAGTTAGGAGGATATGATCAAGGTTTTATAGTATAAAGGATTTGATCAGTATCTTGTTTGTAATTTCTTATAAGACATTAGTCAATTTTTATTTTAGGATTGAGATTGGGTTTTATTCCTTATGAGGGTTTCTGATATGAACTATGTGTTATGTGTTTGATCTTGTGTATGCATTGAATGAACAATCTCTCTTGTGTATTGCTTAATAGTTTGAAATGAATGAAATTATAATTGAAATATATAGGATCATTGATTTACCTCCCCTCTAAGTGATTGTACCTCTAACAATTGGTGTCAGATCAGGTCCTTTGGTAAAGGCTTAATAGCTTGAAAGTGATCCAAGGTACAATATGGGTAGTCATCAAGTAAGTTTCTCTACTAACCAAGCACCAATGTTTAATGGATCCAATTATGCATTTTGCAGTGCCAGGATGAGGACATAAATTATGTCCCTATGTTTTGATATATGGAAATCTATTGTGGATGGTTATGTTTCTCCTACTATACCTCCATTTAGTGTTGTAAATAAGAAGTTATTTGAGAATACTTACAAGGTAATGAATGCCATCACCTATGGTCTTATAGAAACTGAGTTCACCAAAGTAATTCATTGCACATATGCCAAAGAAATATGGGATAAGTTAAAGACTATTTTTGAAGGATAATCAAAGGTTAAGTTGGCAAAGTTAAAAAATCACATAAGGTAATTTGAAAGTCTCAAGATGAATGAAGAATATACTATGGTATCTTTTCTATAGAGAGTTGATGAGATTATGAACACCATCAGAGGTCTTGGAGAGAACCCTGAAGATGATACTATAGTTTAAAATTTATTAAGGTCTTTATCCCTTAAGTTTGATCCAAAATTATTTGTTATTGAAGAGAGTCATGACCTTACTCAGTTGAAGATGGACCAATTACATGGAAACCTTACTGCTTATGAGATGAGGAAGAATGATGATATGCCACCAAGGAAGGAATCAAATTTCAAGACTGAAATGAAGAAAAAGAAGTTAAAAGGCAATAATTTCAAAGAGGATGACATTCTTGATATATATTAGGATGAACTAATTGCTTTGATTTCAAGAAATTTGAGAATAGGTTCAAGTAAGTATAAAGGTAAACTACCTCTTAAATGCTTCAATTGTCGTGTGATAAGACATTTTTCTAATAAGTGCCCTCATAAGTATAAGACTGATGATGATGAAGAGCATGATCAAGGTCATGATGATGGCAAGAGATATTTTAGGTCTAATAAAATCAAGAAAGGATTTACAAGTTTTGATAACAAGAAGTATTTCAAGGATAAAAAGAGTCTCTATACCAAAGAAGATTGCATCTGATCAAATGTGATTAAAGATTGTGACTCAGAGAATGATCATGAAGATGATGGTCCTATTGAAGATATATCCCTTTTCATGGTTGATGAAGGAAGTTTCTCACAACAAAAGGAGTCTACTTAGAGTGATTCAAACGATGATGAAGATGAGGCGGAATATGAGATTACATTGACTAATTCTCAAGAAGAATTAAAGATTGAGAACAAAATCAATAAGAAGAGGAAATATAAACTTAAGGAATTTGAGGAGAAATTTAGTGTGTTTTAGGAAATAATGGATGAAGATGCCAAGGAAAACGAAGATATGGTCAAGCATCTTAGTTATCAATTGTAAATTATGTCTACAACCTAAAATCTAAAGAAGATGATTATACAAGGTATGTAATTGAAAATAAGTCATTGAATCTGAGTTAGAGAAGGTATCTAGTAAGGTAATCTCATTTTTGAGATTTGAAAAGAGATAAAGTGATATAGACAATATTTTGAATGATCATAATCATGCAAGTGCTAAGATCGATCTTGGATACAAAGAAGAACTAGAGACTGTAACTCAAGACAAGATGAAGAATAATTCGAATAAGGTGGATCAACTTTTAAAGATAAATAATCAAACAAGGAATGAAGGTCCTAGAAAAATGAATACAAAACAAATCAGATAACCAAATACCATGAGGAAAATTCTAATGATTACTGCTATACTTATAATCAGTTTGGGCATAAAGCTAGAGAATGTATAAGACCTATTAAGAATGAATTTGCATAGAACTATGATGCAGGCCATCAGTCAAAAGGTGTGAGCAATGTTGAGTGATTCAACTATCATGATATAGGACACTTTACAAAACATTTCCATTTAAGGTAAGACAAGCTAAGTTTTCATAAATGAGTATGGTTTGCTATAACTATGAATAGAGAGGTCACATTTCTAGATTATACAAGTAAAGGCCTATAAGATAGAATAGGTTTTATCAGGATCCTAGAGTGTAAGACAGAAGGCAAGTGAACTCACGGAGACCAAAGGTGGTGAGTAAGAATTATGATGAGTCTTCAAATCCAAGTAATCTACTTTCTATGGTGGAGAATTCTATAGATGTTGAAGAGTGCCAAGAGCTCTCATTGACTATTCATGTTGAGAATGAAGAGACCAAACTCAAGGAGAAGACCAAGTTACTAGTTGAGGCTAGTCCTGAGATGTGTATGGATCCAAGTGATCCTCTTCTTGTTGTTGTTTTATAAGAGTCATGAAAATAACATCAATTTCTATACCTAGTGTTGAGGTTCTAAGCTGAAAGGTTGATGCTTCAAATGAAAAGGTATGCCAAGATTCCATAGTTGCTTTATGTGTTGTCAATTCTATCTCTGAAAGAAGAAGAATCAGTTATCATAGTTCATATTAATAAGAATAATAATAACAAGAGAAAGAACTCTTAAAGATATAAGAAGATTATAATGGTTACTGAGGAGATGTGGGCCACTACTTACTTCAAATTATTTTAGAGCATTATGGTGCAAAGAATGTCTCTGTCTATGATTCTTAAAGAGACTCCTTTTAGTGAAGAATCAAGTGTTTTTATGGTGTTTTTAAGATGGTCCTAAAAGGCTAGAGATGATTTTTTTTTGGAGTAGGTATGTCTAAGTCTTCATACGATGAGATGATGTCATGATATTAATATTTATATATAGAATAGTCTATAGGGTCAGATTGAAGGTTCTTAGATGGAAAAGGAGGATTTATGTTTTGTCAAGATGATATTTTTGCATAGAAAGATCTGTTGACCTTATTATAGCGTGCTCCAAGTGGTTTTATGATCTAAAGATATGATGAAGTCAATTTGGAGATTTTTGTTAGTTCTCAGGTTTCCTAGTTTGTGCTTAAGAATTTGCATGTTCTAAAATGAGTTATAGGAAGTCAAGTTTCCCAATGGTGTGAAAGCTCAAATATTGGTCTAAAAGTGTGTAATGGATTTCTCCAAGTATGCAATAAGTTTCAAAAGTGTGAGTTGACCAAAAAAAGTTTTGTTGACTTTATTTATTTTGACATTCTAGGGTTTTGGGCTATGCTAGAAAAGTGGTATATCTTATGAGTTTAGGTATAAGGATTATTAACAAGTTGAATGGTCCAAATGGGTTGTCAAATCAAACTTCACATAGAGTTGAAGGTTTATGGTTCTCAAATTATTCATTTTTTTGTCATATGGAGTGTTAATTGGCTAATAGGTATGTGAAAGAAGTATATTATAGAGGATAAGCTTGGTGATGTAAATTGGTGTGATTTATAGGGCATATGAGATTATTGTAGATATGAAATTTTATCTTGAATATGTGTATACTAAAAATTTTGGGCTCTACAAGTTCCAGGTAGGGCTACAAGGAGGCTAGACATGCTTAGTTTGAAAAAGAGCGATGTTTTGCTTAGTTTCTTCAAAAGAAAAAGGAATGTTTGTTTCAAAGAGAGTTATCAAGTTAGTTGAGATAATGTTTCCTATTTGGTGAGTAAAATTTTTTTTTTCCTTGAGGAGGTTTGATAGAGAAGACTTATAAGCCTGTATGTTGGTTTTTCATAGTGTGTGGAGATTTAAAAATGCACAAATGATGCAATGGCTCAAAGGTCTTAGGGGGATTCCATATTATATGTTTGTTTGTGATTTCCATTATATTTCAATGTTTTTGTATGTTTTTTCTTCATTATTTGTTGTGCTTGTGAAGAAGAGTGTTGGCATGGAGCAAGAGGAAGGTTGTCAAGGCAAGAAAAGGAAAGCTCAAGGTAAGGGGGAGTGTGTATCATATTTATAAGATTTTCCTTTCCTATTTATGATATTTTTAGGTCTTCAAGATTATTTGGTACCTACTTTGTCAATGTGTCAAAGGGGGAGAAAATTCCTATCGCAGGAGTGCTTGAAGAGAGAGAAGGTGAGTTGTATATTTCTATATATGATGTTTATTGACATCAATGACAAAAGGGGAGATTGTTGGAGAGTTATTAGTGATGTCATGGTAATGTCATGGTGATTGAATGAAGTGCTTTGATAGCCTAATTAAAAATGACATGGTGTGCAATGTGTTTGTCCTAGTGTGCTTAAAGGAGGCTTGGTTGATCTTCAATTTTGACATGATTAGAGATGTTCAAGGATGAGTATAGTGATTAGACCATGTGGAATATGTCCCTAATATATTATATATGATTTGAGATCATATGTGCATAAGTGAAATTTATCTGGTAGTCCATAGTTTTCACCTAGATAATTTGGGTCTAGTGACAAAAAAATTGAGTAGGTAGTTTTTTGAGGTCATCATTGTCATGTGTGGATGAGTCAGGGGGAGTTGGTCATATGGTTGTGACCACATTTATACCTAGTTACTATGCACTAAATATTAGGTCATGCACCTAAGCTCAGTTAAAGATATATGGGTGCAAATTTGGGCTCTTAGGGATTTTGACAATGGTTTCCCATACTTAGCCAATTTTGCAAAGTGACAAGAAGAGTTGAGTAAGAATTTTGATGGTGGCATATCTCACATGTGTTGATGTTTTAGAAGAAGGTGATCATATGGGTTTATTATTTTTTGTGCCTAGTTTCTTTTCATTAATTTTTTGATCATGAGACAAAGAACTTAAAAAGATATGAATATGCAAAGTTGGGATCCTAGGTAGTTTGACTATGTTTTTCCATAGCCAAATTTGTGTGTGATAAGAAAATTTAAGTAGGCATTTTGATGGTTCTATATATTGCATGTGTGAAGGTGTCAAGAGAAACTGATCATATGGGTTTGTTTAATTTTGAGCCTAGTTTATTTATGTTAAATTTTAGATTATGATCAAAATCATGACAAAATTTATACATGAGAAAATTTGGTCTCCCAAACAAATTCTAGACATATTTGGCTCTGTGGAAGAAAATTCTAAGTAAGCATGTTGATGATTAAGTATCTCTCACATATGTGGGTTGGATTGATTTTCCTATGTGAGGAGATCATTTGGTCTAAATTTTAGATCATGCATTAAAGCATGGTGAAATTTATTAAGGTCCAAATTTGGCCTTCCAAGATGATAATTAAGATTCCCATAGTCATTTTGTCACAAGCTAAAGTTCAAGCAAGATCAATGGTGTGCATTGTTCCAAGAAGTTAGGAAGTGATGAAATAAGGATAGGTGCATGATGTTTAATGACTGAGCAAAGGTATATTATAAATATCTAATGGTTAAAAGGTGTTCATATAAATTAATTTAATGGTGTGAGCTACATGATAAAAACCTGATTGATCTATAGAGATCAATGAATTGTGTTGAGTCAAGTTTCAAGATTGCATGAGATGAGGTCAAAGTGAATTAGGTTTAACATTTTAGCATTGGTGAATATGAATAAAAGTTCATAAAATATCATTGGTTAGTAATTTATTTTAGCAATGAGTACATGATATGAGATCTTAGTGTTCAAAGTTTAATCATGATCATTTGAATTTGAATATTTGAATTTTGTAAAGGAAAATAATAGTGTCTAGTTTTTGTACCATATCTTTCGATCTATGTAGAATTTGCTCATGGTGTAAAAAGAAAAGTTGTAGAGAATTATAAGGTACATATATAAAAATGAATTTGAAGGTCTAATTTTATATACAAATAAATATATTGAGCTCCAAAGTTAACTATGTGTTCATGCATATTCTACAAGTAACCCGAGAAGGCTAATTGAGCTCATTTTGATATTGTTTTGATATATCTTGGTGAATTGGATATTAGGAAGTGTTGTAGACTCCATTAATATGATTTATGTGTATTTTATATGTTTGAACAATTATATGTATTATGAAAAAAGGTTTTGAATTTGACTATGTTTTCTTTCATAATGACTGTGTGTATAGAGAAGTGTTTGACCTATTTAGGCTTTAACAGAAGAGTGTTTTGGTGATTATGATCATTTTAAGATGATAAAATGGTCATGTGGAATGGGTCCATGCTATTTTAAAAATTTTCTATGTTCCTTCTTTGATTGAATAAATGTCAAAGAGTTGAATGGGTCTCCATACAACCTAAAAGTGAGTTAGACCTATTTGAAAGTGGATTGTGCTTATTTGTGACCCATGTGAGATGAATTAAGGGTGAAGGAATGTATTGTGGCTGAAAAATAAATATTTTGGTCTTGTTAATTCATGAATTCTCTATATATATTGAAACCAAATGTGTTGGTTTCTAAACTTGTAAGTGAGAGACTTATGAGAGATTTGTGAGAGGCTTGTGTGTGGTTTGTGAAGTGAAATATAGGTAGTGTGCCTGTTGGTTGAGTTAAGGTGTAGAATAGTTGGTTAACTATGTGTATAATCTATGGGTTATGTTCCTAATGTCAAAATAGGTCTCTTGTAATTTGAGGATATGTAAAGAGGTCTGAATGTGCATATGAGGACAATTTGAGTGAGGAAGGAGAGAGATTATGACATGCCTATGTGAAAGGCCTATTTGAGATAAAGAGAGATTTTATGTATATCAGATGTTGAATCAATCATTTCTAAGGTGGAGGTGTTCAAAGGAGGGTCTAAAGGACTTGATATTCCTTAGGGGTAGTTTTTCCTTGTGAAACAGGTGTTTCACTAAATACCTTTGGTTAGGAAGATATGATCAAGGTTTATTGGTCTAAAGGAGTTGATCTGTAGGGACTACTCTAATACCACAATTTAGAGACCACAAATCCTATCCTAAAAAATAATTTTTTTATGTAATTAATGTTTTTCTATGCATATAACTTAGATATACTTTATCTTATCAGATATCTTATGTCAAATAGACAAGCATCTAACCATATGGGTTAGGCATTCCTTTGCCAAATGGGCAAGCATATAATAAAATGGGTTAGGTATCTACACATAGGTAGGTTATGCTCTAACCAAAGACTTTACTCATTAGGATCAACTAAATCTTGAGTCACTCACTGTTCACTGCTCATCTCTATTAGATGGCACTGAGGTCATCATGATAGTAGCAGGTTATAAACATATAACAACAAATCATATTCTACCTTAGAATTTAGCTTAAAGCCTTAATAACTATGATGATTCAATCGAGATCCTTCTGAGTATATCATATATTTGTTATTTTTTCTTTGTTTATCTAAACTAGGGACTTATTATAATTGTCTTACTCTTTTAATTTAACTTTAATCTTCTGTAATGCACAACCCCAAAACCCCATCCTATTCACCTACATACTAGAAACATTATTCACCTCTTAGACTACCTACATACCTACTTTTGAACAAGATCAAAGTGTAATTTGCATGTAATTCTATTTTCTATTCTATGTTTTATGTGAACTGTGAACCTAGGTATGTAGCACTATCTAGGGCCCAGTTCCCCAGATAGTTTCTCTGTTATTACTACCCAAATAGGAGTGTAAAAGTATCAGTTAAAATGATTGATACTTATTTAGCTAAACTAAACCTATATCTTATCAATAAATAGAAATAAACATTGCAAGATACATCCCATGTTTACTTTTTATTTACATCAACAATGTTTTTGATATGTGCTTTAGACAACTTAATTCATACAATTGTTGTTGTCAAGGTTTCATTATCTGAGAGCCATATGTTTGGTGGTTTTTTTATAATAATCGATTTAACATTCTTAATCTTTGTTTTTCTTGTTCCCTTTAAGTGATATCAATTTTTTAATAAGAAAAGTACCTTTTCCATTTTGTTTCATAATTTCACAGATCATAATCATCTAAGGTAGTCAAAAACCATTTTATTATCTTGATTAGTGTTTTTAGCCAAGAGAGATTATCCCACCCTTTGGTATTAAATACATGACATAATACTTATTTATCCCCTAACATTTTATAGGGATGATGCCCAGACATTGTTATTTTAGCTATATTAGGCTATGGATATAGTAGCTCCAGCATGATGGCATTACCTTTAAATGTGAGCCAAAGGCACCGCTTGCACCAAACGCTACATAGTTTTGTTTAACCTTAAACTCTTGATCTAAGTTTCAAATTTGAAAAAGTAAAGAATAATTGAAATAAATAAATAAATGCTTTACATTTCAAAATTAAAATCTTTAGTAGCAAATTTGAAACAAAATCTCATAGTCTAGTTAGCATGTCAATTTTTTAACCATGCTTATTCTGGATAATTTCATCTTTAGTCTATTTAGGTAAACTTTTCTAGGAAATAAATTTTACTCAAAATATGTGATATTAAACTTGAATTTTAGTGTTAAATAAATATTTTATACATATAAATTCATCATCAATCATCAAAGCACATTCCTTGTCATATTTTTATAAATCCCTCACTGAAACCAATATTTATAAAATAATTATTTTTTTACCCAAAATAACACACCCTTTATTTATCCAATGGATATTATAAACAAATCACCTTAAGATTTAAATAATATTTATATTTATCTTTCAAATAAAATAAAATATTTACCTTATAAAATAATAAAATAAACATTTACTAAATGATTTAAATAAAATATAATAATATATTACTTGGTAATAAAAAATTTCCCTTGTAATTTAAAATAAATAAAACTTTTAACATTCAAATAAAATAAAATAAATTATTTAATTTTCAATTCAATTAAAATAAAATATCTATTTTACATTTTAATTTATATATATCTACCTTGAAATTTAAATATATAAATTATTTAACTTCTAATTTAAAATAAAAATAAATTATTTATTTTACAATTTAAATAATATATCTATCTTCTAATAAAATAAATTTTTTACTCCCAAATAAATATAAATACTTACTTTACAATATAAAAAATCATTTTTTCTTTATTACCATAAAATTTTAAATTATAAAAAAACACCTACCTTCTCTATTGAAATCCTTGACTGAAATGGAAAGAGGATCTATTTGAATTAAATACTACTATTTTTTTTTCTTTTCTCATTCATTTCTTTGCTGATCTTCCTCCTCTCCCCTTTCTGCTCTTGCATCCCCCTCTCATGCATCAATTCTCCCTTCTTAGAGTGCTTCCTTCTTCCTCCCTTTGCCGTTACAAAGCTTTCCCAAAGAACTGATTTTGTTCCCAAGCTTTTTCCTTCATTTACTATGAATTGATCCCTTCTCCATTTTATAAACTTTCTATGCAAATTATTCCTTAATTAATGTGTTCTCTACTATCAATACTTATGTGGAAGTCAACTCTATGTTTGCATGATCAAAACATAAGTTAAGTGAGCGATGACTTGGGAGGTGGAGCATGGAACTTAAAGAGGTGGATTGGTTAAATTTACATTCATAGAAATTTATTCATAACTATGAGTCAAAATTTCTTCCCCTCCCCATGTGGCATTTCAAAATGCATGCATGTAGGCTTGGGTGAGGGTAGGTTAGTTTCATTTTAATTTTGTTAGGTTCCACATATGTTTTGTTTTGTTTTTTTAAAGGTTAGAATAAATTATTAATATTAATTTATTTAAAATAATATAATTTGTTAGTTTTTTTTAAATTAATTAATTAATAACCTAATATTAATTATAATTTATATTTAATTAATAGTCTTAAAAATTATTTATAGAAAATATATTTAATAAATAACTTAAAAATTATATATGAAAGAATATGATTTATTTATAAGTTCTAGAATTCAAATATAAAGGAAAGTTCCTTCTATTAAAAAAATAAAATAAATTTAATATATTTTTAATGATTTAAATTTCCTGACTTTTGGAATTTGAACATGAAATTAAATGTGTACCTTGTTTCCTACTGAAATCCCATCGATGTCTTGATAATCCTTTGAAAATCATAAAAATTAAGTTATCTTACAAGAAATCAACTGATTCTAAAAATATTAAAAGTGTTCCAAATCAACTTAGAGTAAGAGCACAAGTCTAAAGTATGAGAAGAGAGGTCATGACATGATCAGTCTCTTGTTTGTAATTTCTTATAGGACAGTAGTCCATTTGTGTTGTGGGCTTGAGAATGGGTCTTATTCCCTATAAGGGTTTCCCACAAGAACCATGTTATGTGTTTGATCTTGTGTATGCATTAAATGAATGAGCTCTCTTGTTAATGTTGCTTGATCAAGTTGATATATGTTGATTGCTTAATAGTTTGAAAGGACAACAATTTTAATTGAAATATTTGGGCTCACTGATTCACCCACCAGTGATTGTACCTCTAACAACTTGAAACAATTAAAACCACATATGTTTGGGTGTTACATTATTCAAACACAAAAATTATAGGAAACATGCATAAATTTTAAATCTTTTGATATTAAACATGCTTGAAATGAGTAAAACTACCTAAGTTTTGGTGTTACATTATTCAAAACTCAAAAATTATAGCAAATGTGCATAAAGATTGAATCTTTTGATTCTAAACATGCTCAAAATGAGTAAAACCCATTAAGTTTTTGTGTTGCATTATTCAAAACTAAAACAATATATTAAACGTACTTAAAGTTAAAAATATTTTGATTCTAAACATGCTTGAAATGATTATAACTGCTTAAGTTTTTATGTTGCATTATTCAAAACTCAAAAATTAGAGGAAATATGCATAAAGTTTGAATATTTTAATTTTAAACATGCTTGAAAAGAGTAAAATTGCTTAAGTTTTAGTGTTACAATATTCAAAACTAAAAAACTATAAGAAACTTGCATAAAGATTGAACCTTTTGATTCTAAACATGTTCAAAATGAGTAAAACTGCTTAAGTTTTTATGTTGCATTATTCAAAACTCAAAAATTAGAGGAAATATGCATAAAGTTTGAATATTTTAATTTTAAACATGCTTGAAAAGAGTAAAATTGCTTAAGTTTTAGTGTTACAATATTCAAAGTTAAAAAACTATAAGAAAATTGCATAAAGATTGAACCTTTTGATTCTAAACATGTTCAAAATGAGTAAAACTAACTAAGATTTTATGTTGCATTATTCAAAACTCAAAAATTAGAGGAAATATGCATAAAGTTTGAATCTTTTAATTTTAAACATGCTTAAAATGAGTAAAATTGCTTAAGTTTTAGTGTTACAATATTCAAAACTTAAAAATTATAAGAAACTTGCATAAATATTGAACCTTTTGATTCTAAACATGTTCAAAATGAGTAAAATTGACTGAGTTTTTATGTTACATTATTCAAAACTCAAAAATTAGAGGAAATATGCATAAAGTTTGAATCTTTTAATTTTAAACATGCTTGAAATGAGTAAAATTGCTTAAGTTTTAGTGTTACAATATTCAAAACTAAAAAATTATAAGAAACTTGCATAAAGATTGAACATTTTGATTCTAAACATGTTCAAAATGAGTAAAAATGACTAAGTTTGGTGTTGCATTATTCAAAACTCAAAAATTATAGGAAACACATAAACTATTTGAATGTTTTGATTGTAAATATGATCAAAACAAGTAAAAGTACATATGTGTTGGTGTTGCATTATTCAAAACAAAAAAATTATAGGAAATGCACATAATGTTTGAATATTTTGATTGTAAACATGCTCAAAATGAGTAAAACAACCTAAGTTTTGGTGTTACATTATTCAAAACTCAAAAACTATACAAAGCATGTATATAGTTTGAATCTTTTGATTATAAGCATGCTCAAAATGAGTAAAATCACGTAAGTTTTGGTGTTGCATTATTACAAACTCAAAATTTATAGGAAACACACATAAAGTTTGAATATTTTGATCATAAACATGCTCAAAATGAGTAAAAATAATTAAGTTTTGTGTTTTATTGTACAAAACTCAAAATTTATAAGAAACCTGCATAAAGTTTGAATCTTTTGATTCTAAACATTATCAAAATGAGTAAAACCACTTAAGTTTTGTTGTTACATTGTACAAAACTAAAAATTATAGGAAACATGCATAAAGTTTGGAATTTTTGATTCTAAACATGCTTGAAATTAGTAATACCACTTAAGTTTTGGTGTTGCATTATTCAAAACTCAAAAATTATAGGAAATGTGTGTTGAGTTTAAAGCTTTTGATTCTAAAATGCTCAAAATGAGTAAAACAACTTATGTTTTGGGGTTCCATTACTTAAAACTCAAAAATTATAAGAAACATGCATAAATTTGAATCTTGTGATTCTAAACATGCTCAAAATGAGTAAAACCATTTAATGTTGGGTGTTGTATTATTCAAAACTCAAAAATATTAGGAAACATACATAAATTTTGAATCTTTTGATTCTAAACATGCTCAAAATGAGTAAAACCATTTAATTTTGGGTGTTGTATTATTCAAAACTCAAAAATATTAGGAAACATACATAAAGTTTGAATCTTTTGATTCTAAACATTCTTGAAATGAGTAAAAGCACTTAAGTTTTGGTGTTGCATTATTCAAAACTCAAAAATATTAGGAAATGCACTTAAAGTTTGAATCTTTTGATTTTAAACATGCTCAAAATGAGTGAAACTACTTAAGTTTTAGTGTATCATTATTCAAAACTTAAAAATTATAGGGAATGCACATAAATTTTGAGTCTTATGATTTTAAACATGCTCAAAATGAGTAAAACCACTTATGTTTTATTTTGGCATTATTAAAAACTCAAAACTTATAGGAAATGTGCATAAATTTTTAATCTTTTGATTTTAAACATGTTTCAAATGAGTAAAATTAATTATGTTTTGGTGTGGCATTATTCAAAAATCTAATTTATATAAAATGCACATAACATTTGAATATTTTGATTCTAAACATGCTTGAAATATGTAAAACTACTTAAGTTTTGGTTTTGCATTATTCAAAAGTTAAAAATTATAGGGAACTTCTAAACATGCTCGAAACGAGAAAAACTATTTAAGTTTTAGTGTTGCATTACTCAAAACTAAAAAAATATATGAATCACACATAAAGTTTGAATTTCTTGATTCTAAACATGTTCAAAATGAGTAAAACTACTTAAGTTTTGGTGTTGCATTATTCAAAAGTTAAAAATTCTAGGAAAGGTGCATAAAGTTTGAATTTTTTGATTCTAAACATGCTTGAAATGAGTAAAAACACTTAAGTTTTGGTGTTGCATTACTCAAAAATTATATGAAACACACATAAAGTTTGAATCTTATTATTTTAAACATGCTCAAAATGAGTAAAACTACTAACGTTTTGGTGTTACATTATTCAAAACTTGAAAATTATAGGAAATGTGTACAAAGTTTGAGTCTTTTGATTCTAAACATGCTCAAAATGAGTAAAACAAATTAAGTTTTGGTGTTGCATTATTCAAAACTCTAAAACTATAGGAAATAAGCATAAAGTTTAAATCTTTTTATTCTAAACATCTTTAGAATGTGTAAAATTGATTAAGTTTTGGTGTTACATTATTTAAAAGTTAGAAATTATAAGAAACAAGCATATAGTTTGAATCTTTTGATTCTAAACATGCTCAAAAAGAGTAAAACCACTTCAGTTTTGGTGTTGCATTATTCAAAACTAAAAAATTATAAGAAATACACATAAAGTTTGATTTTCTAATTTTAAACATGCTTGAAATGAGTCAAACTACATAAATTTTGGTGTTGCATTATTCAAAAATTAAAAATTTATAGAAACATGCATAAAATTTGAATCTTTTAATTGTAAACATGCTGATAATGAGTAAAACTGAATAAGTTTTGGTCTTGTATTATTCAAAGCTCAAAAATTATATGAAACATACATAAAGTTTGAATCTTTTGATTTTAAACATGCTTGAAATGAGTTAAATAGCTTAATTTTTGGTGTTGCATTATTCAAAACTCAAAAATGATTAGAAATGTGCATAAATTTTAAATCTTTTGATTGTAAACATGCTCAAAATGAGGAAAACTACTTAAGTTTTTGTGTTGCATTATTCAATACTCAAAAATTATAGGAACACTTATAAAGTTTGAATCTTTTAATTGTAAACATGCTTGAAATGAGTAAAAATACATAACTTTTAGTGTTGCATTATCCAAAACTAAAAAATTATAGTTCACACGCATAAAGTTTTAATCTTTTGATTTTAAACATACTTGAAACGAGTAAAATTGCCTAAGTTTGCATGTTGCATTATTGAAAACTCAAAAATTATTGGAAACAGGCATAAATTTTTAATCTTTTAATTGTAAACATGCTTGAAGTGAGTAAAACTACCTATGTTTTGGTGTTGCATTATTCAAAACTAAAAAATTAGAGAAAACATGCATAAAGTTTGAATCTTTTGATTCTAAACATGCTCAAAATGAGCAAAATTGATTAAGTTTTGGTGTTGCATTCCTTAAAACTCAAAAATTATAGGAAACTTGCATAAAATTTGAATCATTTGATTCTAAACATGCTTGAAATGACTAGAACAACTAAATTTTTTGTGTTGCATTATTCAAAACATGAAAATTATAGGAAATGTCCATAATGTTTTAATCTTTTAATAGTAAACATGATTGAAATGAGTAAAACTACCTAAGTTTTAGTGTTGCATTTTCTAAAAATAAAAAATTATACGAAACCTACATAATGTTTGAATTTTTTTATTGTAAACATACTCAGAATAAGTAAATCCCCCTATGTTTGGGCGTAACATTATTCAAACTCAAAAACTATATGAAACATGCATAAATTTTAAATCTCTTGATTTTAAACATGTTTGAAATGAGTAAAACTACCTAAGTTTTGGTGTTACATTATTAAAAACTCAAAAATTATAGGAAACACACATAAAGTTTGAATCTTTTTATTTTAAACATGCTCAAAATGAGTAAAACTGATTGAGTTTTGGTGTTGTATTATTCAAAACTCAAAAAATTATATGAAATGAGCATAAAGTTTGAATATTTTGATTCTAAACATGCATGAAATTAGTAAAATTTATTATGTTTTTATGTTGTATAATTTAATACTAAAAAACTATCGAATACCCACATAAAGTTTGAATCTTTTAATTTTTAACATTCTCAAAATAAGAAAAACTACCTAAGTTTGGTGTTACATTATTCAAAACTCAAAAATTATAGGAAACACACAAACTATTTGAATCTTTTGATTGTAAATATGATCGAAAAAAGTAAAACTGCCTATGTTTTAGTGTTGCATTATTCAAAACATAAAACCTCTAGGAAACATGCATAATGCTTGAATTTTTTGATTATAAACATGCTCTAAACGAGTAAAACAACCTAAATTTTGGTGTTGCATTATTCAAAACTCAAAAATTATAGGAAGCACACATATAGTTTGAATATTTTAATTGTAAACATGCTTAAAATGAGTAAAACCACGTAAGCTTTGGTGTTACATTATTAAAAAATCAAAAATTATAGGAAACACACATAAATTTTGAATCTTTTGATTGTAAACATGCTCAAAATGAGTAAAAAGAACTTAAGTTTTGTGTTGTATTGTACAAAAGTCAAAATTTATAGGAAACCTGCATAAAGTTTAAATCATTTAATTCAAAACATACACAAAATGATTAAAATCACTTAAGTTTTGGTGTTTTAGATTATGGTAAAAGCAGGTTTTGAAGGGGCCCCGAAACCCTAGTACAAGGAAAAGAGAAAGAGCAACCAAAACACAGACAAAGTCTAAAAACTACTACAAGGATGTAGCAAAAAATAGGTTTTTAAATGGACCTGAAACCACCGGGAAGATAACCGATCACAACCCAAAAAAATAGGGATCTGGCACCACCATAGACATAGGAAGACAACAAGAAAACAAAGAACTAGACCAGATTCTTTACCAGCAAAAGGAACCAGATTATTCATCCAGTTCCAATATCATTTTCATTGTTTCTTTTTCTTTCAAAATAGTATCCTGGGTAGTGGTTTCCTCCAGCATTGCTCCTCTTTGTGTTACCTTCTTTCTAGTACTTTGTCTCGTTCTTTTATTGGGTCCCTCTAGAGCTTTAGTCTCCTCACTGGCTCTTTTACCAATATTGACAGCAGCAGCACAAATATTGGACGTAGCTTCCTCCATTTTCATTCTATTGTCCTTAATTAGTTCCTGGAGGTTTTTCTCATAGGCTTTGAGCTTGGCTGGGATCTCTCCTATCTGATTATCCATATTGTTGATTATGTTCCATACCTCTTTTAGGGTATCTTCCATTGTTTCCACTTTCCTTTTGAGGTTTATAACCTCCCTACACATCCAAGAATCAAATTGAGAAGATGCCTCTGCTTTGCAATTAACCCAGTTCATTGGAGTATGTGTTTCATCATTCAATTTTTTCCCCCTCCAATCCTCAAAATTTTTATTAAGACTGTTCCTATCTTCTTCAGTAATATCTTCTCGACCCTTATGTTCCCACTCTTTCATTCCATTTTGAATTTCCATTTTCATATCTTGATTATCATCCTACCCTGTGGTTTCCTTTTCGTTCTTTGATGTTGGGTCCTCAACAGGGTCATCTTGGACAAAATCAGCCTCCACCTCTTTCTGGTTTTCCTCTGTATCTTCAGTTCTATTTGCAGAATCCTCCTCTGTATTGACATCATCTTTTTCATTCTTCTCAGGACATTCTTCATTCTCATGAGAGTTTGTAGCCCGACTTTCAGTTCCTTCTTCTTCCTCCAAGTTTTCCTCACTGGGTTTATCAATACTCTCCCGCTCTATTTCTTCTTCTACAATCTGCTTTTTAGTGCTATGGAACTTGATTTTGCCTTTCTCAGTAACACATTCACTCTTTTTATTCCCTGACTCCTTGATTTTCCCCTATTTGGGGTGCTTAACCATAGCATTATTCTTACAGTAGCCTTCGATTAACAGAATAACGCCTTCATGATGGATAGGGCGGGTTTCCTTTTTCCTATGAGCATATAAACTTTGGACCAAGGAGAAACATAGATAAAAGGGAAAAGACAAACTAACCTTGTGCCTGAAATGGTTAAGGAAGACAAAGTGGAATTTGTGCACATGCTTACTTCTTCCGTCCAGAATGAAGTACTCCCTTATGCAGCTTAAGACATCCCTCCATATCCCTTTAATCTAATCCAGTTCAAAGAAATCCCTGTTCTTGACCAGTTTCTGCTCTTCCACTTCCGTTTTAGGGAACCTACAACAGGCCTCATTCGAAATACTTGTCTATTTGGAGAATTTGAGTCCATCAGTAGGCAGCCCAGTAACCTCAGCTATAAAATCCTCTGTTAAGTTCACTGTGACACCATGCAGGGTGACCCTTTCATCCTTCTAATTTTTGAAAAATGCTGTAGTGATATGCGGTTTCGATCCATGAAGTCTTTCCAAATAGCTTGCAACTTTTCCTTTCTGCAGAATTCTCCAGACATCATGTTTTTCTTTCCATTCCTCACAGCTCTTAAGTTCCTGTTTCTAAGGTTCTCCCTTCCTTTCACTTGCCATATTCATTTTCTTAGAGCCCCAATTACAACGGTCATTACAATAATCCCATCTTTTGCCGAGTTGATAGGAAAATCGGCTTTGATTGTGCTTATTCAGGATCCTCTTCTCTCTCTTGAGGGCCTTACTCTTTAATGATTGTTGTCCTTTCCCCGCACCGCCACTCCTCCTACTAATATTATTTCTTATACACTTTGATCTTTCCTTCCTTTGCATGGGTTGCATCATGAAGAATGAGCACCCTCAAATCCACATTCTTTACTAATGTTTTATGCCACCTCACTGTTTGACCATCCCGAACTGTACAATTAGCTAGCCAATCTGCAACACAATTGGCTTCATGATAGGTGTGGGTAATGATCACTTCTTCAAATTTTTTAATTAAAGTTTTCATTTCCATTACCTTATTCTCAATGGTCCAAGACATTGTATTTATATTGTTAAGAATATTTATAATATTCAAGGAGTCCCCTTCAAGCCACAATTTGGGATATCCCTATTCCACAGCAATTTTGAGAGTCTGAAGGGCAGCAGTAGCTTCGGCAATGTGACAATTCACTTTTCCAATAGGGATAGCTATAGCATCAATAACCTTTCCCATATGGTTTCTCAACACTCCACCACAACCTGCATTCCCTGGGTTCCCTTTGGCCGCACCGTCAAAGTTTCCTTTAATCCATCCTTGGGGGGGAACATTCCAAGTAACTCCTACTCCGGGATTATTAGGTTTATCAATAGAATTATCCTTCCTCAAGGGATTTTCCATTTGAAGAGTTGAGCTTGGATTCTTTTGTGATAAGAAATTCTCCTTTAAAGCTCTATGATATTCTGTCCTACCACCCATCCAGGAAGTTCTTTATTTCTGAAGATTCGGTTATTTCTTTCCTTCCATATTCCCCACCAAATATGAGGAAGAGTAAGTTTCCATAAAAAAAGAACTTCATGATTCTTTGAGGGGTAGTACCAGCTTATGAAAGATAATTCCACATTTTTGTGGTGAATCCATGTAATACCCCACAAATTGAGAATCTCCTTCCAAATAAGCTGAGTGAAGGAATAATTCACGAACAGATGATCTCTATCTTCAAAGTCTTTTTTACATAGAATACACCTGTTGACAATATTAATTCCACATTTCTGTAAATTATCCAAAGTCAATATTTTGTTTTGGAGAAGGGTCCAAAAAAAGAATTTGATTTTAGGGATGAGCCCCTTAATCCAGGCTCTCATCCAAAATGGATTGCTACCATTTCCCTTAGAGGTGAAAATGGAAGAGACTTTAAACTATCCGCTTCGCTCTTTATGCCAAACAATTTTATCTTCAAGGTTAGGATATAGAGATATAGCATTTAGGGATAATTGAATTTCCTTGAGATCTTGATCATAATCAATTAGATTAACCCAAGAGTTGTTCTGCCAGTAATGATAAACCATAATTCCCACACTTTGCTTGCATCTTTCTATAACCTCTTTATTTTGGATTTCTTCCTGTAAAGGTTTTCCTTTTAACCAAATATCTTCCCAGAACTTCACCTTTTTACCATTGCCAACTTTCCATGAACTTCCTTCTTCTAGAATATGTTTTGTTCCCTGGACTGCCCCCCATATGGCAGAAGGATGAGAAATGTCTAGAGTAGAAAAGAATTCAGGGAGTGACTTAGCCTTAAATAAGTACTTGTGCTTCCATATTTTACTCCATTTTTTTTCCCTGTTAAGTTTTGGTGTTGCATTGTATAAAAATAAAAAATTATAGGAAACACGCATAAAGTTTGAATCTTTTCATTATAAACATGCTTGAAAAGAGTAAAACTACTTAAGTTTTGGTGTTGCATTATTTAAAACACAAAAATTACACAAAACACCCATAAGGTTTGTATATTTTGATTCTAAACATGCTTGAAATAAGTAAACCCACTTAATTTTTGGTGTTGCATTATTCAAAACTCAAAAAATACAGGAAACATGCATAAAGTTTAAATCTTTTGATTTTAAACACGATCAAAATGAGTAAAACTTCTAATGTTTTGGTGGTACATTACTCAAAGCTCAAAAATTAAAGGAAACATGCATAAATTTTAAATCTTTTGATGTTAAACATGCTCAAAATGAGTATTACCATTTAGTTTTTGGTGTTGCATTATTCAAAACTCAAAAATATTAGGAAACGTGCATAAAGTTTGAATCTTTTAATTCTAAACATGATCGAAATGAGTAAAACCACTAATGTTTTGGTGTTACATTATTTAAAACTCAAAATTATTAAGAAGCACACATAAATTTTGAATGTTTTCATTCTAAACATGCTCAAAATGAATAAATTCACTTAATTTTTGGTGTTGCATTATTAAAAACTAAAAAATTACAACAAAGGCACATAAAGTTTGAGTCTTTTGATTCTAAACATGCTCAAAATCAGTAACACCACTTAAGTTTTGGTGTTGCATTATTTAAAACTAAAAAACTATAGGAAATGTGCATAAAGTTTGAATCTTTTTATTCTAAACATGTTTGAAATGAGTAAAACTGATTAAGTTTTGGTGTTACATTATTCAAAACTCAAAAATTATAGGAAACATACATAAATTTTGAACCTTTGATTATAAACATACTCCAAATGAGTAAAACCAGTTACATTTTGGTGTTGCATTATTCAAAACTCAAAAATAATAGGAAATGTGCAAAAAAGTTTGAATCTTTTAATTCTAAATATGCTCAAAATGAGTAAAACCACTTAAATTTTAGTGTTGCATTATTCAAAACTCAAAAATTATAGGAAACACAAAAAGTTTGAATTTTATGATTCTAAACATGCTCAAAATGAATAAAACCATTTAAATTTTGATGTTGCTTTATATAAAACTCATAAAGTATAGGAAACCCACTTAAAGTTTGAATCTTTTAATTGTAAACATGCTTAAAATGAGTAAAACTACTTAATTTTGGCATTGCATTATTCAAAACTCAAAAATTTATAGGAAACCCACATAAATTTTGAATCTTTTGATTGTAAACATACTCAAAAAGAGTAAAACCCATTAAGTTTTGGTGTTACATTATTTAAAACTCAAAAATTAAAGCAAACTTGCATAAACTTTGAATCTTTATATTCTAAAAATGTTCATCATGAGTAAACTACTTATGTTTTAGTGTTACATTATTACAAACTCAAAAGTTATAGGAAACCCACACAAAGTTTTAATCTTTTGATTGTAAACATGCTCAACATGTGTAAAACTACTTAAATTTTAGTGTTGCATTATTCAAAACTCAAAATTTATAGGAAACCCACATAAATTTTGAATCTTTTGATTCTAAACATGCTTGAAATAATTAAAACCACTTAAGTTTTGGTGTTGCATTATTCAAAACATAGAAACTATAGGAAACACACATAAAGTTGAATCTTTTGATTGTAAACATGCTCGAAATGAGAAAAACCACCTAAACATTAGTGTTGCATTATTCAAAACTAAAAAAATATTGGAAACACGCATAATGTTGGAATCTTTTGTTTGTAAACATGCTCTAAACGAGTAAAACTGCCTAAGCTTTCGTGTTGCATTATTCAAAATTCAAAAATTATAGGCAATGCATATATAGTTTGAATTTTTTAATTGTAAACATGCTCAAAACAAGGAAAATCACATAAGTTTTGGTGTTGCATTATTACAAACTCAAAAATTCTAGGAAATGCACATAACATTCAAATCTTTCGATTGTAAACATGCTCATAAACGAGTAAAATTGCCTATGTTTTGGTGTTGCATTATTCAAAACTCAAAAATTATATGGAACGAGCATAAATTTGAATCTTTTGATTGTAAACATGCTACACCTATGTTTTGGTGTTACATTATTCAAAACTAATAAATTATAGGAAATGCATATAAAGTTTAAATCTTCTAATTGTAAACATGCTCAAAATGAGTAAAAGCACCTAAGCTTTGGTGTTGCATTATTCTAAACTCAAAAATTATAGGAAATATGCATAAAAATTAAATCTTTTGATTTTAAAAATGCTCAAAACTAGTAAACCTACCTATGTTTTGGTGTTACATTATTCAAAACTCAAAAATTATAGGAAATGCTCATAAAGTTTGAATCTTTTGATTGTAAACATGCTTGAAATGAGTAAAACTACTTAAGTTTTGGTGTTATATTATTCAATACTCAAAAATGATAGGAAACATGCATAACATTTGAAATTTTGATTGTAAACATGCTTAAACGATTAAAACTACTTAAGTTTTGGTGTTGCATTATTCAAAACTCAAAAATTATAGGAAACGTGCATAAAGATTGAATCTTTGACTATAAACATGCATGAAATGAGTAAAACCACTTAAGTTTTTATGTTGTATTATTCAAAATTCAAAAATTATATAAAATTCACATATAGGTTAAATCTTTTGAATGTAAACATGCTTGAAACAAGTAAAACTGCTTAAGTTTTTGTGTTATATTATTCAAAACTCAAAAATTATAAGAAATATACATATAGTTTGATTTTTTTGATTGTAAACATGCTTGAAATGAGTAAAACCACCTATGTTTTGGTGTTGCATTATTCAAAACTCAAAAAACATAGGAAATGCGCATAAATTTTGAATCTTTTGATCGTAAACATGCTCAAAATGAGTAAAACTACTCAAATTTTAGTGTTGCATTATTGAAAACTCAAAAATTATAAGAAACATGCATATAGTTTAAGTCTTTTGATTGTAAACATGCTCAAAATGAGTAAAACCATTTAAATTTTGGTGTTGCATTATTCAAAACTCAAAAATTACAGGTAATGTGCATAAAGTTTGAATATTTTGATTGTAAACATGCTCTAAACAAGTAAAACCACTTATGTTTTGGTGTTGTATTATACAAAACTCAAAAATTATATGAAACCCACATAAATTTTGAATCTCTTGATAGTAAACATGCTCAAAATAAATAAAATGACTTAAATTTTTGTGTTGCATTATTCAAAACTCAAAAATGATAGGAAACCTGCATAAAGTTTGAATCTTTAGATTCTAAACATGCTCAAAATAGGAAAAACTACTTATATTTTGGTGTTGTATTATACAAAACTTTAAAAATATAGGAAACCCCCATAAAGTTTGAATCCTTTGATTCTAAACATGCTCAAAATGAGTAAAACTAAAGTTTTGGTGTTGCATTATTTAAAACTAAAAAATTATAGGAAACCCACATAAATTTTAAATCTTTTGATTGTAAACATGCTTAAAACAAGTAAAATTACTTAAGTTTTGGTGCTAAATTCTTCAAAATACAAAAAATATAGGAAACATGCGTAAAGTTTGAATCTTTTTATTATAAACATGCTTACAACGAGTAAACCAACTTAAGTTTTGGTGTTGCATTAATCATACCTCAAAAATTATAGTAAATGTGCATAAAGTTTGAATATTTTGATTTGAAACATGTTTGAAATGAGTAAATTCACTTAAATTTTAGTGTTATATTAATCAAAACTCAAAAATTATAAGAAATGTGCATAAAGTTTGAATCTTTTGATTCTAAATATGTTCAAAATGCATAAAATTGCTTAGGTTTTGGTGTTGCATTATTCAATACCAAAAAATTATAGGAAATGCACATAAAGTTAGAATTTTTTAATTATAAACATGCTTAAAATACATGAAATTGCTCATGTTTTGGTGTTGCATTATTCAAAACTCAATAATTATAGGAAATGTGCATAAAATTTAAATATTTTGATTGTAAACATGCTCGAAACAAGTAAATATGCTTAAGTTTTGGTGTTGCATTATTCAAAACTAAACAATTATAGGAAACTTTCTTAAAGTTTGAATATTTTGATTATAAACATGCTCTAAATGAGTAAAACTAATTAAGTTTTGGTGTTGCATTATTCAAAACTCAAAAACTATAGGAAACAGGCATAAAGTTTGAATCTTTTATTTCGAAACATGTTTAGAATGAGTAAAACTTGTTAAGTTTTGGTATTGCATTATTCAAAACTCAAAAACTATAGGAAACAAGCATAAAGTTTGAATCTTTGATTGTAAACATGCTTGAAATGAGTAAAACCACTTATGTTTTGGTGTCATATTATTCATAACTCAAAAATTATAGGAAACACACATAAAGTTTGAATCTTTTTATTGTAAACATGCTCAAAATGACTAAAACCATGTAATTTTGGTGTTACATTTTTGAAAACTCAAAAACTATATGAAACATGCATAATGTTTGAATATTTTGGTTGTAGACATGCTCGAAATGAGTAAAACCACCTAAGTTTTGGTATTGCATTATTCAAAATAGGAAAATTATAGGAAATGTGCATAAAGTTTCAATATTTTGATTGTAAACATGCTCGAAACAAGTAAAAATGCCAAATATTTTGGTGTTGCAATATTCAAAAATCAAAATTTATAGGAAACTTGAATAAGGCTTGAATTTTTTAATTGTAAACATGCTTGAAATGATTAAAACCACCTAGGTTTTGGTGTTGCATTATTAAAAACTAAAAAAATATAAGAAACAGGCATAAAGTTTGAATAATTTAATTGTAACCATGCTCAAAATGAGTAAAATTGCTTATGTTTTTTCATTGTACTATAGAAAACTCAAAAATTATTAGAAATGCACATAAATTTTGAATCTTTTGATTATAAACATGCTCAAAATGAGGAAAATCATGTAAGTTTTTTGTGTTGCTTTATTAAAAACTCAAAAATTGTAGGAAATGCACATAAAGTTTGAATCTCTTGATTTTAATCTTTCTCAAAAAGAGTAAAATAGCCTAAGCTTTGGTGTTGCATTATTCTAAACTCAAAAATTATATGAAATGCACATTTGATTGTAAACATGCTTGAAATGAGAAAAACGGCATAAGATTTGGTGTTGTATCATTACAAACTCAAAAGTATATGAAACACACATAAAGTTTAAATCTTTAATTGTAAACATGCTAGAAATGATTAAAACAATTTACGTTTTGGTGTTGTATTTTTTAAAACTCAAAAATTATAGGAAATGTAGATAAAGTTTGAATCTTTAGATTTTAAACATGCTTCAAATGAGTAAAACCACTTAAATTTTGGTGTTGCATTATTCAAAACTAAAAACTTATATGAAACAACCATAATGTTTGAATCTTTAGATTCTGAACATTCTCCAAATGAGTAAAATTGCTTAATTTTTGTTGTTGCATTATTCAAAACTCAAAAATCTATTGAAATGTGCATAAAGTTTGGATGTTCTGATTTAAAACCTACTCAAAATGAGTAAAAACACTTGAATTTTGGTGTTACATAATTCAAAACTCAAAAATTATAGGAAACATGCATAAAATATGAATATTTTGATTCTAAACATGATCGAAGCGAGTAAAACCACTTAGGTTTTGGTGTTGCATTATTCAAAGCTCAAATATTATAGGAAACATGCATAAGGTTTGAATCTTTAGATTTTGAAATTTCTCAAAACTAGTAAAACCACTTAAGTTTTGGTTTTGTATTATTCAAAAATAAAAAATTATAAGAAACGTGCATAAATTTTGAATCTTTTGATTCTAAACAGGCTCAAAATGATTAAAACTACCTAAATTTTTATGTATTATTCAAAACACAAAAATTATACAAAACCTGCATGAATTTTGAATCTTTTCATTGTAAACATGCTTGAAATGAGTAAAACTCCTTAAGTTTTTATGTTTCATTATTCAAAACTCAAATATTATAGGAAACCAATGTAAAGTTTGAATCCATAGGTTCTAAACATGTTCAAAATGAGTAAAACTAATTAGGTTTTGGTGTTGCATTATTATAAATTCAAAAATTATAGGACACCCGCATAAATTTGGAATCTTTTCATTGTAAACATGCTCAAAATGAGTAAAACCACTTTAGTTTTGGTGTTGCATTATTCAAAACTCAAAATTTATAGGACATGCAAATAGAGTTTAAATATTTTGATTCTAAACATGCTCAAAATATGCAAAACTACTTAAGTTTTAGTGTTGCATTATTAAAACAAGAATTATAAGAAACAAACATAAATTTTGAATCTTTTGATTCTAAACATATTGGAAATGAGTAAAAATGCTTATGTTTTACTTTTTCATTATTTAAAACTTAAAAAAAATTAGGAAACGTGCATAAAGTTTGAATCTTTTAGTTGTAAACTTACTCAAAATTAGTAAAACCACTTAAGTTCTAGTGTTGCATTATTCAAAACTAAAAAACTAAATGAAACACACATAAAATTTGAGTTCTTTGATCTAAAGATGCTCAAATCATGTAAAATCACTTAAATTTTTGGTGTTGCATTATTCAAAACTCAAACATTATAGGAAACGTGCATAAAATTATAATCTTTTGATTCTAAACATGTTCAAAACATAGAAATATGCTTAAGTTTTAGTGTTGCATTATTCAAAAACTCAAAAATTATAAGAAATGTGTAAAAAGTTTGTATCTTTTGATTGGAAACATTCTTGAAATGAGTAGAACCTCTCAAGTTTTGATGTTGCATTATTCAAAACTAAAAAAATTATAGGAAACATGAATAAAGTTTGACTCTTTTTATTCTAAACATGCCCAGAGTGAGTAAAATTGCTTTTGTTTGGGTGTTACATTATTCAAAACTCAAAAATTATTGGGAACATGCATAAAATTTGAATCTTTTGATTGTAAACATGCTCAAAATGAGTAAAATTATTTAAGTTTTGGTGTTGCATTATTCAAAACTCAAAAATGATAGGAAATGCACATATAGTTTGAATCTTTTTATTGTAAATATGCTTGAAATGAGTAAAACTGCTTAAGTTTTGTTGTTGTGTTGTTCAAAAAAAAATTCTAGGAAATGTTCAAAAAGTTTGAAACTTTTGATTTTAAACATGCTCTAAACAAGTAAAGTCACTTAAGATTTGGTTTTGAATTATTCAAAACTCAAAAATTATAGGAAACATGCATAAAATTTAAATCTTTTGAAAGTAAACATGCTCCAAATGAGTAATGCTACCTAATCTTTGGTTTCGTATTATTCAAAACTAAAAAACTATAGGAAACATGCATACAGTTTGAATCTTTTGATTGTAAACATGCTTTAAATGAGTAAAACCACCTAAGTTTTGGTGTTGCATTAATCAAAACTCAAAAAATATATGAAACATGCATAAAGTTTGAGTCTTTTGATTCTAACATACTCAAAATGAGTAAAATAGCCCAAGTTCTGGTGTAACCTTATTCAAAACTAAATAAATATAGGAAACATGCATAAAGGTTGAATCTTTTGATTGTAAACATTCTCGAAATGAGTGAAATCATCAAATTGTTGTGTTGCATTATTTAAAACTAAAAAATTATAAGAAACGTGAATAGAGTTTGAATATTTTGATTTTAAGCATGCTCGTAATGAGTAAAATTGCCAAAGTTTTGGTGTTGCATTATTCAAAACTCAAAAATTATAGGAAACATGCATACAATTTGAATCTTTTGATTGTAAACATGCTCAAAGCAAGTTAAACTGCCTATGTTTCAGTGTTTCAATATTTAAAACTAAAAAATAATATGAAACATGCATAGAGTTTGAATATTTTGATTGTAAACATGATAAAAATGAGTAAAACCACCCAAGTTTTGGTGTTGCATTATTCAAAACTCAAAAATTATAGAAAACATACATAAAGTTTGAATTTTTAATTATAAACGTGTTTGAAATGATTAAAATTACATAAGTTTTGGTGTTGCATTATTTAAACTCAAAAATGAGTAAAATTACATAGGAAACACATGTAAAGTTTGACTCTTATAACTTTAAAAATGCTCAAATGAGTAAAACCACCTATGTTTTGGTATTTCATTAATCAAAACTAAATAATTATTGGAAATGCCCATAAATATTGAATCTTTTGATTGTAAACATGCTCAAAATGATTAAAGCCACCTAAGTTTTAGTGTTGCATTATTCAAAACCCAAAAACTATTGGAAACCCAATAAAGTTTGAATCTTTTAATGTTAAACATGCTTGTAATGAGTAAAACCACCTATGTTTTGGTGTTGTATTATTTAAACTCAAAAATCATAAGAAATGTGCATAAATTTTGAATCTTTTGATTATAAACATGCTCACAATGAGTAAAATCACTTAAGCTTTGGTGTTACATTATTCAAAACTCAAAAATTATAGGATACATGCATATAGTTTGAATGTTTTGATTGTAAACATGCTCAAAATGAGTAAAGTCACCTAAGTAAAAAATTATAGGAAATGCACATAAAATTTGAATCTTTTGATTATAAACATGCTCAAAAGAAGTAAAACCACCTATGTTTTGGTGTTGCATTATTCAAAACTCAAAAATTATAAGAAATATGCACAAATTTTAAATCTTTTGATTTTAAGCATGCTTGAAACATGTAAAACCACCTATGTTTTGGTGTTGTGTTATTCAAAACTCAAAAATATGTTTTGGTGTTGTTTGATTCAAAATTAAAATATATAGGAAACCCAAATAAATTTTAAATCTTCTGATTGTAAACATGCTCAAAATGACTAAAACTACTTAAGTTTTGGTGTTGTATTACTCAAAACACAAAAAATATACAAAACCTTCATAAATTTTGAATCTTTTCATTGTAAACATACTTGAAATGAGTAAAACCCCTTAAGTTTTTATGTTTCATTATTCAAAACTCAAAAATTATAGGAAACCAACGTAAATGTTGAATCCTCAGATTCTAAACATGTTTAAAATGAGTAAAACTAATTAGGTTTTGGTGTTGCATTATTAAAAACTCAAAAACTATAGGACACCCACATAAAGTTTGAATCTTTTGATTGTAAAAATGCTCAAAATGAGTAAAACCACTTTAGTTTTGGTGTTGCATTATTCAAAACTCAAAATTTATAGGAAATGTACATAAAGTTTAAATCTTTTGATTCTAAACATGCTTAAAATATGCAAAATTACTTAAGTTTTGGTATTGCATTTATTGAAAACAAAAATTATAAGAAACACACATAAATTTTGAATCTTTTGATTTTAAACATGTTGGAAATGAGTAAAAATGCTTATGTTTTACTTTTGCATTATTTAAAACTCAAAAAATTCTAGGAAACGTGCATAAAGTTTGAATATTTTGATTGTATACTTGCTTAAAATGAGTAAAACCACTTATATTCTAGTGTTACATTATTCAAAACTCAAAAATTAAAGGAAACACATAAAATTTGAGTTTTTTTATTCTAAAGATGCTCAAATAATGTAAAATCACTTAAATTTTGTTGTTCCATTATTCAAAACTCAATAATTATAGGAAACATAAATAAAATTTGAATCTTCTGATTCTAAACATGTTCAAAACGCAGAAATATGTTTATGTTTTGGTGTTGCATTATTCAAAACTCAAAAATTATAAGAAATGCATAGAAAGTTTGTATCTTTTGATTGGAAACATTCTTGAAATGAGTAGAACCTCTCAAGTTTTGATGTTGCATTATTCAAAACTCAAAAATTATAGGAAACATGAATAAAGTTTGACTCTTTTTATTGTAAACATGCTCGAAAAGAGTAAAATTGCCTTTGTTTGGGTGTTACATTATTTAAAACTCAAAAATTATAGTGAACATGCATAAAATTTGAATCTTTTGATTGTAAACATGGTCAAAATGAGTAAAATCTCTTAAGTTTTGTTGTTACATTATTCGAAACTCAAAAATTATAGGAATGAACATATAGTTTGAATCTTTTTATTGTAAATATGCTTTATATGAGTAAAACTGCTTAAGTTTTGTTGTTGTGTTGTTAAAAAAAATTACTAGGAAATGTTCAAAAAGTTTGAAACTTTTGATTTTAAACATGCTCTAAAGAAGTAAAGTCACTTAAGTTTTGGTGTTGCATTATTCAAAACTAAAAAATTATAGGCAACATGCATAAAGTTTGAATCTTTTGATTGTAAACATGCTCAAATGAGTAAAACTATTTAAGTTTTGGTGTTGCATTATTCAAAACACAAAAAATTATATGCAATGCTCATATAATTTGAATCTTTTTATGGTAAATATACTCAAAATGAGTAAAACCACTTAAGTTTTATTGTTGCATTATTCAAAAGTAAAAAATTATAGGAAACATGCATAAAGTTTGAATCTTTTAATTTTAAACATGCTCTAAATGAGTAAGACTGGTTAAGTTTTTATGTTACATTATTCAAAACTCAAAAATTATTGACAACTCACATAAATTTTGAATCTTTGATTGTAAACATGCTCTAAAGGAGTAAAACCACTTAAGTTTTAGTGTTTCATTATTCAAAACTCAAAAATTATAAGAAATGTGAATAAAGCTTGAATTGTTTGATTGTAAACATGCTCCAAACAAGTAAAACCATTGGTGTTGAATTTTTTAAAACATAAAAATTATAGGAAACGTGCATAATGTTTGAATATTTTGATTGTAAACATACTCCAAATGAGTAAAATTGGCTATGTTTGGGTGTTACATTATTCAAAACTCCAAAATTATAGGAAAAATGCATAAAGTTTAAATCTTTTGATTTTAAACATTCTTGAAATGAGTAAAACTACGTAAGTTTTAGTGTTGCATTATTCAAAACTCAAAAATTATAGGAAACATGCATAATGTTTGAATCTTTTGATTGTAAACATGCTCGAACCAAGAAAAACCACCTAAGTTTTGGTGTTGCATTATTCAGAGTTCAAAAATTATAGAAAATATGCATAAAATTTAAATCTTTTAATTTCAAACATTCTCAAATTGAGTTAAACCAAAAAATTATTAGAAACCCATAAAAAGTTGAATCTTTTGATTATAAACATGCTTTAAATAAGTCAAACCACTTAAGTTTTGGTGTTGCATTATTCAAAACTTAAAAATTATAGGAAATGTACTTAAAGTTTGAATTTTTTGATTGTAAACATGCTCAGAACAAGTAAAACCACCTATGCTTTGGTGTTGCATTTTTTAAAACTCAAAAATTATAGGAAACATGCATAATGTTTAAATATTTTCATTGTAAACATACCTAAAATGAGTAAAACTACCTATTTTTGGGTGTTGCATTATTCAAAACTCAAAAATTATAGGAAATGTGCATAAATTTTAGTTCTTTTGATTTTAAACATGCCTGACATGAGTAAAACCACCTAAGTTTTGTTGTTACATTATTCAAAACTCAAAAATTATAAGAAACATGCATAAAGTTTAAATGTTTTGATTCTAAACATGATCACAATGAGTAAAACTGATTAAGTTTTCGTGTTGCATTATTCAAAACTCAAAAATTATAAGAAACCTGCATAAAATTTAAATCTTTTAATTCTAAACATGCTTGAAATGAGTAAAACTACTTAAGTTTTTTGTGTTACATTATTCAAAACTCAAAATTATAGGAAAACCACATCAAGTTTGAATCTTTTGATTTTAAATATGCTCAAAATGTGTAAAACTACTTATGTTTTGGTGTTGCATTATTCAAAACTCAAAAATTATAAGAAACATGCATAAAGGTTGAATCTATTATTCCAAAAATGTTCTAAACGAGTAAAACCACCTAAGTTTGGTGTTGCATTATTCAAATATCAAAATTTATAGGAAACGTGCAAACTATTTGAATCTTGTGATTCTAAACATGCTCAAAATAGGTAAAACCATTTATATTTTGGTGTTGGATTATTCAAAACACAAAAAATTATAGGAAATGTACATATTGTAAAACCTAAGTTTTGGTGTTGCATTATTCAAAACTCAAAATTAGAGGAAACATGCATATAATTTAAATCTTTTGATTGTAAACATGCTAGAAATGAGTAAAACCACATAAGTTTTGGAGTTTCATTATTACAAACTAAAAAACTATAGGAAACACACATAAATTTGAATCATTTGATTGTAAACAAGTTCAAAATGACTAAAACTACTTAAGTTTTGTGTTGCATTGTACAAAACTCAAAAAATATAGGAAACCCGCATAAGGTTTGAATCTTTTGATTCTAAACATGCTCAAAATGAGTAAAACCACTTAAGTTTTGGTGTTGCATTATACAAAACTTAAAAATTAGAGGAAATGCACATAAATTTTGAATCATTTGATTCTAAACATACTTAAGATGAGTAAAACCACTTAAGTTTTAGTATTACATTATTCAAAACTCAAAACATATAGGAAAAGAAGATAAGGTTTGAATCTTTTGATTCTAAACATATTTGAAACAAATAAAATTGCTTAAGTTTTGGTGTTGCATTATTCAAAACTCAAAAAAATTAGAAAACATGCATAAAGTTTGAATCTTTTGACTCTAAAAATGATCGTAATGAGTAAAACTGCTTATGTTTTAGTGTTGAATTAGTTAAAATTCAAAAATTATAGTAAACATGCATAAATTTTGAATCTTTTAAATTTAAACATGTTCAAAATGAGTAAAACTGATTAAGTTTTGGTGTTGCATTATTCAAAACTCAAAAAATATTAGGAAACACACATAAAGTTTGAATCTTTTATTTCTAAACATGCTCAAAATGAGTAAAATCACTTAAGTTTTGGTGTTGTTTTATTCAAAACTCCAAAATATTACGAACCATGCATAAAGTTTGAATCTTTTGATGCTAAACATGCTCGAAATGAGAAAAACCGATTAAGTTTTGGTGTTGCATTATTCAAAACTCAAAAATTATAAGAAATGCACATAAAGTTTTAATCTTTTGATTGTAAACATGATCAAAACGAGTAAAACCAAATAATTATTGGTGTTGTATTATTCAAAACTCAAAAATTATATAAAATGTACATAATGTATGGATCTTTTGATTTTAAACATGCTCAAAATGAGTTAAATTGCTTATGTTTTGGTGTTGCATTATTCAAAACTCAAAAATTATAAGAAACGTGCATAAAGTTTATATCCTTTAATTGCAAACATGCTCAAAATGAGAAAAACCACTTCAGCCTTGGTGTTGCATTATTCAAAACATAAAAATTATAGGAAATACCCGTAAAGTTTGAATCTTTTAAATGTAAACATGCTCAAAATGAGTAAAACTACCTAAATTTTCGTGTTGCGTTATTAAAAAATATAAAAGTATAGGAAACACCCATATAGTTTTAATCTTTTAATTTTAAACATACGAGAAAGGAGTAAATCTACCTAAGTTTTTGTGTTACATTATTCAAAACTTAAAAATTATAAGAAATATGCATAAAGTTTAAATCTTTTAATTGTAAACATGCCTGAAATGAGTAAAATGCTTAAGTTTTAGTGTTATAGTATTCAAAACTCAAAAATTATAGGAAATGTGCTTAAAGTTTGAGTCGTTTAATTGTAAACATGTTTGAAAAAATTAAAACCACATAAGTTTCGGTGTTGCATTTTTTAAAACTAAAAAATTATAGAAAACACGTAGAATGTTTGAATCATTTGATTGTAAACATACTCAAAATGAGTAAAACTACCTATGTTTGGGTGTTGCATTATTCAATCTCAAAAACTATAGGAAACATGCATAGAGTTTAAATATTTTGATTTTAAATATGCTTGAAATGAGTAGAACCACCTAAGTTTGGGTTTTTCATTTTTTAAAACTCAAAGATTATAAGAAACATATATAAAGTTTGGATATGTTGATTCTAGACATGCTCAAAATGAGTAAAATTGATTAAGTTTGGTGTTTCATTATTCAAAACTCAAAAACTATAGAAAACCCTCATAAAGATAAAATCTTTTAATTCTAAACATGCTTGAATTGAGTAAACTACTTAAGTTTTTATGTTGCATCATTCAAAACTAAAAAAATATAGGAAACCCTCATAAAGTTTGAATCTTTTGATTTTAAACATGCTCAAAATGAGTAAAACTACTTAAGTTTTGGTTTTGCATTATTCAAAACTCAAAAATTATAATAACATGCATAAAGGTTGAGTCTTTTGACTCTAAACATGCTTAAAATGAGTAAAACAACCTAAGTTTGGCATTGGATTATTCAAAACTCAAAAGTTATAGGAAATGTGTAAACTATTTAAATCATAAAAAATATAGGAAATGCACATAATGTTTGAATATTTTGATTACAAGCATGATCAAAATGAGTAAAATGTGTAAGTTTTGGTGTTGCATTATTACAAACTCAAAAATTATAGGTAACGTACATAAAGTTTGAGTCTTTTGACTGTAAACATGCTAGAAATGAGTAAAACTACTTAATTTTAGTGTTGCATTGTACAAAACTAAAAAATTATAAGAAACCCACAAAGTTTGAATGTTTTTATTATAAACATGATTGAAACAAGTAAAACTACTTAAGTTTTGGTGTTGCATTGTACAAAACTCAAATAATAGGGAATGTGCTTAAAGTTTGAATTTTTTCATTCTAAACATGCTTGAAAGGAGTAAAACCATAAAAGTTTTGGTGTTACATTATTCAAAACTCAAAAACTATAGGAAACACACATAAGGTTTGAATATTTTGATTAAAAACATGCTCAAAACAAGTAAAACCACTTAATTTTTGGTTTTGAATTATTCAAAACTCAAAAATTATAGGAAACGTGCATAAAGTTTAAATCTTTTGATTTTAAAGATGCTTGAAACAAGTAAAATTGCTTAAGTTTTTACATTTCATTACTCAAAACACAAAAATTATAGGAAACATGCATAAAGTTTGAATCTTTTATTTCTAAACATGCTTGTAATGAGTAATACCACTTAAGTTTTGGTGTTGCATTATTCAAAACTCAAAAATATTAGGAAACACAAATAAAGTTTTATTATTTTGATTCTAAACATGCTCGAAACGATTAAAATCACTTAAGTTTTGGCATTGCATTTTTCAAAACTCAAAAATATTAGGAAATGTAGATAAACTTTGAATCTTTTGATTCTAAACATGCTCAAAATGAGTAAAATTGCTTAAGTTTTGGTGTTGTTTATTCAAAACTCAAAACTTATAAGAAATGTGATTAAAGTTTGAGTCTTTTGATTCTAAACATGCTCAAAATGAGTAATATCGCTTAAGTTTTGGTGTTACATTATTGAAAACTCAAAAACTATAGGAAATGCACATAAATTTTGAATCTTTTGATTCTAAACATGCTCAAAATGAATAAAACTGACCCAGTTTTAGTGTTGCATTATTCAAAACTCAAAAATTATAGGAAAGATGCATAAAGTTTGAATCTTTTGATTCTAAACATGCTCAAAATTAGTAAAATGACTTAAGTTTTGGTGTTGCATTATTCAAAACTCAAAAATTATAGGAGATGTGTATAATGTTTGAGTCTTATGATTGTAAACATGCTGGAAATGAGAAAACCACCTATGTTTTGGTGTTTCATTATTTAAAACTCAAAATGATAAGAAGTGTGCATATAATTTGAATCTTTTGATTGTAAACATGCTTGAAATGAGAAAAACCACATAAGTTTTAATGTTTCATTATTACAAACTCAAAAATTATATGGAACATACATAAAGTTTGAATTTTTTTGGTAAACATGCTTAAAATGAGTAAAACTACTTAAGTTTTGTGTTATATATACAAAACTCAAACATTATAGGAAACCCACATAAAGTTTGAATCTTTTGACTCTAAATATGCTTGGAATGAGTAAACTACTTAAATTTTTATGTTGCATTGTACAAAACCCAAAATTATAAAAAACGTGCATAAAGTTTGAATATTTTGATTCTAAACATGTTTGAAAAGAGTAAACTACTTAAGTTTTGATGTTGCATTGTACAAAACCCAAAATTATAAAAAACGTGCATACAGTTTGAATCTTTTGATTCTAAACATGCTTGAAAAGAGTAAAACTGGTTAAGTTCTGGTGTTTCATTATTCAAAACTCAAAAATTATAGGAAACATGCATAAAGTTTGAATATTTTGATTCTAAACATGCTCAAAATGAGTAAAACCACTTAGGTTTTGGTGTTGCATTACTCAAAACTCAAAAATTATAGGAGACATGCATAAAGTTTGAATATTTTGATTCTAAACATGATTGAAATGAGTAAAACCATTTATGTTTTGGTTTTGCATTATTCAAAACTCAAAAATATTAGGAAACGTGCTGAATCTTTTGATTCTAAACATGCTCAAAATGAGTAAAAGCACTGAAGTTTTATTGTTTTAATATTCAAAACTCAAAAATATTAGGAAACACACGTAAGGTTTGATTTTTTTGATTCTAAACATGCTCAAAATGAGTAAAACCACTTAATTTTTGGTGTTGCATTAGTCATAAGTCAAACTTGATAGGAAATGTGCATAAAACTTTAGTCTTTCAATTTTAAACATGCTCAAAACAAGTAAAACCATTTAAGTTTTGGTGTTGCATTATTCAAAATTAGAAAACTATAGGAAATTTGCATAAAGTTTGAATATTTTAATTCTAAACATGTGCGAAATGAGTAAAATTGATTAAGATTTGGTGTTGTATTATTCCAAACTCAAAAATTATAGGAAACATGCATAAAGTTTTAATCTTTTGATTCTATACATGCTTAAAATGAGTAAACCCACTTAAGTTTTGGTCTTACATTATTCAAAACTCAAAAATGATAGGAAATGAGCATAAAGTTTGAATATTTTAATTGTAACCATGCTTGAAACAAGTAAAAACCGCTTAAGTTTTGGTGTTGCATTATTGAAAACTCAAAAATTATAGGAAACACACATACAGTTTGAATCTTTTGATTGTAAACATGCTTGAAATGAGATAAACCAAATAAGTTTTGGTGTTGCATTATTTAAAACTAAAAAAATAGAGGAAACATGCATAAAGTTTGAATCTTTTTATTTTAAACATGTTTGAAATGAGTTAAACCATTTAAGTTTTGGTCTTGTATTATTCAAAACTCAAAAATTATAAGAAACATGCATAAATTTTAAATCTTTTAATTGTAAACATGCTCAAAATGAGAAAAACCACTTAAGTTTGGGTGTTGCATTATTAAAAACCCAAAAATTGTAGGAAGCACACATAATGTTTGAATCTTCTGATTGTAAACATGCTCGAAATGAGTAAAAGCACCTATGTTTTAGAGTTTCATTATTCAAAACTTAAAAAATATAAGAAATCCACAAAGTTTGAATTTTTTTATTTTAAACATTCTCAACTTGAGTTAAACTACTTATGTTTTGGTATTTCATTATTCATAACTTGAAAATTATAGGGAACATGCGTAAATTTTTAATCTTTTGATTGTAAACATGCTTGAAATGAGTAAAACCACCTAAGTTTTGGTGTTGCATTACTCAAAACTCAAAAATTATAGGAAATGTGCATAACATTTGAATCTTTTGATTGTAAACATGAAATAAATGAATAAAGCCACCTAAGTTTTGGTGTTGCATTATTCAAAACTCAAAAATTATAAGAAAAGTGCATAACGTTTGAATCTTTTGATTGTAAACATGCTTAAAATGAGAGAAATAACCTAAGTTTTGGTGTTGCATTATTAAAAACTAAAAAATGATAGGAAATACACATAAATTTGAATATTTTGATTATAAACATGCTCAAAGTGAGTAAAACTACCGAAGTTTTGTGTTACACTATTCAAAACTAAAACATTATAAGAAACATGCATAGAGTTTGAATCTTTTTATTATAAACATGCTCAAAATGAGTAAAACCACAAAAGTTTTGATGTTTCAGTATTCAAAACTCAAAAATTATAAGAAATGTGCATACAATTTGAATCTTTTGATTGTAAAAAATGCTCTAAATGAGTAAAACTGCCTAAGTTTTGGCATTGCATTATTCAAAAATAAAAAATTATAGGAAAGGTGCATAGAGTTTGACTCTTTTGATTGTAAACATGCTCAAAATGAGTAAAACTACCTATGTTTTGGTGTTGCTTTATTCAAAACTCAAAAATTATAGAAAACACACATAAATTTTGAATATTTTGTTTATAAACACAATCAAAATGATTGAAACAACCTAGGTTTTTGTTTTGTATTATTGAAAACTCAAAAATTATTGGAAACATGCATAAAGTTTGAATCCTTTAATTTAAAAAATACCTGAAATAAGTAAAACTACCTATGTTTTGGTGTTGCATTAATCAAAACCAAAAAATATAGGAAATACCCATAAAGTTTGAATGTTTTGATTGTAAACATGCTCAAAATGAGTAAAATCGCTAAGTTTTAGTGTTGCATTATTCAAAACTCAAAAATTATAGCAAAGCCACATAAAGTTTGAATCTTTTTATCATAAACATGCTCGAAATAAGTAAAACTACCTATGTTTTGGTGTTACATTATTCAAAACTCAAAAATTATAGGGAACGTCCATAAATTTGAATTTTTTGATTGTAAACATGTTTGTAATGAGTAAAACCACCTAAGTTTTAATGTTACATTATTTAAAACTCAAATATAATAGGAAATGTGCATAAAGATTGAATCTTTTGATTATAAACATTCTCAAAATGAGTAAAACCACTTAAACTTTTGTGTTACATTATTCCAAACTCAAAAAATATAGGTAACGTGCATATAATTTGAATTTTTTTTTATTGTAAACATACTCGAAATGAGTAAAACCACCTATGTTTTGGTGTTGTATTATTCAAAACACAAAATAAAAGGAAATGCACATAAATTTTGAATCTTTTGATTTTAAATGTTCTTAAAATGAGTAAAACCACCTAAGTTTTGGTGTTGCATTATTCAAAACTCAAAAATTATAGGAAATGCACATAAATTATAAATCTTTTGATTCTAACATGTTCGAAATGAGTAAAACCACTTAAGTTTTGGTGTTATTATTCAAAAATAAAAAATTATTGGAAATGTGCATAAGGTTTAAATATTATGATTATGAACATGCTCAAAATGATTAAAACCACTTAAGTTTTGGTGTTGTATTATTCAAAATTGAAACAAGATAGGAAACCTACATAAAGTTTGAATCTTTTGATTGCAAACATGCTCAAAATGAATAAAACTACTTAGGTTTTGGTGTCGTATTATTCAAAACTCAAAAATTATAGGAAACCCACATAAATTTTGAATCTATTGATTGAAAACATGCTCAAAATGAGTGAAATCACTTAAGTTTTAGTGTTACATTATTCAAAACTCAAAAATTATAGGAAACGTGTATAAAGTTTGAATTTTTTAATTGTAAACATGCTCAAAATGAGTAAAACTAGTTATGTTTTGGTGTTTCATTATTAAAAACACAAAAATTAAAAGAAACATGCATAAATTTTGAATCATTTGATTCTAAACATGCTCAAAACTATTAGTGTAGGTTTTTATTTTTTCCTATTTATTAATTAGGGAAATTGTATTTCTTGTGCATACATGGAGTTTTCCTACATTTGTGGGATAGGCTAGCTTATGTGGAGGTGTGTGTCATAGATATGTCATAGGTGTCATAAGAATGTCATAAGTAACTCCCTTGATGGGAGTTACTTCTCTATTCTTAGCACCTTGTCACCACCTTTCATGGAGGAGTTACATTCTATTCTTGGGGTACCTTGTCCACCTTTTGTGAAAGAGTTACTTACGTACTCTCCTATTTGTATTCCTCACTTTGGCCATCTCATGCTAATAATATTTTGGTTTTCTCCATTTTGTCTTGTGCAATTTATCTTATTGTGTTAATTTCAAATTGCTTTAGCATCTTTGTGGTGTGCACTTGCTTCAACTTGTGTGATCACGTCTCCATTGCACTCGCATTATTTGGATTCTGGTAACAACTCTGATATGGTATCCGAGCTAACCCGGTAATCTTGTGTGTGATTATGCTTTTAGCTTATTTTGAAATCAAGATGAGTGGAGTTCTCTTTATTTTTTTATTCTAGATTTGGTCTAAAATTTAAAAACAAATTCTGTTTATATCATTTCTGGTTAGTTTCCTTGGAAATCCTTGGCCTTTGGGTGTCTTGGTTGTCTTTACTTCAGGGGCTGGTTCATATGTTTCTCTTCTTGGGTGCCATTGTTGTGTGGAGCAGCAGAGGGAGGAGCAGCAACTCCAAAAAGTAGTCCTTCCAGCATCCTTCTACAGCGAAGCTTCTAGGCTTCACTTCTGCGCCAACTTTAGCTTTACTTATGTGCCAACTTTAGCTTCACTTCTACCATGCCACACTTTTGGTCTGCACTAACCTCCTTTCCAGCAAGGAGCATCAGTAGCTGTCAGTTCCAGCCACGTCATCTGGCCGTATGACATCCTTCCGGCAGGTCTGCAAGTTTTTTTAAGCAAAATCAGGCACTTTTTTTTTCTAGTTTGGCATCCCAAGTCACTAGGCATTTTGTTTCCACACCTGGTCTGTCTCTTCTCTTCTATTTTTCTAATGTACTTTGAGATTTGTGAGGTGCAAATTCAATATATTTGTCTTTTCTGACTAGCCAAATCAAAACTGTGCCCTTGTTTGTAAGACAATTCTACCTGCTATTTTTTCTTGAAAATGGTGCTCCTTTCATGCTTGGCGTCCCATGTGGACCCTTAAACACCTTGGAAATCCTTCAAAATTGTCTTCGCTTTTTTTTTTTAGTTTAAAATTGACTTGATAAAACAAAAATTAGTCAATTTGACTGAATGTTAAGGATTTTAGATAGTTTTGTATTTTTTGGGGGTTTGAATTAAAACTTGTATCTTCGGCCTACGAAGACGAAGGGTAAGGCTCAGGTTGGCGGGAGGCCAATTCCTCCTCACACAAACCTCCTTTAGATTCCTCATTTTGTGCTGAATCCAATGAGTGGTTGGAAGGCCACTTTCTCTCCCCATAAAAAATATTTTTTTAATGTTTTAGTGTTTTTTTTGCAAAAACACTAGTTTATGGGAAAATTGTAACTTTAATATCTTACAAATTGTAGCTCGGTTTTGGTTTCCATTTTTTTTAGAAGTGCTTGTAATTCAATTCTCTACAGTGTAGACTTTTTATTTTTCAAAAAATGCACTAGTTTATAAAGTGCCAAAATTTTGGGTCTCCCAGGATGCATTTTCGACTGAGTTCGACGTCTTATTTGCTTTAGTCTTGCACTAATTGCTCTAAGACGTATTTTCGACTGATTTTGACATATTTTGAGTGTGCACTTGCATATTTGGGGGGGCTCAATATTTCGGGGGGGTGTGATTGCTTTTCACAACTTACTTTCATTCTCCTTTCTGCATACATTCACAACTTGCAATCAACACAACTTTAACTAAATTCAGCTAAAAAATAGATTATTTTCAACTTAAACCCCTAACACCCTTCAACTATCATGAATGGAAAGTTAAAATGGCAATCATTCTTAGAAGCAAAGGGTTGTATAGGATCACCATGGGTACTGAAGTAGAACCCAACACAGATGCTGAAAAGGTCAAGTGGTACAACCATAGTGATGAAGCCTATGGATTACTGAGCTTGTTTGTGTCTCCTAAACTTCTCTTCTATCTAGAATCCTCTCAGACTCCCAATGACATATTGGACACCTTAGAAAAGTTATTTGGAAAGCTGATGAGATGAGAGGTCATGAGCTCGAAAATGAACTCGTAAGTCTAAGTCCTAGCAACTTTGACACCCTACAGGTCTTCTTCACTAAGTTTAAGGCCCTTAAATTGCAATTGAAAGAATGCAGGATAGAGAAGAAAGATGATCAACTCATACTTTCTATTCTCACAAAGTTAGGTCCAAGTTATTCAGTCTTTGTCTCCACTTTCCATGCCACAAAAAGTGCCCTTGACACTACATGAAAAATGCCTTCTTTGGATTCATTCATTGTTGACTTGACTAGGGAACAAGATAAGCTAATTCAAATGGGCATAATGAATTCTACTCAAACCCAAGCTTTGATAGCTAGAAATGGTAAGGACAAGACTTTAACAAAGGAGAAGAAAAAAAAGAACAAGGACCAAGAAAAGAAGAAAGAAAACAACAATCCTGCCAAAAACAACATTGAGTTTTCATCCTCCAACGCTAAACCTAAGAAGGAGAAGGTTAAGTGTGCCTATTGTAAAAAGACAGGGCATGATGAACACAAATGCATGAAGAAACAAATATATCACCTAACTCATCTTCTAGAGAAGAACAACATAGGTGTTCCTGAGTCCATCAAGCAGAATTCATCTACCCAAGATTCTACCAAGGCAAAAGGCAAGGGTAAGGAGAAAGAAAAGGGCAAGGCCCTTGTAGCTACAGAAGCTTCTACATCTTTATGGGTCATCGACTCGGGTGCTTCTCACCACATGGGCTCTTCACTAGTTGAGTTTTCATCTTTAGAGCCTTGTAGCATGACTTCAATTAGTTTGGGTGATGACACTTCAGTTTTTATTGCAAGGAGAGGGTCAGTTGAAATGGAAGGAGGAACATTCAACAATGTTCTAAGTGTTCCTTCTCTTTCAACCAATCTCCTATCAGTGTACCAAATCACTCACATTGATCGGGGTATGAGAGTTGAGTTTTCACCAAATTCAGTGGCTATCAGGGAGTTACACAGTGATACTACAGTGATAGTGGGTAGGGCAGATCACCAAGCCAGGTTATACACCTTCTCACATTTTGTATCAAATTCTTCTCTAACAGCATTGCTGACTCATTCAGATGGAGTTAGCAAATTATGGCATGAGCGGTTTGGCCACCTTAACTACTGCTATCTTGAGTAACTTTGCAAACATGACATGGTCATTGGCTTGCCTCGTGTCTAATTCTCAAAAGGACTTTGTGAGGGGTGCTCCCTTGGGAAGCATCTTGAAGCAAAATTTGACAAAGGTAAAGCTTGGAGGGCTTCACAACCTTTGGAGTTAGTCCACAGTGATGTATTGGGACCCTTTCCCAAACCATCTTTCACAAGGGCCAAGTATATCCTCACTTTCATTGATGATTTCTCTAGGTACACTTGGATATATTTTCTCAAACAAAAGTCTGAAGTGTTTGAAAATTTTCTAGACTTTAAGGCTCTTGCCGAGAAATAGAGTGAGAAATCCATTAAGGTTCTTCAAACTGATAATGGAGGGGAGTATGTTAGCATCAGGTTTGAGAAATTTTGTACCACAGAGGGGATTGATTTATAGCGCACAATCACTTACAGTCCTTCATAGAATGGGGTTGCAGAATGCAAGAATAGGTTCTTGAAAGAGATGGGTAGCTGTATGGTTCACTCCAAATCCTTAGCACCACAGTAATGGGGCAAAGCTATTAATTGTGCTTGCTACATTCAAAATAGGGTTCCTCATAAAGCTTTGAAAGGGATAACACCCTTTGAAGCTTGGCATAAAAGGAAACTTGATGTTAAGCACCTTAGAGTTTTCATATCCCCAGCTATGACCCGCATTCCAAAGAAGAAACACAAAGCTATGGAATGTCAGTCTAAGCCTTGCATCTTTGTAGGATATTCAGATGGTATTAAGGGATATCACCTTCTAAATCCAATTACTCAAGAGTTGCTCATCGAGAGAAGTGTCCATTTTCAGGAGAGTCTTAGAGACTCAACACTTGACACTTCTTCTCCCTCATCAGATCTACTTCTTCATGATGATTCCTCGTCAGATTCAGATCAGCCATAGTAGGTTCTTGAGCCAGAGACATCTTCTTCTTCTTCGAGTTCAGACAGTGAGGACAGTGATGCAAAGTCATCTACCTCTAGTCAGTTAGAAGATGAGTTAGCACCTAACTCGCTCAATTATGAGCCACTTTGGGCTAGACAGACACTTGAGAGTGCTGGCACTTGGGCAGGAGATCTCGTAGATAAAAAATGTACTAGGGGGGATTTTCAGAGAGATCCACATGCCTTCTTTTCTATAGTTTCAGATCCATAGACTTTTTGAGAGGCATCTGGGGTACCTGAGTGGGATAGTGCTATGGAGTAAGAATATTCTTCCTTAATCAAAAATCACACTTGGGATTTAACTTCACTTCTCAAGGGAAGAAAGATGGTTCAATGCAGGTGGATATATTAGACCAAGTTTGCAGCAGATGGGTCGGTTGATAGGTACAAGGTGCAATTGGTCGCCAAGGGTTTCTCACAAGTGGCAGGCATTGACTACTCAGAGACCTTTGCACCCATTACAAATATGACTTCTATCTGTCTCACCTTGGCTATTGCCGCAACACATGGTTGGGATGTGCATCAGATGGATGTGAAGAGTGCCTTTCTTCATAGAGACCTAGAGGAGGAGATCTACATGGAACAACCACCAAGATTTGTGTAGGATTCTTCCTTAGTATCCAGACTTAGGAAATCTATCTATGGCCTCAAACAGGCCCCTCAGGCTTGGTATGCCAAGATGGATTCCTTCCTTCTCACAGTAGGTTTCACTAGGTGACATTTTGATCCCAATGTCTACTTCTTGCAGTAGGATGATTCGCTCTTGATTTTGGTTTTATATGTTGATGACCTTTTGATCATCGAGAGTTCTTCATCGGCTATTGCAGTGGTGAAGGCATCTCTTTAGGATAGATTTGACATGATAGACTTGGGTTTATTGCACTACTTCCTTGGCATCGAGATCTCACAGTCAAATTTAGGGATTTCTCTTACACAGCCTAAGTTGCTCTTGACTTATTGGCTTAGTTTCACATGGCTGATTACAAGCCATTTTTGACTCCCTTTCTATTAGGAGTCAAGCTTGAGGCTGATTGTTCTTCACCATTGGTTGATGCTACTCAGTATTGACAATTTTTTGGTAGTCTCATCTACTTGACTCACACCAGGCCTGACATTTTATATACAGTGGGACTTGTCTCCAGATTCATGTAGGAACCAGATGAGCTGCATTGGAAAGCAACTAAGATAATCTTGCATTACATACAGGGTTCACATAGATATGGGATTCATTATAGATTTAGCGTAGAGGTTGACTTGGTTGGATATACAGATTCAGACTGGGTTAACGATTCACAAACTCGCAAGTCTACTTTTGGTTACAGTTTCTCTCTAGGTTTTGGTCCTATCAGTTGGTCTAGCAAGAAGCAAAATGCTATTGCTATATCATCCATAGAGGCAAAGTACAGGGGAGCTATTAATGCAGCTACTAAGGCTATTTGGCTTTAGGGGATTCTTTCTGAGTTTGGCATTCTTATCAGGCAGCCCACCATCATTTATTGTGACAACCAATGTACCATATAGATTTGTAGGAATCCAGTTTAGCACCAACAGACCAAGCACATAGAGATTCACATGAATTTCATTTGGGAGCTTATTCATAGTCAGGTCATTGACTTGATATTTTTCCAGTCTTCAGAGCAGGTTGCAGACATCTTCACCAAACCTTTCACTGAGAGCAAGTTCATTCATCTACAAGATCTTCTTGGGGTGCGGTCCACATTTGTGGCAACATCATCTTCTTGGGGGCCTTCTAGCCTCTTCTTTTCTTTTATGTCTCTCTTTTGGGGGGGAGTTTTTTCCTATGGGTTTTCTCCTTTTCTCTATCTTATGAGAGATTGCATTTGTACATGGGTACCTCATCAGGCCTGGTTGCTGGGACCCATTTTATTTTTCCACACTGCCCACCTAAGTTGCGCTTATGGGGGGGTATTAGTGTAGGTTTTTATTTTTTCCTATTTATTAATTAGGAAAATTATATTTTTTGTGCATACATGGAGTTTTCCTACATTTATGGGATAGGCTAGCTTATGTGGAGGTGTGTGTCATAGATGTGTCATAGGTGTCATAAGTAACTCCCTTGATGGGAGTTACTTCTCTATTTTTAGCACCTTGTCACCACCTTTCATGGAGGAGTTACATTCTATTCTTGGGGTGCCTTGTCCACCTTTTGTGGAGAAATTACTTACGTACTCTCCTATTTGTATTCCTCACTTTGGCCATCTCATGCTAATCAGATTTTGGTTTTCTCCATTTTGTCTTGTGTAATTTATCTTATTGTGTTAATTTCAAATTACTTTAGCATCTTTGTGGTGCGCACTTGCTTCAACTTGTGTGATCACGTCTCCATTGCACTCACATTATCCATATTCTGGCAACAACTTTGATAAAAACATGTTAAACCATTTAAATTTTGTTGTTTCAATATTCAAAACACAACAATTATATGAAACGTGCATAAAGTTTGAATCTTTTTATTCTAAATGTTCTTGAAATGTATAAATATGTTTAAATTTTGATGATAGATTATTCAAAACTCTAAAATTATAGGAAACATGAATAAAGTTTGAATCTTTTTATTGTAAACATGATGGAAATGAGTAAAAATGATTTTGTTTTGGCATTAAATTATTCAAAACTCAAAAATTATAGGAAACACACATCAATTTTAAATCTTTTGATTGTGAACATGCTCAAAATGAGTAAAACCACTTAATTTGTGGTGCTGCATTACTCAAAACTAAAAAATTATAGGAAATGCACGTATATTTTGAATATTTTTAATGTAAATATGCTTGAAATGAGTTAAATTACTTAAGTTTTGTTGTTACATTATTCAAAACTAAAAAATTATAGGAAATGTGCATAAAGTTTGAATCTTTTTTATTTTAAATAACCTCTAAATGAGTAAAACTGCTTATGTTTTGGTTTTGCAATGCACATAAAGTTTAAATCTTTTGATTGTAAACATGTTTGAAATGAGTAAAACAACTTAAGTTTTGGTGTTGCATTATTGAAAACTCAAAAATTATATGAAATATGCATAAAGTTTAAATCATTTGATTGTAAACAAGATTGAAATAAGTAAACCCACCAAAGTTTTGGTGTTTCATTTTTTAAAACTTAAAACTTAAAGGAAAAATGCATAATGTTTGAATCTTTTGATTGTAAATATACTAGAAATGAGTAAAATGAGCTATGTTTGGGTGTTGCATTATTCAAAACTCAAAAATTATAGGAAATGTGGATAAAGTTTAAATCTTTTGATTTTAAACAGGCTTGAAATGAGTAAAACCACCTATATTTTGGTGTTGCATTATTCCAAAAGAAAAAACTATAGGAAATGCACATAAAGTTTGAATTTTTTGATTCTAAACATGCTCAAAATAAGTAAAAATGATTATGTTTTGGTGTTCCATTATTCAATACTCAAAAATTATAGTAAAGTTGCATAAAGATTGAATCTTTTGATTCTAAACGTACTTGAAATGAGTAAAATTGCTTAAGTTTTTGCATTTCATTATTCAAAACTCAAATTATAGGAAATCCACATAAAGTTTGAATTTTTTTATTTTAAACATGCTCAAAATGAATAAAATTGCTTAAGTTTTGATGTTGAATTATTCAAAACTCAAACATTATAAGAAGCATAAAGGTTAAATATTTTAAATCTAAACATGTTTGAAATGAGTAAAACCAACTATGTTTGGTGTTAAATTATTCAAAAATAAAAAATTATAGGAAACATGCAAACTATTTGATTCTTCTGATTGTAAACATGCTCAAAACAAGTAAAACCGCCTATGTTTTGGTGCTCCATTATTCAAAACACAAAACTTATAAGAAATGTACATAATATTTGAATCTTTTGATTGTAAACATGCTCAAAATGAGTAAAACTACCTAAGTTTTGGTGTTGTGTTATTAAAAACTCAAAAATGATAGGAAACAAGCAAATAGATTGAATCTCTTGATTGTAAACATGCTCAAAATGAGTAAAACCATGTAAGTTTTGGTGTTGCATTATTACAAACTCAAAAATTAAAGGAAATGCATATAAATTTTAAATCTTTTGATTGTAAACATACTCAAAATGAGTAAAATTGCTTAAGTTTTGTGTTGTATTATATAAAATTTAAAAATTGTAGGAAACCTGCATAAAGTTTGAATCTTTTGATTCTAAACATGTTCAAAATGAGTAAAATTGCTTATGTTTTGGTGTTGCATTCTACAAAATTCAAAAAAAAAAGGAAATGTTCATAAAGTTTGAATCTTATGATTTTAAACATGCTTGAAATGAGTAAAATTGTTTAAGTTTTGGTGTTGCATTATTAAAAACTCAAAAATTATAGGAAACATGCATAAGGTTTGAATCTTATAATTTAAACATGCTTGAAACAAGTAAAATCTCTTAAGTTTTTGTGTTGCATTATTCAAAACTCAAAATAATAGGAAATGTGCATAAAGTTTCAATCTTTTGATTCTAAACATGCTTGAAATGAGTAAAACAACTTGAATTTTAGTGTTACATTACTCAAAACTCAAAAATTAAAGGAAACATGCATAAAGTTTGAATCTTTTGATTCTAAACATGATCAAAATGAGTAAAACCACTTAAGATTTGGTGTTGCTTTATTCAAAAATAAAAAACATTAGGAAACACACAAAGTTTGAATCTTTTGATTATAAACATGCTCAAAATGAGTAAAAGCACTTAAGATTTGGTGTTGCATTATTCAAAAATTAAAAATTATGAGAAATGTGTATAAGGTTTTAGTCTTTTGATTCTAAACATGCTTGAAATGAGTAAAACAACATAAGATTTGGTGTTGTATTATTAAAAACTCAAAAACTATAGGAAATATTCATAAAGTTGGAATCTTTTGATTCTAAACATGTTCAAAATGAGTAACACTAATTAAGTTTTGGTGTTACATTATTCAAAACTCAAAATTTATAGGAAACATTCTGATTATAAACATTCTCAAAATGAGTAAAACCACTTAAGCTTTAGTGTTATAGTATTCAAAACTCAAAAATTATAGGAAATGTGCATAAAGTTTGAATCTTTTAATTGTAAACATGCTCAAATAAGTAAAAGTTCTTAAGTTTTGGTGTTACATTATTCAAAACTCAAAAATTATAAGAAACTATCATAAAGATAAAATCTTTTGATTGTAAACATGCTTGAAATGAGTTAAACTAAATGAGTTTTGATGTTGAATTATTCAAAACTCAAAAATTATAGGAAACATTCATAAATATTGAATCTTTTAGTTTTAAACATTCTCGAATTGAGTTAAACCATTAAGTTTTGGTGTTGCATTATCCAAAACTCAAAAATTATAAGAGACATGGATAAAGTTTGAATCTTTTGATTGTAAACATGCTCAAAATGAGTAAATTGCTTAATTTTTTGTGTTACATTATTCAAAACACAAAAAAATTGAGGAAACACCCATAAAGTATGCATATTTTAATTGTAAACATGCTCGAAATGAGTAAAACTACATAAGTTTTGGTGTTTGATTATTCAAAATTAAAAATTATAGGAAACATGGATAAATTTTTAATCTTTTGATTGTAAACATATTCAAAATGAGTAAAACTACGTAAGTTTTTGTGTTGCATTATTCAAAACTCAAAAATTATAGGAAAAGGGCATAAATTTTGAATCTATTAATTGTAAACATGCTAAAAATGAGTAAAACTACCTATGTTTTGGTGTTGCATTATTCAAAACTGAAAAAATATAGGAAACATGCATAAAGTTTGATTCTAAACATGCTCCAAATGAGTAAAACCAATTAAGTTTTGGTGTTACATTATTCAAAACTCAAAAATTATATTAAACCCGCATAAATTTTGAATCATTTGATTCTAAACATGCTTGAAATGAGTAAAACTAATTAAGTTTTTGTGTTACATTATTCAAAACCTAAAAATTATAGGAAACCTATATAAAGTTTGAATCTTTTTATTTTAAACATGATTGAAATGAGTAAAACCACTTAAGTTTTGATGTTGCATTATTCAAAACTCAAAAATTAAAAGAAATGTGCATAAAGGTTGAATCTTTTGATTCTAAACATGCTCAAAATGAGTAAAACCACATAAGTTTGGTGTTGCATTCTTTAAAACTCAAAAATTATAGGGAACACACAAACTATTTGAATTTTTTATTGTAAATACGATTGAAACAAGTAAAACAACCTATGTTTTAGTGTTACTTAATCAAAACACAAAAAATATAAGAAACACAAATAATTTTTGAATCTTTTGATTATAAACATGCTTGAAATGAGTAAAACCACCTAAGTTTTGGTGTTGCATTATTTAAAACTCAAAAATTATAGGAAATGAGCATATAATTTGAAACTTTTGATTGTAAACATGCTCAAAATGTGTAAACCCACATAAGTTTTAGTGTTGTATTATTACAAACTCAAAATTTATAGGAAACACATGTAAAGTTTGAGTCTTTTGATTTTAAACATGCTCAAAATGAAGTTTGAATATATAAGTTTGAATCTTTTTATGACTTAGCAAGATCCTATAGGAAGTTTGAATATATAGGGGATTGACTAAATTTGACCAAGGGTCAAATTTGGACAATAATTATATTATTTAAAACTCAAAAATTATAGGAAATGCACATAAATTTTGATTCTTTTGATTCTAAATGTGCTCTAAATGAATCAAACCACTTAAGTTTTGATGTTCCATTATTAAAAACTAAAAATTAAAGGAAAACCATATAAATTTTGAATCTTTTATTTCTGAACATACTCAAAACAAGTAAAACCATTTAAGTTTTGGTGTTTCATTATTCAAAACTCAAAAATTATAAGAAACACAAAAAATTTGAATCTTTTGATTCTAAACATTTTTGAAATGAGTAAAACTACTTAAGTTTTGGTGTTGCGTTATTCAAAACTAAAAAATTATAGAAAATGTACATAAAGTTTGAATCTTCTAATTCTAAACATGCTCAAAACAAGTAGTTTGAATCCTTTGATTCAAAACATGCTCAAAATAAGTAAAACCACTTATGTTTTGGTGTTGCATTATTCAAAACTCAGAAATTATAAGAAGACCACATAGAGTTTGAATACTTTAATTGTAAACATGCTCTAAATGAGTAAAATTGCTTAAGTTTTGGTGTTGTATTATACAAAACTTAAAAATTATATGAAACATGAATAAATTTTGAATATTTTGATTGTAAACATACTTGAAAAGAGTAAAAAAGCTTAAGTTTTGGTGTTGCATTATACAAAACTAATAAATTATAGGAAACCTACATAAAGTTTGAATCTTTTGATTGTAAACATGCTCAAAATGAGTAAAACCACTTAGGTTTTGATGCTACATTATTTAAAAATAAAAAATTATAGAAAACCCATATAAATTTTGAATCTTTAGATTATAAACATGCTCAAAATGAGTAAAACTACTTAAGTTTTTGTGTTTTATTATTCAAAACTCAAAAATTATAGGAAACCTACATAAAGTTTGAATATTTTTATTTTAAATAAACTCTAAATGAGTAAAACCACATTTTTTTGGTGTTGCATTATTTAAAACTCAAAAATTATAGGCAACACACATAAAATTTGAATATTTTGATTATAAACATGCTCAAAATGAGTAAAATAGCAAAACTAAAAAATTATAGGAAATGTACATAAAGTTTGAATCGTTTGATTGTAAACATGCTTGAAATAAGTAAATCCACTAAATTTTTGGTGTTGCATTTTCTAAAACTCAAAAACTATAGGAAGCATGCATAACATTTCAATATTTTTATTGTAAACATTCTTAAAATAAGTAAAAGGACCTATGTTTAGGTGTTGTAGTATTCAAAACTAAAAAATTATAGGAAACATGGATAAAGTTTAAATCTTTTAATTTTAAACATGCTTGAAATAAGTAGAATTGCCTATGTTTTGGTGTTGCAATATTCAAAACTCAAAAAATATAAGAAACATGCATAAAGTTTGAATCTTTTGATTCTAAACATCCTTGAAATGAGTAAAACTGATTAAGTTTTCATGATGCATTATTCAAAACTCAAAAACTATAGGAAACCCACATAAAGTTTGAATCTTTTGATTCTAAACATGCTTGAAATGAGTAAAACGGCTTAAGTTTTAGGGTTGCATTTTTCAAAACTCAAAAATTATAAGAACCATGCATAAAATTTGAATCTTTTGATTTTAAACATGCTCAAAATAAGTAAAACTACTTAAGTTTTGGTGTTACATTATTCAAAACTCAAAAATTATAAGAAGCATAAAGGTTGAATATTTTAATTTTAAACATGCTCAAAATGAGTAAAACCACCTAAGTTTGGTGTTAAATTATTCAAAACTAAAAAATTATAGGAAATGCTTAAACTATTTGAATATTTTGATTGTAAACATGTTCAAAACAAGTAAAACTACCTTTGTTTTGGTGTTGCATTATTCAAAACACAAAAATTATAGGAAACACACATAATGTTTGAATCTTTTGATTGTAAACATGCTCAAAATGAGTAAAACCACCTAAGTTTTGGTGTTGCATTATTCAAAAATAAAAAATTATAGGAAACGAGTAAATAGTTGGAATATTTTGATTGTAAACATGCTCTAATTGAGTAAAAGTATGGAAGTTTTATTTTTAGATTATTAAAAACTCAAATATTATAGGTAATGCACATAAATTTTGAATCTTTTGATTGTAAACATGCTCGAAATAAGTAAAACTACTTGAGTTTTACGTTACATTGTACAGAATTAAAAAATTATAGGAAACCTACATAACGTTTGAACCTTTTGATTCTAAACATGCTCGAAATGAGTAAAACCACTTAAGTTTTGGTGTTGCATTGTAAAAAAGTAAAAAATTATAGGAAATGCATGTAAATTTTGAATCTTTTGATTTTAAACATGCTTGAAATGAGTAAAATAGTTTAAGTTTTGATGTTGCATTATTGAAAACACAAAAAATATAGGAAACATGCATAACGTTTAAATATTTTGATTTTAAATATGCTCTAAATTAGTTAAACCACTTATGTTTTGGTGTTACATTATTCCAAACTCAAAAATTATAGGAAACATGCATAAGGTTTGAATATTTTGATTCTAAATATGCTCGAAATAAGCAAAACCACTTAATTTTTAGTGTTACATTATTCAAAACTCAAAAATTATAGGAAACATGCATAAAGTTTGAATCTTTTAATTGTAAAAATGCTTGAAAGGAGTAAAATTGCTTCAATTTTGGTGTTACATTACTCAAAACTCAAAAATTATATGAAACATGCATAAAGATTGAATATTTTGATTTTAAACATGCTCGAAATGAGTAAAACAACTTAAGATTTGGTGTTGCATTATTCAAATCTCAAAAATATTAGGAAACATGCAAAAATTTTGAATCTTTTGATTCTAAACATGCTCAAAATGAGTAAAATCACTAAAGTTTTGTTGTTGCTTTATTCAAAACTCAAAAATGCTATGAAACAGGCATAATGTTTAAATATTTTGATTCTAAACATGCTCAAAAGGAGTAAAACCACTTAAGATTTGGTGTTACATTATTCAAAACATGAAAATTCTAAGAAATGTGCATAAATTTTAAGTCTTTTGATTCCAAACATGCTTGAAAGCAGTAATATAGCTAAGTTTTGGTGTTGCATTATTCGAAACTCAAAAACTATAAGAAATACACATAAAGTTTGAATCTTTTACTTTTAAACATGTTTAAAATGAGAAAAACTGATTAAGTTTTGGTATTGCATTATTCAAAACTAAAAAATTATATGAAACACACATCAAGATTGATTCTTTTGATTATAAACATGCTTGAAACAAGTAAAACCACTTAAGTTTTGGTTTTGTAGTATTCAAAACTACAAAATTATAGGAAGTGTGCATAAAGTTTGAATCTTTTAATTGTAACATTCTCAAAACAAGTAAAATTGCTTAGGTTTTGATATTGCACTATTCAAAACACAAAAATTATAGGAAACATGCATAAAGTTAAAATATTTTGATTGTAAACATGCTTGAAATGAGTTAAACTAAATAAGTTTTAGTGTTGCATTGTTTAAAACTCAAAAAATATAGGAAACATGCATAAAATTTTAAATCTTTTCATTTTAAACATGCTCAAAATGAGTTAAAGCGCTTAAGTTTTGGTGTTGCATTATTCAAAACTCAAAAATTATAAGAAACACACATAAAGTTGAAATCTTTTGATTATAAACATGCTCAAAATGAGTAAAACACTTAAGTTTTCATGTTGCATTATTCAAAACTCAAAAATTATAGGAAACACCCATAAAGTTTGAATCTTTTAGTTGTAAACATGCATGAAACTAGTAAAACTACCTAAATTTTGGTTTTTGATTATTCAAAATTAAAAAATTATAGCAAACATGGATAAATTTTTAATCTTTTGATTATAAACATATTTGAAATGAGTAAAACTACCTAATTTTTGGTGTTGCATTATTCAAAACTCAAAAATTATAGGAAACGTGCATAAAGTTTGAATTTTTTAATTGTAAACATGCTAAAAATGAGTAAAACTACCTATGTTTTGGTGTTGCATTATTTAAAACTCAAAAAATATAGGAAACACACATAAATTTTGAAACTTTTGATTCTAAACATTCCTGAAATGAGTAAAATTGATTAAGTTTTGGTGTTGCATTATTTAAAACTCAAAAATTATAGGAACCCCCATAAAATTTGAATCTTTTGATTCTAAATATGCTTGAAATGAGTAAAACTACATAAGATTTTGTGATGCATTATTCAAAACTCAAAAATAATAATGTTTGAATATTTTGATTGTAAACATACTCAAAATGAGTAAAACAACCTATGTTTGGGTGTTGCATTATTCAAACTCAAAAATTATAGGAAACATGCATAAATTTTAAATCTTTTGATTTTAAACATGCTTGAAATGAGTAAAACTACCTAAGTTCTGGTGTTGCATTATTCAAAACTCAAGAATTATAGGAAACATGCATAAAGTTTGAATCTTTTGATTCTAAACATGCTCAAAATGAGTAAAACTGATTAATGTTTGGGGTTATTTTTATAAAAACTAAAAAATTATAGGAAACCCACATAAAGTTTGAATATTTTTATTTTAAACATGCTTAAAACAAGTAAAATTGCTTATGTTTTTGTGTTACATTATTCAAAACCTAAAAATTATAGGAAACCTACATAAAGTTTGAATCTTTTTATTTTAAGCATGCTCAAAATGAGTAAAATCACTTAATTTTTGATGTTACATTATTTAAAACTAAAAAATTATAAGAAATGTGGATAAAGGTTGAATCTTTTGATTCTAAACATGCTCAAAACTAAAACATTATAGCAAACATGCAAACTATTTGAATCTTTTTAACGTAAATATGATCGAAACAAGTAAAACCACATATGTTTTAGTGTTACATTATTCAAAACACAAAAATTACAGGAAACATGAACAATGTTTGAAATTTTTTAATTGTAAACATGCTCGAAACAAGTAAAACCACCTAATTTTTGATGTTGTATTATTCAAAACTCAAAAATTATATGAAGCATGCATATAGTTTGAATACTTTGATTGTAAACATGCTCAAAATGAGTAAAACTACGTAAGTTTTAGTGTTGCATAATTACAAACTCAAAAATTATGGGAAACACACATAAAGTTTAAATCTTTTGATTTTAAACATGCTTAAAATGAGTAAACCTACTTATGTTTTTTGTGCATTGTAAAAAACTCAAAAATTATAGGAAGCCCACATAAATTTTGAATCTTTTGATTCTAAACATGCTCAAAATGAGTAAAACCACCTAAGTTTTGGTGTTACATTGTACAAAACTCAAAAATTATAGGGAATGTGCATAAAGTTTGAATATTTTGAGTCTAAACATGTTTGAAATGAGTAAAATCGCTTAAGTTTTTGTGTTGCATTATTCAAAACTCAAAAATTATACAAAATGTGCATAAGGTTTGAATTTTATGATTCTAAACAAGCTTGAAATAAGTAGACCCACTTAATTTTTGGTGTTGCATTATTCAAAACTCAAAAATTATAGGAAATGTGCATAAAGTTTAAATCTTTTGATTCTAAACATGTCTAAAATGAGTAAAATTGCTTAAGTTTTAGTGTTGCATTAATCAAAACTCAAAAATTATCAGAAACATGCATAAAGTTTGATTCTTTTGAATCAAAACATGTTCAAAACGAGTAAAATTGCTTAATTTTTGATGGTGTATTATTCAAAACTCAAAAATATTACGAAATGTGCATAAAGTTTGAATCTTTTGAATCTAAACATGCTCAAAACAAGTAAAAGCACTTAAATTTTAGTTTTGTATTATTCAAAACTCAAAAATATTAGGAAACATAGATAAGGGTTGAATCTTTTGATTGTAAACATGCTCAAAATGTGCATAAAATTTAAGTCTTTTAATTTTGAACATGCTCCAAATGAGTAAAATTGCTTAAGTTTTGGTGTTGCATTATTCAAACCTCAAAAACTATAGGAAATATACATAAAGTTTGAATGTTTTGATTATAAACATGTTCAAAATCACTAAAACCTATTAAGTTTTCATGTTGCATTATTCAAAACACAACAATTATAGGAAATGCACATGAAATTTGAATCTTTATATCTAAACATGCTCAAAACGAGCAAAACCTTTTATGTTTTGGTGTTACATTAATCAAAAATAAAAAATTATAAGAAATACACATAAATTTTGAATCTTTTTATTTGAAAAAACCTCTAAATATTAAAATCACTTAAGTTTTGGTGTTGCATTATTCAAAACTTAAAAATTATAGGAAGCATGCTCAAAATGAGTAAAACCACTTAAGTTTTGGTGTTGCATTATACAAAACTCAAAAAGTATAGGAAACCCACGTAAATTTTATATCTTTTGATTGTAAACATGCTCAAAATGATAAAAATCACTTGAGTTTTGGTGTTACATTATTCAAAACTCAAAAAAAATAGGAAACCTGCATAAATTTTGAATCTTTTGATTGTAAACATGCTTGAAATGAGTAAAACCCCTTAAGTTTTGGTGTTGAATTATTCAAAACTCAAAAATTATAGAAAACATGCATAAAGTTTGAATCTTTAGAATCTAAACATGTTCATCATGAGTAATACTACTTAAGTTTTGGTGTTGCATTATTACAAACTCAAAAATTATAGGAAACCCACATAAAGTTTGAATCTTTTGATTGTAGACATGCTCAAAATGAGTAAAACTGCTTAAATTTGGTGTTGCATTAATCCAAACTCAAAAATTAATTGAAAACCCACATAAAGTTTGAATCTTTTAATTCTAAACATGCTTGAAATGAATAAAACCACTTAAGTTTTAGTGTTGCATTATTCAAAACTCAAAAATTATAGGAAATGCACATAAAGTTTGAATCTTTTAATTGTAAACATTCTCAAAATGAGTAAAATTGCTTAAGTTTTGGTGTTGGATTATTCAAAACTAAAAAATTATAGGAAACACACATAAAGTTTGAATTTTATGATTCTAAACATGCTCAAAACAAGTAAAACTGCTTATTTTTTTGTGTTGCATTATTTAAAACTCAAAAATATTAGGAAAACCACATAAAGTTTAAATCTTTTGATTCTAAACATGGTTAAAATCAGTAAAAGCACTTAAGTTTGGGTGTTACATTATATAAATCTCAAAAATATTAGGAAATGCATATAATGTTTGAATCTTTGTATTCTAAACATGCTCGAAACGAGTAAAACCACTTATGTTTTGGTGTCGCATTATTCAAAACATAAAAAATTATATAAATGCAAATAAAGTTTGAGTTTTTAAATTATAAACATGCTCAAAATCAGTAAACCCACTTACGTTTTAGTGTTGCATTATTCAAAACTCAAAAACTATAGGAAATGTTCATAAAGTTTGAATATTTTGATTCTAAACATGCTCAAAATGAGCAAAACCACTTATGTTTTGGTGTTGTATTATTTAAAACTCAAAATTATAGGAAATGCATAAAAAGTTTGAATCTTTTGATTGTAAAAATGCTCAAAATGAATAAAATTACTTGATTTTTGGTGTTACATCATTCAAAACTCAAAAATTAGAGGAACCCTACATAAATTTTGAATCTTTTGATTGTAAACATGCTCAAAATGAGTAAAACCCCTTAAGTTTTGGTGTTGCATTATTCAAAACTCAAAAAATATTGCAAACATACATAAAGTTTGACTTTTTAGATTTTAAACATGCTCATCATAAGTAAAAATTCTTAAGTTTTGGTGTTGCATTATTACAAACTAAAAAATTATAGGAAATAAACATAAAAATTAAATCTTTTGATTGCAAACATGCTCGAAATGCATAAAACTGCTTAGAGTTGCAATATTCAAAACTCAAAATTTATAGGAAACCCACATAAAGTTCAAATATTTTGATTCTAAACATGCTTGAAACAAGTAAAACCACTTATGTTTTGGTGTTACATTATTCAAAACTCAAAAATTATAGGAAACACACATAAAGTTGAATATTTTGATTATAAACATGCTCAAAATGAGTAAAATCACCTAAGATTTAGTGTTTTATTATTAAAAAATCAAAAATGAAAGGAAACACACATAAAGTTTGATTCTAAAAATTATATGAAATGGGCATAGATTTGAATCTTTTGATTGTAAACATGCTTAAAATGAGTAAAACCACCTATGTTTTGGTGTTGCATTATTCAAAACTCAAAAATTATATTAAATGCATATAAAATTTGAATATTTTGATTATAAACATGCTCAAAATGAATAAATATGCTTATGTTTTGGTGTTACATTAATCAAAACTCCAAAATTATAGGAAACATGCATAAAGTTTGAATGTTTTGATTGTAAACATGCTTGAAACGAGGAAACCCGCCTAACCTTTGGTGTTGCATTATTGAAAACTCAAAAATTATAAGAACAATCCATATAGTTTGAATCTTTTGATTGTAAACATGCTCAAAATAACTAAAACCACCTAAGTCTTGGTGTTGGATTATTCAAAACTCAAAAATTATAGGAAACATACATATAGTTTGAATCTTTTGATTGTAAACATGCTCAAAATGAGTAAAACTCCTAAGTTTTGGAGTTACATTTTTTAAAAATAAAAAATAATAGGAAACATGCATAAATTTTGAATCTTTTGATTTTAAAAATTCTCAAAATGAGGAAAACTACATATGTTTTGGTCTTGCATTATTCAAAACTCAAAAATTATAGGAAATGCTCATAAAGTTTTAATCTTTTGATTGTAAACATACTCAAAATGAGTAAAACAACCTAAGTTTTGATGTTACATTATTCAAAACTCAAAAATTATAGGAAATGTGCATAAAGTTTGAATTTTTTGATTGTAAGCATGCTTGAAACGAGTAAAAATGATTAAGTTTGGTTTTGTATTATTCAAAACTCAAAAATTATAGGAAACATGCATACAGTTTAATTTTTTTAATGTAAACATGCTTAAAATGAGTAAAACCAATTAACTTTTTGTGATACATTATTCAAAACTTAAAAATTATAGGAAACATGATAATGTTTGAATCTTTTGAGTGTAAACATAATTGAAATGAGTAAAACCACCTATGTTTGGGTGTTGCATTATTCAAACTCAAAAATTCTAGGAAACATGCATAAAGTTTAAATCTTTTGATTTTAAGCATACTTGAAATGAATAAAACATCGTAAGTATTGGTGTTGCATTATTCAAAACCCAAAAATTATAGGTAACATGCATGAAGTTTGAATCTTTTGATTCTAAACATGCTCAAAATGAGTAAAACCGATTAAGTTTTGGTGTTGCAATATTCAAAACTCAAAAATGATAGGAAATCTGCATAAAGTTTGAATATTTTGAATCTAAACATGCTTGAAACAAGTAAAACTACTTAATTTTTTTTGTTGCATCATTCAAAAGCCAAAAATTATAGGAAACCTGCATAAAGTTAGAATCTTTTTATTTTAAACATGCTCAAATTATGTAAAACCACTTAAGTTTGGATGTTGTATTATTCAAAACTCAAAAACTATAAAAAAAATGTGCATAAAGGTTTAATCTTTTGATTCTAAACATGCTCAAAATGAGTAAAAAATCCTAAGTTTGGTGTTGCATTATTCAAAACTCAAAAATTAAATGAAACATGCAAACAATTCGAATCTTTTTATTATAAATATGCTAGAAATTATTAAAACCACTTATGTTTTGGTGTTGCATGAATCAAAACTCAAAAAATATTGGAAACATGCATAAAGATTGAATCTTAAGGTTCTAAACATGCTTGAAATGAGTAAAATTGATTAAATTTTGGTGTTACATTTTTCAAAACTCAAAAAATCTATGAAATGCACATGAAGTTTGAATCTTTAGATTCTAAAAATGCTTGAAATGAGAAAACATCCTTAGGTTTTGTTGTTGCATTATTCAAAATTCAAAAATTATAGGAAACATGCATAAAGTTTGAATGTTTTGATTATATACATGCTCACAATGAGTAAAACCATTTAAGTTTTGTTGTTACATTATTCAAAACCCAAAAATTATAGGAAATGTGCATAAAATTTGAATCTTTTTATGTTAAACATGCTTGAAGCAATTAAAGCCACTTAAGTTTTGGTTTTGCATTATTCAAAACTCAAAAATTATAGGAAACATGCATAAAGTTTGAATCTTTAGATTCTAAACATTCTAAAAACTAGTAAAACCGCAAGTTTTGGTGTTACATTATTTAAAACTTAAAAACTATAAGGAGCATGCATAAAGTTTAAATCTTTTGATTCTACATATGCTCAAAATGAGTAAAACTGCCTAAGTTTTGGTGTTATATTACTCAAAACTTAAAGATTATAGGAAACACACATAAAGTTTAAAACTTTCGATTGTAAACATTCTCAAAATGAGTAAAACTACTTAATTTTTTCTGTTGCATTATTCAAAACTAAAAAATTATAGGAAACACATATAAAATTTGAATCTTTTGATTGTAAACATTGCTCAAAATAAGTAAGATATCCTAGAATTTGGTTTTGCATTATTCAAAACTCAAAAACTAGGAAAGGTACATAAATCTTGAATCTATTGATAATAAACATACTTGAAATGAGTAAAACAAACTAAGTTTTGGTGTTGCATTATTTAAAACTCAAAAATTATAGGAAATGTGTATAAAGTTTGAATCTTTTGATAGTAAACATGCTTGAAAAATGTAAAGCCACCTAAGCTTTGGTGTTGCATTACTCAAAACTCAAAAATTATAGGAAACATGCATAAAGTTTGAATCTTTTGATTGTAAAGATGCTTGAAACAAGTAAAACCACCTAAGTTTTTGTGTTACCTTATTCAAAACTCTAAAATTATAAGAAACATGCATAAAGTTTGAATCTTTTGATTGTAAACATGCTTAAAACATGTAAAACTACCGTTATTTTAGTGTGGCATTATTCAAAACTCAAAAATTATAGAAAACACACATAAAGTTTGAATCTTTTGATTGTAAACATGCTCGAAATGAGTAAAACAATCAAATTGTTGGGTTACATTACTCAAAACTAAAAAATAATTAGAGACATGCATAGAGTTTGAATATTTTGATTATAAATATGCTCGAAATGAGTAAAATCACCAATGTTTTGGTGTTGTAATATTAAAAAGTCAAAAATTATAGGAAACGTGCATACAATTTGAATCTTTTGATTGTAAACATGCATAGAAAGAGTAAAACTCCTTATGTTTTGGTATTGCATGATTCGAATCTAAACAATTATAGGAAATGTAAATAGAGTTTGAATCTTTTGATTATAAACATGCTCAAAATGAGTAAAACCACCTAAGTTTTGGTTTACATTATTCAAAACTAAAAAATTATAGGAAACATGCATAAAATTTGAATCTTTTGATTGTAAACATGCTCAAAATGATTAAAACTACCTATGTTTTAGTGCAACATTATTCAAAACTCAAAAATTATAGGAAACACGTGTAAAGTTTAAAACTTTTAATTTTAAAAATGCTTGAAATGAGTAAAACCACCTAAGTTTTGGTGTTGCATTAATCAAAACTAAAAAAATATAGTAAATGCCCCTAAAGTTTGAATCTACTGATTGTAAACATTCTTAAAATAAGTAAAACCACCTAAGTTTTAGTGTTGCATTATTCAAAACTAAAAAATTATAAGAAACCCACATAATGTTTGAATCTTTTGATTGTAAACATGCTCAAAACAAGTAAAACTGTCTATGTTTTAGTGTTACATTACTCAAAACTGAAAAATTATAAGAAACACACATAAAGTTTGAATCTTTTGATTGTAAACATTTTCATAATGAATAAAACCACCTAAGTTTTACTATTGCCTTAATTAAAATACAAAAATAATAGGAAATGTGCATAAAGTTTGAATCTTTTGATTATAAACATGCTAAAAATGAGTAAAATTGCCTAGACTTTGGTGTTACATTATTTAAAACTCAAAAAATATAGGAAACACACATATAGTTTGAATTCTTTGATTGTAAACATGCTCGAAATAAGTAAAACCACCACCTAAGTTTTGGTGTTACATTATTCAAAACACAAAAATTATAGGAAATGCACATAAAATTTGAATCTTTTGATTGTAAACATGCTCAAAATGAGTAAAACTACCTAATTTTTGGTGTCGCATTATTCAAAACTCATAAATTATAGGAAATGTGTAAAACCACTTAAGTTTTGGTGTTACATTAATCAAAACTCAAAAATTATAGGAAACATGCATAAAGTTTGAATATTATGACTCTAAACATGCTCAAAATGAGTAAAAATGATTAACTTTTGGTGTTGCATTATTTAAATCTAAAAAAATATAAGAAACCTGCATAAAGTTTGAATCTTGAAATGACTAAAACTGTAAAATTTTTGGTGTTGCATTATTCAAAACTCAAAAATTATAGGAAACACACCTAAAGCTTGAATATTTTACTTCTAAACATGTTCAAAATGAGTAAAATTGATTAAGTTTTGGTATTGTATTAATCAAAACTCAAAAATTATAGGAAACACATATAAAGATTAAATATTTTTATTATACACATGATCAAAACAAGTAAAACCACTTATGTTTTGGTGTTGTAAAATTCAAAACACAAAAATTATAGGAAACATGCATAAAGTTAAAATCTTTTGATTGTAAACATGCCCCAAATGAGTTAAACTAAATAGTTTTTGGTGTTGCATTGTTCAAAACTCAAAAAATATAGGAAACGTGCATAAAGTTTGAATCTATTGATTTAAAACATGCTCGAAATGAGTTAAACTGCTTAAATTTTGGTGTTGTATTATTCAAAACTCAAAGATTATAAGAAACACACATAAATTTTGAGTCTTTTAATTGTAAACATGCTCAAAATGAGTAAAACACTTAAGTTTTCATGTTGCATTATTTGAAACTAAAAAATTATAGGAAACATCCATAAAGTTTGAATCTTTTAATTGTAAACATGATCGAAAGAAGTAAAATTGCCTATGTTTTGGTGTTGCATTATTCAAAACTCAAAAATTATAGGAAACACACATAAATTTAGAAACTTTTGATTCTAAACATGCATGTAATGAGTAAAACTGATTAGGTTTTGGTGTTCCATTATTCAAAACTCAAAAATTATAGGAAACCCCCATAAAATTTGAATCTTTTGATTCTAAACATACTTGAAATGAGTAAAACTACTCAAGATTTTGTGATGCATTATTCAAAACTAAAAAATTATAGGAAACCTGCATAATGTTTAAATCTTTTGATTATAAACATACTCAAAATGAGTAAAACCACCTATGTTTGGGTGTTGCATTATTGAAACTCAAAAATTATAGGAAACATACATATATTTTAAATCTTTTGATTTTAAACATGCTTGAAATGAGTAAAACTGCCTATGTTTTGGTGTTGAATTATTCAAAACTCAAACATAATAAGAAACACGAATAAAGTTTGAATCTTTTTATTCTAAACATGCTTGAAATGAGTAATACCGATTAATGTTTGGTGTTACTTTTTTTTAAAACTCAAATATTATAGGAAACCCACATAAAGTTTGAATATTTTGAATCTAAACATACTTGAAACGAGTAAAACTACTTATGTTTTTATGTTGCATTATTCAAAACCTAAAAATTATAGGAAACCCACATAAATTTTGAATCTTTTTATTTTAAATATGATCAAAATGAGTAAAATTGCTTAAGTTTTGATGTTGCATTATTCAAAACTCAAAAAATATAAGAAACGTGCATAAAGGTTGAATCTTTTGATTCTAAACATGCTCAAACCTAAAAAATTATAGGAAACATGCAAACTAATTAAATATTTTTATTGTAAATATGATTAAAATAAGTAAAACCACATATGTTTTAGTGTTACATTATTCAAAACATAAAAATTATATGAAACACAAATAATGTTTGAATTTTTTGATTATAAGCATGCTCGAAACAAGTAAAACTGCCTATATTTTGGTGTTGCATTATACAAAACTCAAAAATTATAGGAAGCATGCATATAGTTTGAATCTTTTAATTGTAAGCATGCTCGAAATGAGTAAAATTACATAAGTTTTGGTGTTACATTATTAAAAACTAAAAATTATGGGAAACACACATAAATTTTAAATATTTTAATTTTAAATATGCTTAAAATGAGTAAAACTACTTAAGTTTTGTGTTACATTGTACAAAACTCAAAAATGATAGGAAACCCATGTAAATTTTGAATCTTTTGATTCTAAACATGCTCAAAACAAGTAAAATTGCTTAATTTTTGGTGTTACATTATACAAAACTCAAAAATTATAGGAAACATGCATAAAGTTTGAATCTTTTGAGTCTAAACATGCTTGAAATAAGTAAAATTGCTTTAGTTTTTGTGTTGCATTATTTAAAACTCAAAAATTATACAAAATGTGCATAAAGTTTGAAGCTTTTGATTCTAAACATGCTCAAAACAAGCAAAACCACTTAAGCTTTGGTGTTGCATTATTCAAAACTCAAAAATTATAAGAAACATACATAAAGATTAAATCTTTTGATTCTAAACATGCTCAAAATGAGTAAAATTACTTAAGTTTTAGTGTTGCATTACTCAAAACTCAAAAATTATCGGAAACACATATAAAGTTTGATTTTTTTGAATCGAAACATGCTCAAAATGAGTAAAACTGCCTATTTTTTGGTGTTGTATTATTTAAAACTCAAAAATATTAGGAAATGTGCATAAATTTTGAATCCTTTGATTCTAAACATTCTCACAATGAGTAAAAGTACATAAAATTTGAATGTTTTGATTCTAAACATGTTTAATATCAGTAAAACCTATTAAGTTTTCATGTTGCATTATTCAAAACACAACAATTATAGGAAATGCACATAAAATTTGAATCTTTATATTCTAAACATGCTCAAAATGAGCAAAACCATTTAAGTTTTGGTTTTGCATTATTCAAAACTCAAAAATGATAGGAAATGTACATAAAGTTTGAATCTTTTTATTTTAAATAATCTTGAAACAAGTAAAATAGCTTATGTTTTGGTTTTGTATTATTCAAAACTCAAAAATTATAAGAAACATGCATAAATTTTGAATATTATGATTCTAACATGCTCAAAATGAGTAAAACCCCACTTAAGTTTTGGTGTTGCATTATACAAAACTCAAAATTTTTAGGAAACCCATGAAAAGTTTGTATGTTTTGATTGTAAACATGTTCAAAATGAGTAAAACTGCTTGAATTTTGGTGTTACATTATTCAAAACTAAAAAAATTATAAACCCACATAAATTTTGAATCTATTACTGTAAACATGTTTTAAATGAGTAAAACCCCTTAAGTTTTAGGTTGAATTATTCAAAACTCAAAAATTATAGAAAACATGCATAAAGTTTGAATCTTTAGATTCTAAACATGTTGATCATGAGTAATACTACTTAAATTTTTGTGTTGCATTATTATAAATTCAAAAATTATAGGAAACAAATATAAAGCTTGAATCTTTTGATTGTAAACATGCTCAAAATCAGTAAAATTGTTTAAATTTGGTGTTGCATTATTCCAAACTCAAAAATTAATCAAAAACCCACATAAAGTTTGAATCTTTTAATTCTGAATAGGCACAAAATAAATAAAACCACTTTAGTTTTAGTGTTGCATTATTCAAAACTCAAAAATTATAGGTAACACAATTAAAGTTGAATCTTTCGATTGTTAACATGCTCGAAATGAGAAAAAATGCTTAAGTTTTTGTGTTGCATTATTCAAAACTAAAAAATTATAGGAAACACTAATGAAGTTGGAATCTTTTGATTCTAAACATGATTGAAATGAGTAAAACTACTTAAGTTTTGGTTTTGCAGTATTCAAAACTCAATTTTTTACAAAACGTGCATAAGGTTTGAATCTTTTGATTGTAAACATTCTCAAAAAAAGTAAAATTTCTTAAGCTTTGGTGTTGCATGATTCAAAACTCAAAAATTATAGGAAACATCATAAAGTTTTAATCTTTTGATTCTAAACATGCTTGAAATGAGAAAAACTACTTAAGTTTTAGTCTTACATTACTCAAAACTAAAAAAATATAGGAAACACGCATAAAATTTGATTCTTTTTATTCTAAACATGCTTAAAATGAGTAAAACTCCTTAATTTTTGGTGTTGCATTATTTATAACTCAAATATATTAGGAAAAGCACATAAAGTTTGAATTTTTTGATTCTAAACATGGTTAGAATGAGTAAAAACACTTAAGTTTTAGTGTTATGTTATTCAAAACTCAAAAATATTAGGAAATGCACATACAGTTTGAATTTTTGTATTCTAAGCATGAATACTTACATTTTGGTGTCGAATTATTCAAAACTCAAAAATTATAGAAATGCACATAAAGTTTGAGTCTTTTGAACATGCTCAAAATGAGTAAACCCACTTATGTTTTAGTGTTGCATTATTCAAAAATCAAAAACTACAGGAAATGTTCATAAAGTTTGAATATTTTTGATTCTAAACATGCTCAAAATGAGCAAAACCACTTAATTTTTGGTGTTGCATTATTAAAAACTCAAAATTATAGGAAATACGTATAAAGTTTGAATATTTTGATTGTAAACATGCTCAAAATGAGTAAAACCACTTAAGTTTTGGTGTTACATTATTAAAAACTCAAAAATTATACGAAACCTGGATAAATTTTGAATTTTATTACTATAAACATGCTCAAAATGAGTAAAACCCCTTAAGTTTTGGTGTTGCATTATTCAAAACTCAAAAATTATTGCAAACTTACATAAAGCTTGACTCTTTAGATTTTAAACATGCTTGTCATGAGTAAAAAATTTTAAGTTTTGGTGTTACATTATTACAAACTCAAAAATTATAGGAAACAAATATAAGGTTTGAATCTTTTGATTGTAAACATGTTGGAAATGAGTAAAACTGCTAAAATTTTGAAGTTGTAATATTCAAAACTTAAAATTTATAGGAAACCCACATAAAGTTTGAATCTTTTGATTCTAAACATGCTCAAAACAAATAAAACCTCTTAATTTTTGGTGTTGTATTATTCAAAACTCAAAAATTATAGGAAACACACATAAAGTTGAATATTTTGATTGCAAGCATGCTTAAAATGAGTAAAACCACCTAAGATTTGGTGTTGCATTATTAAAAAATCAAAAATGAGAGGAAACACACATAAAGTTTGAATCTTTTAATTCTAAAAATTATATGAAATGGGCCTAGATTTGAATCTTTTGATTGTAAACATGCTCAAAATGAGTAAATCTGCCTAAGTTTTGGTGTTGCATTATTCAAAACTCAAAAAAGATAGGAAATTCATATAAAGTTTGAATCTTTTGATTGTAAACATGCTTAAAATGATTAAAATTGCCTAATTTTTGGTGTTGTATTATTCAAAACTCAAAAATTATAGGTGATGCACATAAAGTTTGAATGTTTTGATTGTAAATATGCTTGAAAAGAGGAAAACCACATAATTTTTGGTGTTGCATTATTCAAAACTCAAAAATTATAGGAAACACACAAAAAGTTTCAACCTTTTGATCATAAAAATGCTTGAAATGAGTACAATAGCCTAATCTTTGGTGTTGCATTATTTGAAACTCAAAAATTATAGGAAACATCCATATAGTTTGAATCTTTTGATTCTAAACATGATCAAAATAAGTAAAACCACCAAAGTTTTGATGTCACATTACTCAAAACTAAAAAATTATAGGAAACCCAAATAAATTTTGAATCTTTTGATTGTAAACATGTTCAAAATGAGTTAAGTTACTTAAGTTTTGGTGTTGCATTATTCAAAATTCAAAAGTTATAGGAATTGCACATAAATATTTAATCTTTTGATTATAAACATGCTTGAAATGAGTAAAACCACTTAAATTTTGGTGTTAGATTATTCAAAACTTGAAAATTATAGGAAACATAAATAAAGTTTGAATATTTTTATTGTAAACATGCTCAAAATGAGTAAAATCGCTTATATTTTGGTGTTACATTATTTAAAACTCAAAAATTATAGGAAACATGTAAAATTTTTGAATGTTTTGATTGTAAACATGCTCCAAATAAGTAAAATTTCTTAAGTTACGGTGTTGCATTATTCAAAACTCAAAAAATATAGGAAATGCACATATAGTGTGAATCCCTTTATTGTAAATATGCTCGAAATGATTAAAGCCACTTAAGTTTTATTCATGCATTATTCAAAACTAAAAAATTCTAAGAAACATGCATAAAGTTTGAATATTTTAATTTTAAACATGCTCTAAATGAGTAAAACCACTTAAGTTTTAGTGTTGCATTATTCAAAACTCAAAAATTATTGGTAACACACATAAAGTTTGAATCTTTTGATTGTGAACATGTTTAAAATGAGTAAAATTGCTTAAGTTATGGTGTTACATTATTCAAAACTCAAAAATTATAGGAAATATGCATAATATTTGAATCATTTGATTGTAAACATGCTCAAAACAATTAAAACCACCCTAGTTTTGGTGTTGCATTTTTTAAAACTCAAAAATTATAGGAAAGCCACATAATGTTTGAATCTTTTGATTGTAAACATACTAGAAATGAGTAAAATGACCTATGTTTGGATGTTGCATTATTCAAAACTTAAAAATTATAGGAAATGTGAATAAAGATTAAATCTTTTTATTTTAAACATGCTTGAAATGAGTAAAACCACCTAAGTTTTAGTGTTGCAATATTCAAAACTCAAAAATTATAGGAAACATGCATAAAATTTGAATCTTTTGATGAGAAACATGCTTCAAATGAGTAAAATTGATTAAGTTTTGGTGTTGCATTATTTAAAACTCAAAAATTATAGGAAACCCACATAAAGTTTGAATCTTTTGATTCTAAACATGCTTGAAATGAGTAAAACTACTTGAGTTTTTGTGTTGCATTATTCAAAACTCAAAAATTATAGGAAACCCACATAAAATTTGAATCTTTTGATTTTAAACAGGCTCAAAATGAGTAAAACCACTTAATTTTAGTGTTGCATTATTCAAAACTCAAAAGTTATATGAAACATGCATAAAGGACGAATCTTTTGATTCTAAACAAGCTCAAAATGAGTAAAACCACCTAAGTTTGGTGTTTAATTATTCAAAACTCAAAAACTATAGGAAATGCACAAACTATTTGAATATTTTGATTGTAAACATGCTCAAAATAAGTAAAATCACCTATGTTTTGCTGTTGCATTATTTGAAACACAATAAATTGTAAGAAAAACATAAAATGCTTAAATCTTTTAATTGTAAACATGCTTAAAACGTGTAAAACCACCTAAGTTTTGGTGTTACATTATTCAAAACACAAATATTGTAGGAAACACACATATAGTTTGAATCGTTTAATTTTAAACATGATCAAAATGAGGAAAACCACCTTAGGTTTGGTGTTGCATCATTTAAAATTAAAAAATTGTAGGAAACACAAATAAAATTTGAATCTTTTGACTATAAACATTCCTAAAATGAGTAGAATTGCTTAAGTTTTGGTGTTGCATTATTTAAAACTCAAGAATTATGGGAAACATACATAAAGTTTGAGTCTTTTGATTGAAAAGATGCTTGAAACAAGTAAAACCACTTAAGTTTTGGTGTTACATTATTACAAACTCAAAAATTATCAGAAACACACACAAAGTTTGAATCTTTTGATTCTAAACATGTTCAAAACGAGTAAAACTAATTATGTTTTGGTGTTGCATTATTCAAAACTCAAAAAATATTAGGAAACATACATAAAGTTTGATTCTTTTGACTTTAAACATGCTCAAAATTAGTAAAAACTCTTAATTTTTGGTGTTGCATTATTCAAAACTCAAAAATATTAGGAAACATACATAAACTTTAAAGCTTTTGATTCTAAACATGCTTGAAACAAGTAAAACCACTTCAGTTTTGGTGTTGCATTATTCATAACTCAAAAATTATAGGAAATGTGGATAAAGTTTAAGTCATTTGATTCTAAACATGCTCAAAAGGAGTAAAACCACTTAAGTTTTGGTGTTACATTATTCAAAACTCAAAAAATATAAGAAATGCACATAAATTTTTAATCTTTTTATTCTAAACATGTTCAAAATGAGTAAAACCGATTAAGTTTTGGTGTTGCATTATTCAAAACTCAAAAATTATAGGAAACATGCATAAAGGTTGAATCTTTTGATTCTAAACATGATTAAAATGAGTAAAACCACTTAAGTATTGTTGTTGCATTATTCAAGACTCAAAAATATTAGGAAACATACATAAACATTGAAGCTTTTGAATCTAAACATGGTCAAAACAAGTAAAACCACTTATGTTTTGGTGTTGCATTATCAAAACACAAAAGTTATAGGAAATGCATATAAAGTTTAAGTCTTTTGATTCTAAACATGCTCAAAATGAGTAAAACCACTTAAGTTTTAGTGTTGCATTATTCAAGACTCAAAAATTATAAGAAACTTTCATAAAGTTTTAATCTTTTTATTGTAAACATGTTTGAAGTGAGTTAAATTAAATAAGTTTTGGTGTTACTTTATTCAAAACTCAAAAATTATAGGAAACACATAAATTTTACATATTTTGATTTTAAAAGTGCTCAAAATGAGTTAAATTGATTAAGTTTTTATGTTGCATTATTCAAAACTCAAAACTTATAAGGAATGTGCATAAAGTTTGTTTGATTGTAAACATGCTCGAAACAAGTAAAACCACTTAAGTTTTGGTGTTGTATTTTTTAAAACTCAAAAATTATAGGAAACTTGCATAATGTTTAAAACTTTTGATTGTAAACATACTCAAAATGAGTAAAACTACCTATGTTTGGGTGTTGCTTTATTCAAAACTCAAAAATTATAGGAAATGTGTGTAAAGATTAAATCTTTTGATTTTAAACATGCTTGAAATGAGTAAAACCACCTAAATTTTGGTGTTGCATTATTCAAAACTCAAAAATCATAAGAAACACACATAAAGTTTGAATCTTTTGATTCTAAATATGTTTGAAATGAGTAAAACTGATTAAGTTTTGGTGTTACATTATTCATAACTCAAAAATTATAGGAAACCCAAATAAAGTTTGAATTTTTTGATTCTAAACATGCTTGAAATGAGTAAAATTGCTTAAGTTTTTGTGTTACATTATTCAAATCTCAAAAATTACAGGAAAGCCACATAAAGTTTGAATCTTTTGATTTTAAACATGCTCGAAATGAGTAAAACCACTTAAGTTTTGGTGTTTCATTATTCAAAACTCAAAAATTATAAGAAACGTACATAAAGGTTGAATATTTTGATTCTAAACATGCTCAAAATGAGTAAAACTACTGAAGTTTGGTGTTGCATTATTCAAAACTAAAAAAATATTGGAAACATGTAAACTATTTGAATATTTTGATTATAAACATGCTCGAAATAAGTAAAACCACCTATGTATTAGTGTTGCATTATTCAAAACACAAAAAAATATTGGAAATGGACAAAATGCTTAAATATTTTGACTGTAAACATGCTTGGAATGAGTAAAACCACCTAAGTTTTGGTGTTGCATTATTCAAAACTCAAAAATTATAGGAAATGTGCATATAATTTGAATATTTTAATTGTAAACATGCTCAAAATTAGTAAAACTACATAAGTTTTGGTGTTGCATTAATACAAACTCAAAAATTATAGGAAACACACATAAAGTTTGAATATTTTAATTCTAAACATACTCAAAAGAAGTAAAACCAATTAGGTTTTGGTGTTGCATTATTCAAAACTCAAAAAATATTAGGAAACACACATAACATTTGAATCCTTTGATTCAAAACATGCTCAAAATTTGTAAAAGCACTTAAGTTTTGGTGTTGTATTATTCAAAACTTAAAAATATTAGGAAACATGCATAAATTTTGAAACTTTTGATTCTAAACATGCTCAAAATGAGTGAAACCAATTAATTTTTGATGTTGCATTATTCAAAACTCAAAAATTATCAAAAATATGCATAAAGTTTGAGTCTTTTGATTCTAAATATGCTCAAAATAAGTAAAACCGCTTAAGTTTTGGTGTTACATTATTCAAAACTCAAAAACTATATGAAATGCACATGAAGTTTGAAACTTTTGATTCTAAATATGTTCAAAATGAGTAAAACCGATTACGTTTTGGTGTTGCATTATTCAAAACTCAAAACATAAAGGAAACATGCATAAAGTTTGAATCTTTTTTATTCTGAACATAAATGAAATGAGTAAAACCACTTATGTTTTGGTGTTACATTATTCAAAACTCAAAAATTATAGGAAATTTAGATAAAGTTTCAATATTTTAATTATAAACATGATCAAAACGAGTAAAACCACTTAATTTTTGGTGTTGCATTTTTTAAAACTCAAAACGTATAAAAAAATGTGCATAAAGTTTTATTGTTTTGATGGCAAACATGCTCAAACTGAGTTAAATCAAATAAGTTTTGGTGTTGCATTATTCAAAACTCAAAAATTATAGGAAATATGTATAAAGTTTGAATCTTTTAATTTTAAAAATGCTTGGAACAAGTAAAACCATCTATGTTTTGGTGTTGCATTATTTAAAACACAAAAATTATAGGAAACACACCTACTGTTTGAATCTTTTGATTGTAAACATGCTCAAAATGAGTAAAATTGCCTAAGTTTTGGTGTTGCATTATTCAACACTAAAAATTTATAGGAAACACAAATAAAGATTGAATCTTTTGATTACAAACATGCTCGAAATGAGTAAAATTGCTTAAGTTTTGTGTTTCATTATACAAAACTCAAGAATTATAGGAAACCTACATATAGTTTGAATCTTTTGATTCTAAACATGCTCAAAATGAGTAAAACCACTTAAGTTTTGGTGTTGCATTGTACAAAACTCAAAACTTATAGAAAACGTGCGTAAAGTTTGAATCTTTTTATTCTAAACATGAACAAAATGAGTAAAACCACTTAATTTTTGGTGTTGCATTATTCAAAACTCAAAAATTATAAGAAATTTAGACAAAGTTTGAATATTTTAATTGTAAACATGCTCTAAGCAAGTAAAACCGCTTAAGTTTTCGTGTTGCATTATTCAAAACTCAAAAAGTATAAGAAATGTGCATAAAGTTTTAATCTTTTGATTGTAAACATGCTCATAATGAGTTAAATGAAATAAGTTTTGGTGTTGCATTATAAAAAACTAAAAAATTATATGAAATGCATATAAAGTTTGATTAATTTTAAAAAAACACCAAACAAGTAAAACCATCCATGTTTTTGTGTTGCATTATTTTAAACATAAAAATTATAGATAATGCACCTAATGTTTGAATTTTTTGATTATAAACATGCTCAAAATGAGTAAAACCACCTAAGTTTTGGTCTTACATTATTCGACACTAAAAAATTATAAGAAACACACATAAAGATTGAATCTTTGGATTGTAAACATGCTCGAAATGAGTAAAATTGCTTAAGTTTTGTGTTACATTATACAAAACTCAAGAATTATAGGAAAGCTACATATAGTTTGAATATTTTGATTCTAAACATGCTCAAAATAAGTAAAACCACTTAAATTTTGGTGTTGCATTGTACAAAACTCAAAAATTATAGGAAACATGCATAAAGTTTGAATCTTTTGATTCTAAACATGATTAAATCGATTAAAATTGATTAAGTTTTGGTGTTGCATTATTCAAAACTCAAAAATTATAGGAAACGAGCATACAGTTAAAATGTTTTGATTATAAACATGATCAAAATGAGTAAAACTACACAAGTTTTGGTGTTGCATTATTACAAACTCAAAAATTATAGGAAATGCACATAAAGTTTGAATCTTTTGATTGTAAACATGCTTGAAATGAGTAAAATTACTTATGTTTTATGTTGGATTATACAAAACTCAAAAATTATATGAAACATGCATAAAGTTTGAATCTTTTGATTCTAAACATGCTCAAAATGAGTAAAACTACTAAAGTTTGGTGTTGTATTATTCAAAACTCCAACATTATAGGAAATATGCATAACATTTGAATATTTTGATCATAAAGATGCTTAAAATGAGTAAAACAACTTATGATTTGATGTTGCATTATTCAAAACTCAAAAATTATAGCAAATGCACATGATGCTTGAATCTTTTGATTGTAAACATGCTTGAAATGAGTAAAACTATCTAAGTTTTGGTGTTGAATTATTCAAAACTCAAAATTATTAGAAATACACATATAGTTTGAATCTTTTGATTGTAAACATGCTTGAAATGAGTACATCTACTTAAGTTTTGGTGTTGCATTATTATAAATTAAAATATTACATGAAACACACATAAAGTTTGAATCTTTTGATTGCAAACATGCTCAAAACAAGTAAAATCACTTATGTTTTGGTGTTGTATTATACAAAACTCAAAAATTATAGGAAATGTGCATAAAGTTTGAATTTTTTTAATTCTAAACACACTCAAAATGAGTAAAAATGCTTAAGCTTTGGTGTTTTATTATACAAAACTCAAAATTTATAGGAAACCTACATAAATTTTAAATCTTTTAATTGTAAACATGCTTAAAATGATTAAACTAATTAATTTTTGGTGTCACATTATTCAAAATTCAAAAATTATAGGAAACCCAAATAAAGTTTGAATCTTTTGATTGTAAACATGCTCAAAATGAGTTAAGACACTTAAGTTTTGGTGTTGCATTATTCAAAACTCAAAAATTAGAGGAAAGCTACATAAATTTTGAATCTTTAAATTCTAACCATGTTTAAAATGACTAATAACACAAGTTTTGGTGTTGCATTATTCAAAAGTCAAAAATTATAGGAAACCCACATAAAGTTTAAATCTTTTGATTCTAAACATGCTTGAAATGAGTAAAACCACTTAAGTATTGGTGTTGCATTATTCAAAACTCAAAAATTATAAGAAATGTGCATAAAGTTTGAATCTTTAGATTCCGAACATGTTCAAAACATGTAAAACTACATAATTTTTGTATTGCATTATTCAAAACTCAAAAATTATAGGAAACACATAAAATATTTGAATCTTTTGATTGTAAACATGCTTGAAACAAGTAAAACCACCTAAGTTTTAGTGTCACATTGATCAAAACACAAAAATTATAGAAAACATGCATAATGTTTAAATATTTTGATGGTAAACATGCTTGTAATGAGTAAAACTACCTAAGTTTTGGTCTTACATTATTCAAAACTCAGAAATTATAGGAAACACTCATATAGTTTGAATTTTTTGATTGTAAACATGCTCAAAATGAGAAAAACCATGTATGTTTTGGTGTTGCATTTTTATAAACTCAAGAATTATAGGAAATATGCACAAATTTTGAATATTTTGATTGTAAACATGCTCAAAATGAGTGAAAATACTTATGTTTTGGTGTTATATTATATATAACTCAAAAATTATAGGAAACCCACATAAAGTTCTAATCTTTTTATTCTAAACATGCTTGAAATGAGCAAAACCACTTAAGTTTTAGAGTTGCATTGTACAAAACTCAAAAATTATTGGAAACACACATAAGGTTTGAATCTTTTGATTGTAAACATGTTTGAAACATGTAAAACCACTTAAGTTTTGGTGTTACACTATTTAAAAGACAAAAATTATAGGAAATATGCATAAGGTTTAAATCTTTTGATTGTAAACATACTTGAAATAAGTAAAAACGCTTAAGTTTTGGTGTTGCATTTTTCAAAACTCAAAAATTATAGGAAACATGTATAAAGTTTGAATCTTTTGACTCCAAACATGCTTGAAATGAGTAAAACCACTTAAGTTTTGAATGTGGCATTACTTGAAACTCAAAAATTATAAGAAACATACATAAAGTTTGAAACTTTTGATTCTAAACATGCTTGAAATGAGTAAAACCGCTTAAGTTTTGGTGTTGCATTATTCAAATCTAATAAATATTAGGAAACACATATAATGCTTGAATTTTTTGATTCTAAACATCCTCAAAATGAGTAAAACCACTTAAGTTTTAGTGTTGCATTATTCAAAACTCAAAAATATTAGGAAACACACATAAAGTTTGAATATTTTGATTCTAAACATGCTCAAAATGAGTAAAATTGCTTAGGTTTTGGTGTTGCATTATTTAATATTCAAAAATTATAAGAAACATGCATAAAGTTTGAATCTTTTGATTCTAAACATGCTCGAAATGAGTAAAACTACTTGAGTTTTGGTGTTGCATTATTCAAAACTCTAAAATTATAAGAAATGCACATAAAGTTTGAATCTTTTGATTCTAAACATGCTTTAAATGAGTAAAACTTCTTAACTTTTAGGGTTGCATTATATAAAACTTGAAAATTATAAAAAAAACGTGCATAAATTTTGAATTTTTTTATTTTAAACATGCTTGAAACAAGTAAAACCACTTATGTTTTTGTGTTGCATTATTCAAAACTCAAAAATTATAGGAAATACACATAATGTTTGAATCTTTTAATTATAAATATGCTCCTAACAAGTAAAACCACTTAAGTTTTGGTGTTGCATTATTCAAAACTCAAAAATTATAGGAATGTGCATAAAGTTTGAATCTTTTAATAATAAACATAATCGAAACAAGTTAAACCACATAAGTTTTGGTGTTGTATTTTTCAACACTCAAAACTTATAAGAAACATGCATAAAGTTTGAATCTTTTAATTTTTAACATTCTCAAAATGAGTTAAACCACTTATGTTTTGGTGCTCCATTGTTCAAAACTCAAAAATTATATGAAACACACATAAAATTTGAATCTTTTGATTGTAAACATGTTTGAAATGAGTAAAACCACCTTAAGTTTTGGTGTTGCATTATTCAAAACTTAAAAATTGTAGAAAATGGAGATAAAGTTTGAATCTTTTGATTGTAGACATGCTTGAAATGAGTAAAACCACCTATGTTTTGGAGTTGCATTATTCTAAACTCAAAAATGATAGGAAATGCACATAAAGTTTGAATCTTTTGATTTTAAACATGCTCAAAATGAGTTAAATAGCCTATGTTTTGGTGTTGCATTATTCAAAACTCAAAAATTATAGGAAACATGCATAAAGTTTGAATCTTTTGATTGTAAACATATTCAAAATAAGTAAAACTACCTAAGATTTGGTGTAGCATTATTCAAAACTCAAAGATTATAGGAAATGAGAATAAATTTTGAATCTTTTGATTCTAAACATGCTTCAAACAAGTAAAATAACCATAGTTTTCGTGTTGCATTATTCAAAACTAAAAAATTATAAGAAATGCACATAAAGTTTGAATCTTTTGATTCTAAATATGCTCAAAATGAGTAAAACCGCTATGTTTTGGTTTTCAATTATTTAAAACTCAAAAATAATAGGAAACCCACATAAAGTTTAAATATTTTGATTCTAAGCATGCTTGAAATGAGTAAAATTGCTTATGTTTTGGTGTTGTATTATTCAAAAATCCAAAATTATAGGAAACCCACATAAAGTTTGAATCTTTCAATTCGAAACATGCTCAAAATGAGTAAAACCACATATGTTTTGGTGTTGCATTATTCAAAACTCAAAACAAATAGAAAACACACAAATTTTTAATCTTTTGATTCTAAACTTGCTCAAAATGAGTAAAGCCACTTACATTTTGGTGTTGCATTATTCAAAACTTAAAAAATATAGGAAACACATATAGTGTTTAAATCATTTGATTGTAAACATGCCTGAAATAAGTAAAATTGCCTAAGTTTTGGTGTTACATTATTCAAAACTCAAAAAGTATAGAAAACGCACATAATGTTAGAATATTTTGATAGCAAACACGCTTGAAATGAGTAAAAATGCAAAAAAATTGGTGTTGCATTATTCAAAATTAAAAAATTATAGGAAATGTGCATAAAGTTTGAATTTTTTGATTCTAAAGATCCTCAAAATGAGTAAAAATGCCTAAGTTTGGTGTTGCATGTTTCAAAACTTAAAAATTATAGGAAACATGCATAATATTTGATTTTTTCAATTATAAAGATGCTTGAAATGAGTAAAACCACCTATGTTTGGGTGTTGGATTATTCAAACTCAAAAATTATAAGAAACATTCATAAAGTTCAAATCTTTTGATTTTAAACATGCTTGAAATGAGTAAAATTACCTAAGTTTTGGTGTTGCATTATTCAAAACTCAAAGATTATAGGAAACCCACATAAAGTTTGAATCTTTTGATTTTAAACATGATCAAAATGAGTAAAACTGCTTAAGTTTTGGTATTGCATTATTCAAAACTCAAAAATTATAAGACATGTGCATAAATATTGAATCTTTTGATTTTAAACATGCTCAACACAAGTAAAACTACCTATGTTTGATATTGCATTATTTAAAACTCAAAAATTAAAGGAAACATGCAAATTATTTAAATCTCTTGATTGTAAACATGCATGCAACAAGTAAAACCACCTATGTTTTGGTGTTGCATTATTTAAAACACAAAAGAATATAGGAAACACACCTAATGTTTGAATCTTTTGATTGTAAACATGCTCGAAATGAGTAGAATTACCTAAATTTTGGGGTTAAAATATTTAAAACTCAAAAATTATAGGAAACACTAAATAGTTTGAATATTTTGATTGTAAGCATGCTCGAAATGATTAAAATTTATTAAGTTTTGTGTTGCATTGTAAAAACTCAAAAATTATAGGAAACCTACATAAAGTTTGAATATTTTGATCCTAAACATGCTCAAAATGAGTAAAACTACTTATGTTTTGGTGTTGCATTTTATAAAATTAAAAAAATACAGGAAACGTGCATAAAGTTTCAAAATATTTTGATTCTAAACATGCTTGAAATGAGTAAAACCACTTACGTTTTGGTGTTACATTATTAAAAACGCAAAAATTATAGGAAATGTGCATAATGTTTAAATCTTTTGATCATAAAAATGCTTAAAATGAGTAAAACCACCTATGATTTGATGTTTTGTTATTCAAAACTCAAAAATAATAGCAAACACACATGATGTTTGATTCTTTTTATCGTAAATATGCTCAAAAAGAGTAAAATTGCCTAAATTTTAGTGTTAAATTATTGAAAACTCAAAAATTATAAAAAATGTGCATATAGTTTGAATCTTTTGATTGTAAACATGCCCAAAATTAGTAAAACCATATACATTTTGGTGTTGCATTATTACAAATTAAAAAATTATTTGAAATGTCCATAAATTTTGAATCTTTTGATTACAAAAATGCTCAAAACAAGTAAAATCACTTAAGTTTTGGTGTTGCATTATACAAAACACAAAAATTATAGGAAACCTACATAAATTTTGAATCTTTTAATTCTAAACATGCTCGAAATGACTAAAACTACTTAAGTTTTGGTGTTGCATTATACAAAACTCAAAACTTATAGGAAACCCTCATAAATTTTGAATATTTTAATTCTAAACATGCTCAAAATGATTAAATTGATTAAGTTTTGGTGTCACATTATTCGAAACACAAAAATTATAGGAAACTTGCATAATGTTTGAATCTTTTGATTGTAAACATGCTCAAAATGAATTTAACTGCTTAAGTTTTAGAGTTGCATTATTCCAAACTAGAAAAATATGGAAAACCCACATAAATTTTTGATCTTTTGAGTCTAACCATGCTTGAAATGAGTAAAACCACTTAAGTTTTGGTGTTGCATTATTCAAAACTCAAAAATTATAGTAAACCCACATAAATTTTGAATCTTTTAATTCTAAACATGCACGAAACAAGTAAAACCACTTATGTTTTGGTGTTGCATTATTCAAAACATAAAAATTATAATAAACCTGAATAAAGTTTGAATCTTTTGGTTTTAAACATTCTTAAAACAAATTAAACCACCTAATTTTTGTATTGCATTATTCAAAACTCAAAAATTATAGGAAACATATAAAATATTTGAATCTTTTGATCGTAAACATGCTAAAAAAAAGTAAAACCACCTAAGTTTTGGTGTTACATTATTCTAAACACAAACATTATAAGAAATGTGCATAATATTTGAATATTTTGATCGTAAACATGCTTGAAATGAGTAAAACTACCTAAGTTATGGTGTTGCATTATTCAAAACTCAAAAATTATAGGAATTGTGCATATAGTTTGAATCCTTTGATTGTAAACATTCTTGAAATGAGAAAAGCTAAGTTTTGGTGTTGCATTATTAAATACTCAAGAATTGTAGGAAATGTGCATAAAGTTTGAATATTTTTATTGTTAACATGCTTGAAATGAGTAAAATTGTTTAAGTTTTGGTGTTACATTATACAAAACTCAAAATTTATAGGAAACCCACATAAAGTTTGAAAATTTTGATTCTAAACATGCTTGAAATGAGTAAAACCACTCAAGTTTTGGTGTTTCATTATACAAAACTCAAAAAATATAGGAAACACACATAAGGTTTGAATCTTTTGATTGTAAACATGTTTGAAATGAGTAAAATCGCTTAAGTTTTGGTGTTACATTATTCAAAACTCAAAAAGTATAGGAAATGCACATAAGGTTTAAATTTTTTGATTGTAAACATGCTTGAAATAAGTAAAACCACTTAATTTTTGGTGTTGCATTATTCAAAACTAAAATATTATAGGAAATACGCATAAATTTTTAGTCTTTTGATTCTAAACATGCTCGAAATGAGTAAAACTGCTTAAGTATTGGTGTGGCATTAATCAAAACTCAAAAAGTATAGTAAATATGCATAAAGTTTAAATCTTTTTATTCTAAACATGCTTGAAACAAGTAAGATAGTTGAAGTTTTGGTGTTGAATTATTCAAAACTAATAAATATTGAGAAACACACAATGTTTGAATCTTTTAATTCTAAACATGCTCAAAATGAGTAAAACCACTTAAGTTTTGGTGTTGCATTATTCAATACACAAAAATATTAGTAAACACACATAAAGTTTGAATATTTTGATTCTAAACATGCTTGAAATGAGTAAAACCACTTAGGTTTTGGTGTTGCATTATTCAAAATTCAAAAATTATAGGAAACATGCATAAAGTTTGAATCCTTTTATTCTAAACATGCTCGAAATAAGTAAAACTACTTAAGTTTTGGTGTTTCATTATTCAAAAATAAAAAATTATAGGAAATGTACATAAAGTTTTATTTTTTATTTTTTAACATGCTTAAAATGAGTAAAATTGCTTAACTTTTAGTGTTGCATTATTCAAAACTCAAAAATCATAGAAAACATGCATAAAATTTGTATCTTTTGATTTTAAACATGCTCGAAATGAGTAAAACCACTCAAGTTTTGGTGTTGCATTATTCAAAACTCAAAAATTATAAGAAATACATATAAATTTTGAATCTTTTAATTTTAAACATGCTTTAAATGAGTAAAACTACTTATGTTTTGGTGTTACATTATTCAAAACTCAAAAATTATAGAAAATGTGCACAAAGTTTGAATCTTTTAATTATAATCATAGTCGAAAAGAGTTAAACCACATAATTTTTGGTGTTGCATTGTTCAACACTAAAAAGCTATTGGAAACACTTATAAATTTCAAATCTTTTGATTTTAAACATTCTCAAAATGAGCTAAACCCCTTAAGTTTTGGTGTCGCATTATTCAAAACTCAAAAATTATATGAAATGTCCATAAAGTTTGAATTTTTTGATTATAGACATGCTCAAAATGAGCAAAACCACCTAAGTTTTGGTGTTGCATTACTAAAAACTCAAAAATTAAAGGAAACACATGTAAAGTTTAAATCTTTTGATTATAGACATGCTCAAAATGCACCTAATGTTTGAATCTTTTTATTTTAAAAATACTCAAAATGAGTTAAACCCCTATGTTTTGGTGTTGCATTATTAAAAACTCAAAAATTATAGGAAATATGCATAAATTTTGAATCTTTTAATTGTAAACATGTTTAAAATGAGTAAAACCACCTAAGATTTCATGTAGCATTATTCAAAACTCAAAAATTATAGGAAATGCACATAAAGTTTGATTCTTTTGATTCTAAACATGCTCAAAATAAGTAAAACCACCTTAGTTTTGGTGTTGCATTATTTAAAATTCAAAAATTATATGAAATGCACACAAAGTTTAAATCTTTTGATTCTAAACATGCTCTAAATGAGTAGAACAACTTAAGTTTTGGTTTTGAATTATTCAAAACTCAAAAATTATAGGAAACCTGCATAAAGTTTAAATATTTTGATTCTAAACATGTTCGATATGAGTAAAATTGCTTATGTTTTAGTTTCGTTTCACTCAAAACTCCAAAATTATAGGAAACCCACATAAAATTTGAATCTTTCAATTCTAAACATGCTCAAAAAGAGTAAAACCACCTTAGTTTTGGTGTTGCATTATTCAAAACTCAAAAATTATAGAAAGCACAAAAAGTTTGAATCTTTTGATTCTAATCTTGCTTGAAATGAGTAAAACTACTCAATTTTTGTGTTGGATTGTAAAAAATTCAAAAATTAAAGGAAACATGGATAATGTTTGAATATTTTGATTGTAAACATGCATAAAATGAGTAAAACCATCTATGTTTTGGTGTTACATTATTCAAAACTCAAAAATTATAGGAAACATGAATAAATTTTGAATCTTTTAATTGTAAACATGCTTGAAATGAGTAAAACCATCTAAGTTTTGGTGTTGCATTATTTAAAACTCAAAAATTATAAGAAACACATAAAGTTTGAATCTTTTGATTCTAAACATGCTCGAAAAGAGTAAAAACACCTAAGTTTTGATGTTTCATTATTCAAAAACTAAATATTATAGGAAACCCACATAAAGTTAGAAATTTTTTATTCTAAACATTCTCAAAATGAGTAAAATCGCTTAAGTTTTGGTGTTGCATTATTCAAAACTCAAAAATTATAGGAAACCCACATAAAGTTTGAATCTTTTAATTCTAAACATGCTCGAAATGAGTAAAACCATTGAAGTTTTGGTGTTGCATTATTGAAAACTCAAAAATTATAGGAACTGTGAATAAAATTTGAATTTTTTAATTCTAAACATGCTCGTAATGAGTAAAAGTGCGTAAGTTTGGTGTTGCATTATTCAAAACTCAAAAATTATTGGAAACACACATAATATTTGAATTTTTTGACTATAAAGATACTTGAAACGAGTAAAACTACCTATGTTTTGGTATTGCATTATTCAAAACTCAAAAATTATATGAAGCAAAAATGATGTTTGAATCTTTTAATTGTAAACATGCTTGTAATGAGTAAAACCTCCTAGGTTTTGGTGTTACATTATTCAAAACTCAAAAATTATTAGAAACATGCATATAGTTTTAATCTTTTGATTTTAAACATGCTCAAAATGATTAAAATCACTTAATTTTTGGTGTTACATTATTACAAATGAAAAAAATAGAGGAAATGCATATAAATTTTGAATCTTTTGATTGTAAACATGATCAAAATGAGTAAAACTACTTAAGTTTTGGTGTTACATTATTCAAAACTAAAAAAATATAGGAAATGCGCATAAAATTTGAATCTTTTATTGTGAACATGCTTGAAATGAGTAAAACCGCTTTAGTTTTATTGTTGCACTATTTACAACTCTAGTATTATAGGAAATGCACATAAAGTTTGAATCTTTTGATTGTAAACATGCTCAAAATGAGTAAATCTACTTAAGTTTTGGTGTTACATTATTCGAAACTTAAAATTTAGAGGAAACTCACATAAAATTTGATTCTTTAGATTCTAAACATGCTTCAAATGAGTAAAACCACATATATTTTGGTGTTGCATTATTTAAAACTAAAAAATTATAGGAAACATGCATAAATTTTGAATCTTTTGATTTTAAACATGCTCAAAATGAGTAAAGCTGCCTAAGTTTTGGTGTTGTATTATTCAAAACTAAAAAACTATAGGAAATTCACATAAATTTTGAATCTTTTGATTGTAAATATGCTCTAAATGAGTAAAATTAGCTAAGTTTTAAGAGTTGCAATATTAAAAACTCAAAAATTATGGGTAACACACATAAAGTTAGAATATTTTTATTGTAAACATGCTCGAAATGAGTAAAATCACCTATGTTTTTTTGTTGCATTATTCAGAACTCAAAAATTATAGGAAATACACATAAATTTTTATTCTTTTGATTGTAAACATTCTCGAAACAAGAAAAACCACTTAAGTTTTGCTGTTGCATTATTCGAAACTCCAAAATTATAGGAAATGCACATAAAATTTGAATCTTTTGATTGTAAACATGCTGGAAATGAGTAAAACAACTTAAGTTTTCATGTTGCATTTTTCAAAACTCAAAAATTATAGGAAAGACACAAATAAAGTTTGAATCTTTTGATTGTAAAGATTCTTGAAATGAGTAAAATTACTTATGTTTTGGTGTTGCATTATTAAAAACTCAAAAATTATAGTAAATACACATAAATTTTTAATCTTTTGATTCTAAACATTCTCAAAACGAGTAAAAAAGCTTAAGTTTTGGTGTTGCATTATTCAAAACTAAAAAATTATAGGAAATGCACATAAATTTTGAATCTTTTAATTCTAAACATGTTTGAAATGAGTAAAATCGCTTAAGTTTTAGTGTTGCATTATTAAAAACTCAAAATTTTAGTAAAAGTGCATAAAGTTTGAATCTTTTGATTATAAACATGCTCGAAATTAGAAAAACCACTTAAGTTTCAGTGTTACATTATTCAAAACTCAAGAATTATAGGAAACACACATTAATTTTAGATCTTTTGATTGTAAACATGCTCAAAATGAGTAAAACTACTTAAGTTGTGCTGTTGCATTATTCAAAACTAAAAAATTATAGGAAACACACATATGGTTTGAATCTTTTGATTCTAAACATGCTCAAAGTGAGTAAAACCACTTACATTTTGGTGTTCTATTCTTCAAAACTAAAAAATTATAGGAAATGTGGATAAAGTTTGAATCTTTTGATTCTAAACATGCTCAAAATGAGTTAACCCACTTATGTTTTTTTTTGAATTATTCAAAACTCAAAAATTATAGGAAACACACATAAAGTTTGAATCTTTTGATTTTAAACATGCTTGAAATGAGTAAAACTACCTAAGTTTTGGTGTTGCATTATTCAAAACTCTAAAATTATAGGAAACGTGGATATAGTTTGAATCTTTTGATTGTAAACATGCTCCAAATGTGTAAAACTATGTAAGTTTCGGTGTTACATTGCTTAAAACTAAAAAATTATAAGAAACGTGCATAAAGTTTGAATCTTTTGATTGTAAACATGCTCAAAATGAGTAAAACCACCTCAGGTTTGATGTTGCATTATTCAAAACTCAAAAATTATAGGAAACATACATAAAGTTTGAATATTTTGATTGTAAATATGTTCAAAATGAGTAAAGCCACCTAAGTTTTGGTGTTACATTATTCAAAACTCAAGAATTATAAGAAACGTGCATAAAGTTTTAATCTTTTATTTGGAAACATCTCAAAATGAGTAAAATCACCTATGTTTTAGTGTTGCATTATTCAAAACTCAAAATAATAGGAAACATGCTTAAAGTTTGAATCTTTTGATTATAAACATGCTTGAAATGATTAATATTACCGAAGTCTTGGTATTGCATTATTCAAAACTCAAAAATTATAAGAAACATGCATAAATTTTGACCACTTCCAAATTCATAGGTCTACTCCACATGACCCATTTGTCATTCTCAAATTCTTATAGTCATTATTGCACTCTTTTGTGCAAGCTCAATCAACCCAAACATTAGCCTTGTTCATAAGGACACCATGAATGAACACATAATCAACTTCTTAAGCATTATTGATACTCAAGATAGATTGATCACACCTCCAAAATCCATATAGATTATCCTCATGGAGTCTACAACACTCTCTAATGGCTAAGTCATCATGAAACATCAACACAAGCTCAATTATCCTTCTCAGGTCAATTGCAGAACAAACACGAAAACACAATCAACTTTGAACCTTCATAAATTTGACTATACAAAATTTCAGACCTTTAAATATATATTTATATATGCACCATGGAGTTATACTCAAATTTTATTTTTATATCACCTTTGAATTCATCTTCGATCAAAAGTTATGGACAAAATACAAAACACTAGTTTTTCCTTTCTTAAATTCAAATATTTGAATTAAAATAGTCACAATTAAACCTAGAACACCATGCTATCATCTCATGTCCTAGATGCTTAGATAAATCATGCACCATTGATATTATTTTAACTTTAAATAATAGTGTGCCACTACCCAAATGTTAAACTTTGAACACTTGGCCCCACCTCATGCAATCTTGCGATCTTGATCACACATGCTTCGTCGATCTCGTCAAGATTGTCCTTACTTTAACAATGATAGAAAACTATTACTTTAACCTATTGAATTTAATACACAATTATCTCAATTATTATGAAGACCCACTCACCATTTATCCTTGGAATAATCTCAATATTTATCTCTGCTCAATGTTAAACATTGAACACTTGGCACCATCTTGTTGCACCTTAACATCTTGGAATAAACATGCTCCATCGATCTGTTGTACATAGCTTGGTATTTATCTATGTTAAACATTGGATACCTTAAAAAAATATCACTTAATATTCACTATTATATCAATCTATATGACCACCCATAAATGATTAGATCTCCATTTAGTCCTGATCTTTAACATCGTGCAAAATAGACTATGGGGACCATTGCTATCTGCCTAGAAGGCCAACTTTGGAACTTGATAATTTTTTTTGCACTTATATGCATGATCTAAAATTTGGACCATATGATATCCTCACATAGGATAATCCAACCATGTATCAACATACTCATTAAGCCTTTTCACGTGTGAGATATAATGCCATTAATCTTCTCACTCAGATTTTTCTGCGACAGAGCTAATAATGTCAAGAACTATCTGAAAGGCCAACTTTGAACATACATATCTTTTGTCGTGATTCATCTCATGAATTTAAATTTATCACATATAAAATAGGCACAAATATGATCACAACCATATTACTAACTCCCCTTGACTCATCCACACATGGTAATGGTGACATCAACAAACTAGCTACTCATATTTTCTACCACTAGACCTAAAATGTCTAGATGAAAACAATGATCAACTAGATGAAAAACACTCACAAAAATAAGCACTAAAATCATATAAAACCTCTTATATGACCCTTGTACATGCTCAATACTTCAGACTCATCCCTAATCATCTCAAACTATGTCAAAACTAAATATCAATTAAGTATACTTTAATCATATTAGGACAAGCATAATACACAATTTGTCATTGTTACTTAGACTATCAAGGCATTTCATCCACTCACTTGGACACCTCCATGACATAATCATGATATCATTAAAAAATCTCTAATAATCTCCCCTTTTTTCATTGATGTTAATAACCATCATTTAATAACTCACCTTTCTTCTCTCTCTTCAAACACTCTCACAATAGGAACTTTTTCCCCCTTTGACACAATGACAAAGTGGGCAACAACTAATATTGAGGACCTAAAAAGACTACCAAAATGAGAGGAAAATACTATAAATATGATACAAACTCCCCATTACCTTGAGCATACCTCTTCTTGCCTTGATAATATCCTTCTTGCTACATGCCAACATTCTTATTCAACGAAGCACTACAACCAATGAATAAAGAACCCACAAAATACTTAAATTTAATGGAAATAACTAAGAAACATATGAAAGGAAATCCTCCTAAGATATTTTATCCATTTAACCTCTTGATTATCTTTAGAATTCCACACACCATGAAGAACCATCATACAAACTTACTAGCCTTCTCTCTTAAGACACTTCCATGACCACTAACTCTACATTTGCACTATAGCTTCTCTACAAACCTTTGGAGTGAGTTCATGAACTTGTTGCTCCCTCTTAACTAAAGACCTTATATTGATTCATAGATAAATAAATGACACCCAAACTTTATCTTAGATACTTAAATGTAGATTTTGACAATAGTTTGGTCATAATATCTATAATCTGCTCTTTTGTAGGCACATACCCCAACTTAACACTTTGATTAATCACTTTTTCTCTTAGGAAATAGTATCTAATAGGAATATGTTTAGTTTTTTAGTGCATAATAAGATTATTTGAGATACTAACTACACTATTACTATCACAATAAATAACACAAGGTCTATTTTATCTTACCTTATAATCCTCCAAAGTTTGTTTCATCCACATAACTTGAGTGCAACAAGAGGCAAATACTATATACTCAGCTTATGTAGTTGATAGAGACACTAAGGATTTCTTATTTCTTAACCAAGACACCAAGAATTCCCCCATGAAGAATACCCCACCACTGGTACTCCTATCATATATACATCCTACCCAATCTGCATCAGTATATGTTTTTAAAGAGAATTCTTTACTTTCTATGGTGCCTTTGAGATAACTCAAGATCCTTTTGATTGCTTTTAAGTGAGATTATATAGGGTCAGACTAAAACCTTCTTGAAAAACCCACTACTTACATGATATCATGCCTAGAAGTAATAGAGTACAAAATACTTCCAATCATGGATCTATATAAAGTTTGATCAACTTTTGGTGAGTCATCCAGTTTACTTAAATTGCATCCTATGATCATTGGAGTACCCATTAGCTTACAATCCATCATGTTAAACTTCCTTAGCATATCCTTGATGTACTTATATTTTTAAATGAATATCCTTACATCAAGTTGATTAATCTATAATCCTAAGAATAAAGATAGTTATCCCAACATTGACATTTTAATAGTATCTACAAATTCTCTACTCATTTTATCATTATCAAATCCAAAAACTATGTCATCAATATATACAATAATTATCAATTGATGAATGACTTCTATATTAATGTACAAATTATTATCATCTACCCCACTTTTAAAACCTTAACTCAAAAGATACTTATCTAACCTCACATACCAAGCTCTAGGACTTGATTTAAGACTATAAAAAGCCTTCTTCAATTTACACACAAAATATTGATTACTTGACATGAAGTATCCTTTAGGTAACTCAACGTAGACTTCTAATTTTCTATTCAAGAATACATATTTCACATCCATTTGATATACCTTAAAACCTTAAAGCTAACATATGCCAAAAAAGTTGAATTGCTTCCATTCTTACCATAGGAATAAAGGTCTCATTAAAATCTATTCCTTCAACCTGAGCATATCCTTTACACACCAATCTATCCTTGTTCCTTGTGAATTATCCTTTCTCATTCATCTTATTTTTGAAAACCCACTTGGTACCTATCACATTTTAATCATTTTTCTTAGAAACTAAGTCTCATGTTTCATTCTTTTTTATTTGATCAATTTCTTCATCCATTACATCTTTCCAACTTTCATCTTTGCTAGCTTCCATGAATGTTTTGGGTTCAATCATGGATAAAATATCTAAGTCTTATTGATTTTGATTGATCAACATTCTCCTTTTAATTTACAACCTTGCACCAACATTTCTAATAATTTGAGAGATTGGATGATCTTTTAGAATTCTTCTAGATAGAGATTTAAAATCTTGTCTTTATTTCTCCTCTTCATCTTCATCATCTATTTTAATAGATAACTCATAATTATTTGTAATAGAATTTTGAATTGAGTCACTTACTTATAATTTTGGATTCTTGACTCTACTTGTCTCATCTACCCTTGCATTTGAACATTAAACAATCTTGTGAAGTCTCTTATTGAATCACCTATAGGCAGTAACTATTGATAGAAGAGTATCCTAAGAAGATGCCCTCATTAGACCTTGAATTAAAATTTCCAAGATTATCTTCATCTCTTTTGATTAAGCACCTACTCCCAAACAGTTTAAAATGTTTAACATTAGCGTCTCTATTCTTACATAACTCATAAGGAGTATTATCACCATTTATTTTGATTTAACACCTATTTAAGATGTAAATTGAAGTGTTGGCTACCTCTTCCCAATAACCATCTGATAGTTTAGAATCTTGAATAATTGTTCTACTCATCTTTTAAAAAGTTTTATTCTTCTTTTTAAAAACACCATTCTATTGTGGTGTTATAGCAGTATAATATTGTCTCCTTATCCCTTATTTTTCACAAAAATCATCAAATTAATGAGACCAAAACTCACCTCTTCTATCTGATCTTACACACTTGATCTTTGACCCTTTATCATTTTATAAAAGCTCTTTGAATGCCATAAATTATTCAAAAGCTTCTAATTTTTCTTTAAGAAAAAATATCCAAGACATCTTAGTAAAATCATCAATGAGAAACATTAAGTAGCTATTGCCTTGAATACTTTGGGTTCTCATAGGTCCACTTAGATTAGTGTGGATCAACTATAATGGCTTTGTAGTGGATAACTCATTGGAATTGTATCTTCTTTTGGTTTACTTCCCATGAAGACATGCCTTGCAAAGAGAATGAGGAATCTTAGAAATCTTGGCCATATGCCTTACCAACCCCTTTGAACTAATCTTTACCATGTTATCAAAATTTATATGTCCAAGCCTTCTATGCCAAAGCCAACTTTCTTCTAATTGACTCATGAATCACTCCTCATTCTTGGATTCATGGAATACATACATGTTTTTATATATTTTATAAACATTTGTAACTAATGTTCCAGCCTTTCTTACTTTACAAACATCATCATGAAAAGTTACAACATCTCCTTGCTTACACATTTGGCTCACACTTAAAATATTATGTTTCAAACCTTATACATATAAGACATTCTCAGTCCTAGAATGACCATTATATAAACTCACAATACCTTTGCCAACTATGTTAGTAGATTTGTTGTCACCAAATCTCATTGAACTAGGGTTGGTCTTCTCAAGAAAGATAAACTTGCTCTTGTCCCCTGTCATATGATTTGAGCATCTACTATTTATGAACAATCTCTTGTTCCCATCTTATTGAGTATGCAAGTCTATTTGAAAAAACATTGACTCTTCCTTTGGTGGACCACTTGAATTCTACTTCTTTTCTTCTTCAATCTTAGACTTAGTCTTCTTAAACCATTTGATGGTATCAATGATTGTATATCATTTTTTCAAAAAGTTCTTTTGTAGTTTTTGGATATATGGCCTTGTTGGTTAAAATTGTAGCATATAAGGTTACTTTTGATCTTTGGAGATAAATCACAATCCCTATATCTATGACCAAATTTATTGTAGGAGAAACAACACCCATTGAAGACATCATTCAAATTTGACCTCTTTTCTTGATCATTACCTGTCCATGAATTTTCATTCTTGACCCTTTTGGTGGAGTTGAAATACCTTTTGTCCTTGGATAAGAGCACATATGAGTAAGTCATGAATTTATTTTCAAATCATTCCTACCTTTGGTTGAGACCTTTAACCAGCATGACCTATAGATTCTTGACTATTGCTTCTAAATATTTCACTTGTATCTTCACATCATCCATGCTTGAATTGACATTTGATAAACCACATACTAGTTTTTCTTGAAGACAAGACACAACTTCTTTATCAACCATTGTAACTTTGATCACCTTTAAGTGGTTAAAATTGCAAGAATGACCTACTCTGATACCAATTGTTAGAGGTAAAATCATTAAGAGGTGGTAAATCAGTGAGCCTAGATAATCCAAGTTTAATTTCAAACCTTTCAAAACTCTTAATCAATTACCATAAGCATTCATGAAGAATTCATATCAATGAACAAGAGAGATAATGCAAGATCAATCACATAACACATGACATATATGGAAAACCGTATTGGGGTAAAAAAACCCACTAGAACCTACAATTAGACTATAGTCATATAACAAGAACCAATTTAGACCATCTTCAACTAATCAAGGAACTATCATCCATTATTTTAGTGAGACTGTAATCCCATAAGGAGTTACTACACTTGTCTAGCTGAGTTGCCATAATAATGAGACCTTTAATAAGTTTCACCTTATAAGAAGGTTACAACCCCCTACATATTGAGCTTACATAATAAAACTTATGAACAAAACATATCCTAAACACTAATTTCCTACCAATCTGATGGAGAAACAAATTATATTAGCTTTCTTCAACTCTACACACTCAAAGCATCTAAAACACCCTTTTGGATCACCTTAGACCTCTTCACTCATCCTCAACCTATAAGATCACTATTATGACAAAATAATTATGACCTAAAGGTCATAAACATAGTCCTAAATCTATTCTTCTCTTCAACTTATCCAAGGGACACTCTCCCTTTCCTGCACTCAATAACTCTCACATACAAATTCCTCTTATAAGTCAAGAAACCATCACATTTGGTTTCATTATTTATAGAGCATCTATGATAATCACCATCTTAGTCAACAAATAAGCATGAATTAACATTTAAATAATATATCTCATCAAGACATAGCTTAATACTATCCACATAGGTCAGTCGTATCACTCATGGGTCACCCTTAAGTAGCTACACTTTTCAATTAGGCCCTTGTAGCTCTTATAGGTCTCATAGAGACCTATTCATCTATTTAGCACATCATCAAGAAAAATAAGAACATAGGACCACTTTAAAATGCATAGGTTCACTCCACATGACCCCTTTATAATTATTAAATGCTTATAGTCATTATTACACTCTTCTATGCAATCTCAATGAACTCAAACATTATCCTTGTTCATAAGGACACCATGAAGAAACACACAACCAACTTCTTAATCATTTTCAATACTTAATATAGATTGATCACACCTATAAAATACATATAGATGATCCTAATGAAGATTTAAAAACTCTCCAATAGTTCAGTCATCATGAAACATCAAAACAACATTAACACAAGATCAATTATCCTTTTCAATTCACTTGCATAACAAACATGAAAACATATTCAACTTTAAACCTTCATAAATTTTAATGTACACATTTTCAAACCTTCAAATCTATATTTATATATGTGACATGGATTCCTTTTTAAATTTTATTTATATATAACATTTGAATTCATCTTGGATCAAAAGTTATGGATAAATATAGAGCACTAGTTTTTTCTTTATTAAATTCAAATATTTGAATTCAAATGATCATAGTTAAACTTCAAACACCATGATATCATCTCATGCCATCACTTCTTAGATTAATCATATACCATTGATCTTATTCAAACTATAATTAATAGTGTGTCATTTCCCAAATTTAAAACTTCTAACACTTGGCCTCATCTCGTGTAATTTTGTAATCTTGATCACACATGCTCCATCGATCTCTTCAAGATTATCCTTACTTTAATAATACTAAACAAATATCACTTTGACATCTTAAATTTAATATGCACCATTAATATTGATCAATATGAACACCTTATCACTACTAATACCTGTAAGAAGCTCTATATTTATCTTTGCTCAATGTTAAACATCAAACACTTGGCACCATCTCATTACATCTTAACATCTTGGAATAAACATGCTTCATTGATCTTATGTACGTAGTTCAATATTTATCTGTGTTATACATTAGACACCTTAAAAAAATCTCACTCAATATTCACCATTAGATAAATATTTATCATCACCCATGAACCATTTGATCTCCATCTAGTCATGGTCTTTAACATCATGTAAAATAGACTGAGTATGAGGACCATTGTTATCTGCTTGAAAGGCCAACTTTAGACCTCAATAATTTTGGCTATGATTCAATGAATGATCTAAAATTTGGATCATATAATATCCTCACATAAGATAATATAACCATGTGTCAAACTACTCTTAAAACCTTTTCACATGTGAGATATAATACCATTAATCTACTCACTCAAATTTTTCTATCACAGAGCCAATTATGTCCAAAACTATCTAGAAGGCCAAATTTGAACATGCATATCTTTTTTCATGTTTTATTTCATGAACTAAATTTTTTATAATAGTAACTAGGCATAAATTTGATCCCAACCATATGACTAACTCCCCCTAAACCATCCACACATGGTAATGGTGATGTCAACAAACTACCTACTCAAATTTTTTACCACCAGACACAAAATGACTAGACAAAAATAATGATCAACCAGATGAAAACCACTCATGCACATAAATAATCAAAGCATACAAAACTCTTATAATCCCCCTTTCATATTATCAATACTTCATACTCATCCTTAATCATTTGAAACCATGTCAAAATGTAAGATCAATCAAGCATACTTCAATTATACTATGACAAACATATTGCACACTTTGTCATTATTACTTAGACTATCAAGGCGCTTTATCCACTTGCTTGGACACCTCAATGACATCATTGAAAAATCTTTAACAAACTTGCATAAAGTTTGAATCTTCTTATTATAAACATGCTTGAAATGAGTAAAACTACTTAGGTTTTGGTGTTGCATTATTCAAAACTAAAAAATTATAAGAAATGTACATAAATTTTGAATCTTTAGATTATGAACATGCTTAAAAAGAGTAAAACTTCTTATGTTTTGTTTTTGAATTATTTAAAACTCAAAAAATTAGGAAACACACATAAAGTTTGAATGTTTTGATTCTAAACATGCTCAAAATGAGTAAAACCACCTATGTTATAGTGTTCCATTATTCAAAACTCAAAAATTATAGGAAACCCACATAAAGTTTAAATCTTTAGATTCTAAACATTCTCAAAATGAGTAAAACTACTTAAGTTTTGGTGTTTCATTATTCAAAGCTCTAAAATTATATGAAACATGCATAAAGTTTGAATCTTTTGATTGTTAACATGATCAAAACGTGTAAAACCACTTAGGTTTTTGTATTATATTATTCAAAACTCAAAAATTATATGAAGTGCAATTAACGTTTAAATCTTTTGATTCTAAACATGCTCAAAACAAGTAACATCACTTAAAGTTTAGTGTTGGATTATTCAAAACTAAAAAATAATAGAATATGTGCATAAAATTTGAATCTTTTGATTCTAAACATGCTCAAAATGAGTAAAACCACTTCAAAACTCAAAAATTATAGGAAACATACATAAATTTTGAATCTTTTGAGTCTAAACATGCTTGAAATGAGTAAAACTGCTTAAGTTTTGGTGTTGCATTATTCAAAACTTAAAAATAATAGAAAATATATATAAATCATTAATATTTTGATTCCAAACATGCTAAAAATGAGTAAAACAACATAAATTTTGTTGTTGCATTACTCAAAACTCAAAAATAATAGGAAATGTGCATAAAATTTGAATCTTTTGATTCTGAACATACTCAGAATGAGTAAAATTGCTTAAGTTTTAGTGTTACATTATTCAAAACTCCAAAATTATAGGAAACCCACATAAAGTTTGAATCTTTTGATTGTAAACATGCTCAAAAAGAGTAAAACAACTTAAGTTTTCGTGTTGCATTATACAAAACTCAAAAATTATATGAAACATAGATAAGTTATGAATCTTTTGATTCTGAACATGCTTAAAATGAGTAAAACTATTTAAGTTTTGGTGTTACATTATACCAAACATAGAAATTATAAAAAACCTACATAAAGATTAAATATTTTAATTATAAACATGTTCAAAATGAGTAAAATTCCTTATGTTTTGGTGTTGTATTATTTAAAAGTAAAAAATTATAGGACACCCACATACAGTTTCAATCTTTTGATTGTAAACATGCACAAAATGATTAAAACTACTTAAATTTTGGTGTTTCATTATTCAAAACTCAATAGTTATAGGAAATGTGCATAAAGTTTGAATCTTTTGATTCTAAACATGCTCAAAGTCAGTAAAACAACTTAAGTTTTGTTGTTGCATTATTCAAAATTCAAAAATTATAGAAAACACACATAAATTTTGAATCTTTTGATTGTAAACATGTTTGAAATGAGTAAAACAACCTAAGTTTTGGTGTTACATTATTCAAAACACAAAAATTATAAGAAAAACACATAAAGTTTAAATCTTTTGATTACAAATATGCTCAAAATGAGTAAAACTACCTATGTTTTGATGTTGCACTATTCAAAAATTAAAAATTATGGGAAACATGCATAAAGTTTGAATGTTTTAATTGTAAACATGCTTGAAAAGAGTAAAAATGACTAAGTTTAGGTGTTGCATTATTCAAAACTCAAAAATGATAACAAACACACATAAATTTTGAATCTTTTGATTGTAAAAATGCTCAAAATGAGTAAAACCACCTTTGTTTTGGTGTTACATCATTCAAAACTTAGAAACTATAGTAAACACACATAAAGTTTAAATATTTTTATTATAAACATGATGAAAATGAGTAAAACCCCTTAAGTTTTGGTGTTACATTATAAAAAAAATAAAAAATTATAGGAAACACAAATAAATGTTGAATCTTTTGATTCTAAATTTGCTCAAAATGAGTAAAACTATCTAATTTTTGGTGTTGTATTATTCAAAACCCAAAAATTATAGGAAACATGCATAAAGATTGAATCTTTTGATTCTAGACATGCTTGAAACAAGTAAAACAACTTAAGTTTTGGTGTTACATTATCCAAAACTCAATCATTATAAGAAATGCACATAGAGTTTTAATCTTCTAATTCTCAAAATTCTCAAAATGAGTAAAACCACCTAAGTTTTGGTGTTACATTATTCAAAATCCAAAAATTATAAGAAACATGGATAATGTTTGAACCTTTTGATTGTAAACATTCTCAAAATGAGTAAAAATGCCTGTGTCTTACTATTGCATTCTTCAAAACTCAAAAATTATAGGAAACGTGTATAAATCTCGAATCTTTTGAGTCTAAACATGCTCAAAATGAGTAAAACCATCTAAGTTTTGGTGTTGCACTATTTAAAGCTTAAAAGTTATATGAAATAAGCATAAATATTGAATCTATCGACTATAAACATGCTTGAAATGAGAAAAACCACCTAAGTTTTGGTTTTGCATTATTTAAAACTCAAAAATTATAGAAAACCTGCATAAGGTTTGAATCTTCTCATTCTAAACATGCTCAAAATGAGTAAAAATGCTTATGTTTTGGTGTTGCATTATTCAAAACTCATAAATTATAGGAAATGCAGAAAGTTTGAACCTTTTTATTCTACATATACTCTAAATGAGTAAAACTACTTATGTTTTGTTATGGCATTATTCAAAACTCAAAAATTATAGGAAATGCCCATAAAGTGTGAATGTTTTGATTCTAAACATGCACATAACAAGTAAAACCACATAGGTTTTGGTGTTGTAATATTCAAAAAATCAAAACTTATATGAAGCCCACATACATATTGAACCTTTTGATTCTAAAGATGCTCAAAACGAGTAAAACTACTTAAATTTTGGTGTTGCATTACTCAAAACTAAAATATTATAGGAAACACACATAAAGTTTGAATCTTTTGATTTTAAACATGCATGAAATGAGTGAAACCATTTAATTTTTGGTGTTCAATTATTCCAATCTCAAAAATTATAAGAAACACGTAAAAAGTTAAATTTTTTTAATTCTAAACATGCTCAAAATGAGTAAAACTACTTATGTTTTGGTGTTGCATTATTCAAAACTCTAAAATTATAGGAAACATGCATAAAGTTTGAATCTATAGAGTTTAAACATGCTCAAAAAGACATAAACCATAGAAGTTTTGGTGTTACATTATTCAAAACTCAAAAATTATATAAAATGTGCATAAAGTTTGAATCTTTTGACTCTAAACTTGCTTGAAATCAATAAAATTATTTAATTTTTTGTGTTGCATTATTCAAAACTCCAAAATTATAAGAAACAAGCATAAATTTTGAATCCTTTGATTCTAAACATGCTCAAAATGAGTAAAATTGCTTAAGTTTTGGCATTGCATTATGCAAAACTCAAAAATTATAGGAAAAGCACATAAGGTATGAATCTTTTGATTCTAAACATGCATGAAAAGAGTAAAACTACTTGACTTTTGGTGTTGCACTATTCAAAACTCAAAAAATATAGTAAATGCACATGATGTTTAAATTTTTTAATGTAAACTTAATCGAAATGATTAAAATCACATAGGTTTTCATGTTCATTTATTCAAATCTCAAAAATATTAGAAGCGTGCATAAAGTTTAAATCTTTTGATTCTAAACATGCTCAAAACAAGTAAAACTAGTTATGTTTTTATGTTTGATTACTCAAAACATATATGAAACCCACATAAATTTTGAATCTTTTGATTGTAAACATGCTCAAAGTGAGAAAAACCACTTAAGTTTTAGTGTTGCATTATACAAAACTCAAAAATTATAGGGAACCTATATAAATTTTGATTTTTTTGAATGTAAACATACTCAAAATGACTATAACCACTTATGTTTTGGTATCACATTATGCAAAACTCAAAAATTACTAAAAACAAACATAAAATTTGAATCTTTGATTCTAAAAATTCTTATAATGAGTAAAACCACTTAAAGTTTGGTGTTGCATTATTCAAAAGACAAAAAATATAGGAAACATGCATAAAGTTTGAATGTTTTAATTATAAACATGCTCAAAATGAGTAAAACTATTTAATTTTTGGTGTTACATTATTCAAAACTCAAATTTTATAGGAACATGCATAAAGTTTGAATCTTTTAATTTTAAACATGCTCAAAATGAGTAAACCCACTTAAGTTTTGGTGTTACATTATACAAAACTCAAGAATTATAGGAAAACTGCATAAAGATTGAATCTTTTAATTTTAAACATGTTTGAAATGATTAAAACCACTTAAGTTTTTGTGTTGCATTATATAAAACTCAAAAATTATAGGAAACCCACATAAATATTGAATCTTTTGATTGTAAACATGCTCAAAATGAGTAAAACTGCTTATGTTTTGATGTTCCATTATTCAAAACTCAAAAATTATAGGAAATCTACATAAAGTTTGAATATTTTGATTGTAAACATGCTCAAAATGAATAAAACCACTTAAGTTTTGTTATTGCATTATTTAAAACTCAAAAATTATAAGAAATGTGCATAAAGCTTGAATCTTTAGATTCTAAACATGCTCAAAACAAGTAAAATTGCTTAAGTTTATTATTGCATTATTCAAAACTCAAAAAATATAGGAAACACACATAAAGTTTGAATTTTTTGATTCTAAACATGCTCAAAAAGAGTAAAACCATGTAAGTTTTGGTGTTGTATTTTTCAAAACTAAAAAAATATAGGAAATGTACATAAAGTTTGAATCTTTAGATTCTAAACATTCTCAAAATGAGTAAATTTTTTAAAGTTTTGGTGTTATATTATTCAAATCTCAAAAATTATATGAAACACACATAAATTCTGAATCTTTCAATTGTTAACATGATTGAAAAATGTAAAACTTCTTAAGTATTGGTGTTGCATTATTCAAAACTCAAAAATTATATGAAATACACAATGTTTGAATCTTTTGATTCTAAACATCCTCGATATGAGTAAAATCACTTAAATTTTGGTGTTGTAGTATTCAAAACTCAAAAATTATAGAATATATGCATAAAATTTAAATCTTTTGATTCTAAACATGCTAAAAAGATTAAAACCACTTATGTTTTGGTGTTGCATTTTTCTAAACTCAAAAATTATAGGAAACATAGATAAAGTTTGAATCTTTTAATTCTAAACATGCTTGAAACAAGTAAAACTGCTTAAGTTTTGGTGTTGCATTATTCAAAACTCAAAAAGAATAGGAAACACACATAAAGTTTTGATATTTTGATTTTGAACATGCTAAAAATGTATAAAACAACTTAATTTTTGGTATTACATTCTTCAAAACTCAAAAATAATAGGAAATGTGCATAAAGTTTGAATCTTTTGATTCTAAACATGCCCAAAATGAGTAAAATTGTTTAAGTTTTAGTTTTGTATTATTCAAAAGTAAAAAATTATAGGAAACTCACATAAAGTTTGAATCTTTTGATTGTAAACATGCTCAAAAAGAGTAAAACTACTTATGTTTTCATGTTACGTTATACAAAACTCAAAAATTATATGAATCTTGAATAAGTTCTAAAACTTTTGATTCGAGATATGCTCAAAATGAGAATAACCAATTAAGTTTTGGTGTTGCATTATATAAAACTCAAAAATTATAGGAATCTCGAATAAAGTTTGAAACCTTTAATTGTAAACATGCTTAAAATTAATAAAATTCCTTATTTTTGGTTTTACATTATTTAAAACTAAAAAATTATAGGACGCTGACATAAAATTTGAATCTTTTGATTTTTAACATGATGAAAATGAGTAAAACCACTTAAGTTTTGGTGTTACATTATTCAAAACTCAAAAATTATAAGAAATGTACATAAAATTTGAATCTTTTGATACTAAACATGCTTGAAATGAGTAAAACCACTTATGTTTTGGTGTTATATTATTCAAAAATAAAAAATTATAGGAAACATGCATTAAGTTTGAATATTTTGATTGTAAACATGCTCAAAATGAGTAAAATTACTCAAGATTTGATGTCACATTATTCAAAACTCAAAAATTATAGGAAACCCATATAAAATTTGAATCTTTCGATTATAAACATGTTTGATATGAGTTAAACCACTTAAGTTTTGATGTTACATTATTCAACACTCAAAAATGATAGGAAACCCATATAAAATTTGAATCTTTTAATTCTAAACGTGATCAGAACATGTAAAATTGCTCAAGTTTTGGTGTTGCATTATTCAAAACACAAAAAATATAGGAAACTTACACAAAGTTTGAATCTTATGATTCTAAACATGCTCAAAATGAGTAAAACCTTTTAATTTTTGGTGTTGCATTATTCAAAACTCAAATCATTGGAAATTCACATAAAGTTTTAATCCTTTGATTATAAACATGCTCAAAAAGAGTAAAACTATTTAAGTTTTGGTGTTCCATTACTCAAAACTCAAAGATTATAGGAAACACGAATAAAGTTTGAATCATTTTATTGTAAACATGCTCAAAACAAGTACAACTACTTAAGTTTTTATTTTTCATTATTCAAAACTCAAAAATGATAGAAAATATGCATAAAATTTGAATCTTTTGATTCTAAACATGATTGAATGAAGTAAAACTGCTTAAGTTTTGGTGTTGCATTATTCAAAACTCAAAAATTATAGGAAACATGCATAAAGTTTGAATCTTTAGGTTTTAAACATTCTCAAAATGAGTAAAATCATTTAATTTTTGGTGTTACATTATTCAAAGCTCAAAACTTATAGGAAATGTATATAAACATTGAATCTTTTTAGTGTAAACATGTTCAAAATGAGTAAAATTGCTTAATTTTTTGTGTTGTATTTTTCAAAACTCAAAAATTATAGGAAACATACATAAAGTTTAAATCTTTTTATTGTAAACATGCTCAAAACAATTGAAACTACTTATGTTTTTGTTTTGCATTATTCAAAACTCAAAAATGATAGGAAATGTGCATAAAATTTGAATCTTTTGATTCTAAACATGATCGAAACAAGTAAAACTACTTAAGTTTTGGTGTTGCACTATTCAAAACTCAAAAATTATAGGAAACATGCGTAAAGTTTGAATCTTTAGATTCTAAACATTCTTAAAACAAGTAAAACCACTTATGTTTTGGTGTTACATTATTCAAAGCTCAAACATTATAGGAAATGTGCATAAACTTTGAATCTTTTTATTGTAAACATGTTCAAAATGAGTAAAACTACTTAAGTTTTGGTGTTGTATTATTTAAAACTAAAAAATGATAGGAAATACACATAAAGTTTGAATCTTTTGATTCTAAATATGCTCAAAATGAGTAAAATCACTTAAGTTTTGGTGTTGCATTTTTCAAAACTCAAAAATTATAGGTGTCGTGCATAAAGTGTGAATCTTTTGATTCTAAACATGCTCAAAATGAGTAAAACCACTTACTTTTTTATGTTCTGTTGTACAAATCTCAAAAATTATAGGAAACACACATAAATTTTGAATCTTTTGATTCTAAACATGCTCAAAATGAGTAAACCCGCTTAAGTTTTGGTGTTGCATTATACAAAAGTAAAAAATTATATGAAACCCACATAAATTTTGGATATTTTGATTATTAACATGCTTGAACTGATTAAAACTGCCTAACTTTTTGTGTTTCATTATACAAAACTCAAATTATATGAAACTCAAATAATTTTTGAATCTTTTGATTCTAAACATGCTCAAATGAGTAAAACTGCCTATATTTTGGTGTTACATATACAAACCTCAAAATTTATAAGAAACCCACATAAAGTTTGAATCTTTTGATTGTAAATATGTTCAAAACTATTAAAACCGCTTAAGTTTTTGTGTTGCATTTAAAACATAAAAATTATAGGAAACACACATAAAATTTAAATCTATTAATTGTTAACATGCTTAAATTGAGCAAACCCACTTATATTTTGGTGTTGCATTATTCAAAACTTAAAAATTATAGGGGATGCACAAAAAGTTTGTATCTTTTAATTGTAAACATGTTTGACATGAGTAAAATTGATTAAATTTTAGTGTTGCATTATTCAAAACTCAATAATTATATGAAACATGCATAAAGTTTGAATCTTTTGATTCTAAACATGCTCGAAACAAGTAAAATCACTTAAGTTTTACTGTGGCATCATTGAAAACTAAAAAATTATATGAAACATTTACAAAGTTTGAAGCTTTTGATTGTAAACATGCTCGAAATGAGTAAAAGAGCCTAACTTTTGGTGTTACATTATTCAAAACTCAAAAATTATAGGAAACACACATAAAGTTTGAATCTTTTGATTGGAAGCATGCTCAAAATGAGTAAAACCACCTATGTTTTGGTGTTGCATTAATCAAAACTCAAAAACTATAGGAAACACAAATAAGTTTGAATCTTTTGATTGTAACCATGCTTAATATGAGTAAAACCACCTAAGTTTTGGTGTTGCATTAGTCAAAACTCAAAAACTATACAAAACGTGCATAAAGTTTGAATCTTTTGACTGTAAACATACTTGAAATGAGTAAATGTGCTTAGTTTTGGTGTTGTATTATACAAAACTCAAAAATTATAGGAAACCCACATAAAGTTCAAATCTTTAGATTGTATACATACTCGTAACCAGTAAAACTACTTAAGTTTTGGTTTGTCATTATTCAAAACTTAGAAATTATATGAAACCCACATAAATTTTGATTCTTTTGATTCTAAACATGTTCAAAATGATTAAAACTACCTATGTTTTGGTGTTACATTATTCAAAACTCAAAAATTATAGGAAACATGCATAAAGTTTGAATCTTTTGATTCTAAACATTCTTGAAATGTGAAAAAACACTTAAATTTTGGTGTTGCATTATTCAACATTCAAAAATTATAATAAACGTGCATAAATTTTAAATCTTTTGATTGTAAACTTGCTCTAAATGAGTAAAGCCACTTTAGTTTTGATGTTGTATTATTCAAAACTCAAAAATTATAGGAAATATGCATAATACTTGAATCTTTCGATTCTAAACATGCTTGAAATGAGTAAAATTGCTTAAGTTTTGGTGTTACATTACTCAAAATTTTAAAATTATATGAAATACACATAAATTTTAAATTTTTGATTGTAAACATGCTTTAAATGAGTAAAATAGCTTAAGTTTTAGTGTAGCATTATTTAAAACTCAAAAATTATAGGAAATGCTTATAAATTTTGAATCTTTTGATTCTAAACATGCTTGAAATGAGTAAAACCACTTAAGTTTTGGTGTTGCAATATTGAAAACTCAAAAATTATTGGAAACATGCATAAAGTTTGAATCTTTTGATTCTAAACATGCTGAAAATGAGTAAAACTACTTATGTTTTGGTGTTGCATTATTCAAAACTCAAAAATTATAAGAAACACAAATAAATTTTGAATCATTATATTCTAAATATGCTTAAAATGAGTAAAACTAGTTATGTTTTGGTGTCATATTGTTCGAAACTAAAAAATTATAGAAAACATGCATAAAATTTGAATCTTTTGATTCTAAACATGCTCAAAATGAGTAAAACTGCTTAAGTTTTGGTGTTCCATTATATAAAACTCAAATATTATATGAAACCCACATAATATTTGAATCTTTTGATTCTAAACATGCTAAAAATGAGTAAAACCACAAAAGGTTTTGTGTTGCATTATACAAAGTTCAAAAATTATACGAAACCCACATAAATTTTGAATCTTTTGATTTTATACAAGCTCAAAATGAGTAAAACCACCTAAGTTTTGGTGTTGCATTATACAAACCTCAAAATTTATAGGAAACTTGCATAAAGCTTGAATCCTTTGATAGTAAACATGTTCAAAATGATTATAAATGCTTATATTTTTATGTTGTATTCAAAAATTATAGGAAACATGCATAAAGTTTGAATCTCTTTATTGTAAACATGCTCAAATTGAGTAAAACTTCTTAAGTTTTGGTGTTTCATTAATCAAAACTAAAAAATTATTGAATATTTTAATTGTAAACATGCTTGAAATGATTAAAATTGCTTACATTTTAGTGTTGCATTATTTAAAATCCAATAATTATAGGGAACATGCATAAAGTTTCAATCTTTTGATTCTAAACATACTTGAAATGAGTAAAATCACTTAATTTTTGGTGTTGCATTATCCAAAACTCAAAAACTATAGGAAACCTACATAAAGTTTGATTCTTTTGATTGGAAACATGCTTAAAACAAGTAAAACAACATAAGTTTTCATGTTGTATTGCTCAAAACTCAGAAATGATAGGAAACATGCATATAATTTGAATCTTTTGATTGTAAACATGCTCGAAATGAGTAAAACTACCTATGGTTTAGTGGTGCATTATTCAAAACTCAAAAATTCTAGGAAGCATACATAAAATTTGAATATTTTGATTGTAAACATGCTTGAATGAGTAAAAATGCCTAGGTTTTGGTGTTGCATTATTCAAAACACAGAAATCATAGGGAACACACATAATGTTTGAATCTTTTGATTGGAAACATGCTCAAAATGAGTAAAACCATATAATTTTTTTTGTTACATTATTTAAAACTCAAAAACTATAGGAAACACAAATAAAGTTTGAATCTTTTGATTGTAAACATGCTTGAAATGAGTAAAACTACCTAAGTTTTGGTGTTACATTATTTAAAACTCAAAACTATAGGAAATGTGTATAAAGTTTGAATCTTTTGATTGTAAACATGCTTGAAATGAGTAAAACCACTTAAGTTTTTGTGTCTCATTATACAAATCTCAAAAATTATAGAAACCCCACATAAAGTTTGAATCTCGTGATTGTAAACATGCTTGTAACATGTAAAACTACTTATGTTTTGGTATTGCATTATTCAAAACTAAAAAATTATAGGAAACCCACATAAAATTTAAATATTTTCATTCTAAACAGGCTCAGAACTAGTAAAACTACCTATGTTTTGGTGTTGCATTGTTCAAAACTCAAAAATTATAGGAAACATGGATAAAGATTGAATCTTCTAATTATAAACATGTTTGAAACAAGTAAAACCACTTAAGTTTTGGTGTTGCATTATCCAAAACTCAAAAATTATAAGAAATGTGCATAAAGTTTGAATCTTTTGATTCTCAACATGCTCAAAATGAGTAAAACCACCTAAGTTTTGGTGTTGCATTATTCAAAACTCAAAATTTATAGGAAACATGGATAATGTTCAAATCTTTTAATTGTGAACATGCTTGAAACAAGTAAAACTAGCTAGGTTTTACTGTTGCATTATTCAAAACTTAAAAATTATAGGAAATGTGTTAAAGCTTGAATATTTAGTTTCTAAGCATGCTCTAAATGAGTAAAACCATCCAAGTTTGGGTGTTGCATTATTCAAAAATAAAAAATTATAGGAAATATGCATAAATTTTGGATCTATTAATTCCAAACATGCTCTAAATGAGTAAAACCACCTAAGTTTTGGTGTTGCATTATTCAAAACATAAAAATTATAGAAACCCTGCATAAAGTTTGTATCTTTTGATTCTAAACATGTTCAAAATGAGTAAAACCACTTAAGTTTTGGTGTTATGTTATTCAAAACTCACAAATTATAGGAAACATGTATAAAGTTTAAATCTTTCAATTCTAAATATGTTTGAAATGAATAAAATTGCTTAAGTTTTAGTATTGCATTATTCAAAACTCAAAAATTATAGGAAATGTGCATAAAGTTTGAATGTTTTGATTCTAAACATGCTTGAAACAATTAAAACCACTTATGTTTTGGTGTTGCATTATTAAAAACTCAAAAACTATAAGAAACTTGCTTAATGTTTGAATCTTTTGATTCTAAACATGCTCGACACATGTAAAATTACTTAAATTTTGGCATTGCATTATTCAAAACTCAAAAATTATAAGAAATGCACATAAAGTTTGATTCTTTTGATTCTAAACATGCTTGAAATGAGTAAGACCACTTTGCTAAAAAAATATAGGAAAGACATAAAAGGTTTGAATCTTTTAATTGTAAACATGCTCAAAACTAGTAAAATCACTTAAGTTTTGGTATTACATTATTCAAAACTCAAAAATTATAGGAAAGCCACATAAAGTTTGAATCTTTTGATTCTAAACATGCTCAAAATGAGTAAAACCACTTATATTTGGTGTTGAACTTTTCAAAACTCAAAAATTATAGAAAACATGCATAAAGTTTGAATCTTTTGACTCTAAACATGCTCAAAATGAGTAAAAACACTTCTGTTTTGGTGTTGCATTATTCAAAACTCAAAGATTATAGGAAATGAGCATAAATTTTGAATCTTCTGATTCTAAACATGCTCAAAATGAGTAAAATTGCTTATGTTTTGACTTTACATTATTCAAAACTAAAAAATTATAGGAAACATGCATAAAGTATGAATATTTTGATTCTAAACATGCACAAAATAAGTATAACTACTTGAGTTTTTGTGTTTCAGTAATCAAAACTCAAAAATTATAGGAAATGCGCATAAAGTTTGGATTTTTAATTGTAAACTTCCTCAAAATGAGTAAAACCGCTTAGGTTTTCATGGTGCATTATTCACATCTCAAAATTTATTAGAAATACACATAAAATTTGAATCTTTTGATTCTAAAAATTATCAAAATGAGTAAAACCACTTAAGTTTTTATGAGTCATTATTCAAAACTCAAAAATGATATGAAACCCACATAAATTTTGAATGCTTTGATCATAAACATGATTGAAACATGTAAAACCACTTAAGTTTTGGTGTTGCATTGTACAAAACTCAAAAAATCTATGAAACCTAAATAAATTTTGAATCTTTTAATTGTAAACATGCTCGAAATGAGTAAAATCACTATTGATGTGATTTTTATGCACACCACAGTCAATGAGGTATCCTCTAATATTTTAAGATCTCAATGGAGGTAAACTCCACTCTAGGGCATGATTTATAGGTATGCAATTTGAACAACATATTGATGGAATAGATGATAGGGAATGTAGGTTGTTGACAAGGTTTTTATATGGTTGTGTGGTTCCTAAAGGGTAGTGAATTCCTACATGATTTGGATGGATGGTTGATTTCTAATCTAAAGTGGATATATCTCAAAAAAAACTCAAAAAGGAGGGGTAGGTAAGGCAGACAAGAAGACTCTATGGTTTTCATGAATCACCTCTCTGGCTCATTCTTGAATGGACAAGTGCTTTCAAAACCTATGCCTGTTACAAGTAGCTATTTCACAAACATAGTTAGATATAATTTAGAAGTCGAAGGGAATACTAATATAGGAAACTCACAAGCCTCAATCAAAATTTTCCCCTTTTAGGGTAGCTGTTACACACCCTTAATCAAGAAATTATGGCTCAGGTTAATGAGGTATCTAAGGTAAATTTTGCACACACACATAAAACTATATCAAAAGAAAGCACTCATACACATTCAAAACTTGAATTGATCAACTTAATTGCTAATAAGCTATGTAATTTGCTAATCATTCAATAGATTTTACACATCTAAGACTAGCATATCAATCATGATAAGAAAGAATTCATTACAACTATTGGACACTAAGAACTATTAAATCATACAACCAAAAAGATAAGCCTAATCACATAAGAATTGGAGAGAGAATACACAAACACATTTGTTGACAATCTAAATTACTTTTGCTCCTGTATATTGAAAATTTTCTCACACTTCTAACTAGTGGATTATAATTGTTTAAATAGGCTTGGGGAAGGGGTTGCCTCATCCTCCATGCTCATACAAATTCATTATATGGGATAGTTAGAACTTGAGTTCTAACTGTGGTTGAAATTTTATAAGAGTCTACTTACAATTCTTAGTTTAAGTTATCCTTTGCATAATCTATGCAATATGTGCATGTGTAAAAAAGGGAAATTTTTATAATTATAGCTCAAACTGCATGAAAACTAAATATAGAGAATAATAACTTCTTTTACAAGTTGTGACAACAACCTATCAAAATACTTTAAGTTAGCCCTTTCTAATAGAACTTAGACATGCATTAAGGATAAGTGCCCATTTACCAATGCCTTAGAACAAAAATCATTTCTTAACTAGGACTAACTTCTCATTACCATGTGTTACATGTTGCCCCTACCTTTACAGAATAGAAAATTATTTTGAAAGGACTTATAGGGTATTTATCTTAAAATAATATGTTGTGTCAACTTAATCTTTGAGATGCTTGAGTAACTACAATCTTCTCTTATTCTATAGCCAGATCTTCCTTTTTGTTTTTTCTAACCAAATTAATTTAAGACTCGTGTGTTCTTAACTAGTTAATAATCCAACGTGTCATGTCCATGTAGCAATGTTCATGCTGAGCTATCCATTTAATTAAAACATGACTATTGTTGCCTTTGGATACATGTCCCTACTTCATGCTTTATTAAAATGAGATCAAAGTTAATTATTACCCACAAGATGATGATAAGTGTCAATTTTCTACTAGCTCCAGGACCTTTGAAAAGTCTCATTGATCTCGCATCATTGGATTTATTTATATGAATCAATGTGGTGTATTGATCTTTAGATTATTTGAATCCAAATGGCTATTTACCATGGCTTAAAATTGACATTTGTGTGTCAGTCATTTGGCGTTCATGTGACTGTCATTGACATCCACACAACCATCAATCTTTGAACCCCAATGGATAATTACTAATCTTAATTTTGACATCTATGTACCTGTCATTTGACATCTATGTGAAAGACTTTGACATCTGCATGACTGTCAATCTTTGAATACCAAATGGTTAATTGTTGAGCTTAATTTTGACATTTGTGTGCATGTCCCATTCTACAAGTTAATATTTGAAGGCTTAGATTTTGAGATAGAAATCTCATCAAGATGTGAATTTTGTAGAGTAAGATCTTAGCATTGATAACATTGATTCCATGTGATCCTTCAACCTCATGAGGATCTTCGAGCATACTTATAAAATGCACAAGTAACCTGACTCATCCATTTCTATATGATGTCCTAGTGGTGTTCTAGCTCTTCAAGTTTGTGTAAGTCATCTTTTGATCCTTCAAAGCTCTAGAACTCTGCTCATCTATTCAAATCCAAGCAAAATCTTGGTATGTGGGCCAAAATTGGAAATTTTTATCTCACACCATTAGATATACGGTGTGTGAGCTAATGTGCATCGTAGAACTAAGTACTTGAATTTTGACTTTACATGTGAACTCAACACCTATTGTCTTTGAGTTGGTCTATTTCTACAGGCATAAAATAGAATAAAATAAATAAGCTTTTTGGAGACTATAAAAAATAAATTATATCCCCATGTGAACAATAGACTAGACTAGGGGCTTCAGTAAATATAAGACTTAGTATGAAGCTTTTAGACTAAAGTTTTGGGATAAATCTTCAAACTAAGTTTAACATATAATAAAGTGATCCCTAGTAAATTTTAACCCCGCATTTATTTGAATCTTCTTGTTTAAAAAACTACCTAGGCTAATATACTTAGACTAAGGCCTTTTAACATGATTTAAACATAGATACAATTAGATGATTAAAGACCAAGGGTTACTCAAAATAAAGAGTTAATTTAATCATTAAAGTACAAAGCCCCTAGGCAGTGTTCTCATAAATGAGACCTATTAAACCTCCAACATGGAAACACAAGAATCAAATATTAGCAACATTGGATGAATTCAAATAAATATTATGTGCTAATAGACTAGATCATCACAAGATATTTAATACTGGTTCTTGATCAAGTTGAATGTTCAATTTATAGCACAAATTTTCAAAATTTGAAGAAGGGTTCTTATTTTTAGAATTGGCAGTGTGCTAGGTACAATAAATGGAAATTCACAGGGAGAATACTCATGAGTATTCAAAAACCCAGAACTTTATTTAGCAATCCTTAAATCATTCATGAAGTGTGTCATAGAAAAATACTTAAATTAGAAACATGGAATAGACTCTTAAGTAGAATCACACAACATGCATGCCTTCCATTTTTTTAGATTTGTGTGTGTTAAGCATGTAATTCATTTAACCCTTGCTGTGATGAGTTTTTTAAAGGCTTGATGAAGCTATAGGTTTCATTCTATTATCTCTTAAAGTGCATTAAATTAAGAGAAGCTCAAGCTTTGCTCTACTACTAGCCAGACATCTGTAGCCTCAAAAAGATACCTTAGGCTCCCTTTTTTATCTTTCTATAATTATTTTTTAACCATGATGCACGGTACATTGACCTTATTTCATCATGTGAGCCTTTTGATTCTCTTAAAATAGTCTTTTCCTCTTTTGAACCCATTGGTTCTTTTCTTCTTTTATTTTTCTTTTGTTCTTGAATGAGAAGAGAAGAGTTGGAACCCTAATGAACTAGTATAATTATAAAACAAATCATTAAAAAAAATGTCCCATCTATCCAAATCTATACTGAGAATTATCATTTACAACAAGGTATATAATGTGACAAGTGCATTTGATTCAAAAAATAAGAAAACTTTCTAAATTTGCATGAAGTACTCTGAGAGAAACATCCACATGCCTAATGAAAGTATTCAATTGTGACACCATCCAAAATAGTCCATGATTACCTACCTTCATCTTGAGGACTCAAAACATAGAAATATACCCAATTTGTGAGGCAATCCTAGTTATGACTCTCTTTTCAATTTTCTCATTTTTATACAAGTCTATTTAAGCATAAGATATGGGCTCAGTTTGTTTGAATTTTAGCTTAGTTACACTAGAACATAAACAATTCAAATTTACAAAAAAATTTAAAAAAAAACAACTAATCTAAAAAATAAAAATATTGAAAGCAAGAAAGATTAATTTAAAAAGCAAGAAACTACTCTAATGAAAGTAAATGATAAAAAATAAGAAACCTAACCTACTCCTACTCTAAATAAAATGTAAACAAGATGGGGGATGGATTTGGAAACTCTATTTGGTATGCTTCTCACTCTTTGGTAATACCAAGATTTTCCCCATTTAATTCTAAGATAGGTATGGACATCCTCGTATTCATTAAATATAATTTTGAAAATTTCCCTCATATTATAAAACAAAAAAGTAGAGTTACTCATTGGGATATCCCAAGAACAATAAATAAATAACTCCTCCCTATGATATATACATTTTGAACACTCACCATTATTACTTATGTATTCAGGATAAAATACTTGAGACATGTAATCATAAAAAATATTACTTGGTTAAGAGGCAAAATCAGACCAATAATCACCAGAATTGTAAGAGTTCTAAAATTTAAAATACATAACCTAAGTTACAATAGTTGTGTTTATCTAAGATGAAGGCCTTAAGCATACCCAATCTTCCTCAGATTCATCTAAACTTAAAAATGGGTCAATACCTTGGGATTTGACAAGTTGTAGAACTTTACCATTTATACTAACATTATTAGGAAAAGCTAATTCAGACAAATAATCCTTAGAAGTTTATCCTGAGATGGATATTAAATCTAACATGTAGTCTTAAAATTCATCATCCTCTATGAAATCATTCTGGGAAAGGTCCACAAAAATAGAATTATAATCATAAATATGATCATGAACAACATTTCCCTCCAAAACTTCATCTAAACTCTCATTTTGAGTGTGACCTTCAATATTTGAATGACTCATCTCTTGAATTTCTAAATTATGAATGATAATTATATTAACCTAGGACTCACTATTTTTGATTTTAGGAGTAAGAAATTTATTAATTTTTAATTCTAGAGGGATCATCCTATCTGTTGCATGTTTTTGATCCAAACATTGTTATTTTGAATTGAAACTCTAATTTTTTCCATCTGAGTATTCTATTTCTTTTGAATAGTTATTTTTTGGAAGATATGCAACTTCATGGGCACCATATGGGTAATAAGAAGTATTTTCTTCAATGCCAAATGATTTTGATGTCCACAAACACTGGGGTTCTTGGTCAATCACATAATTAACAACAATGGCCTACACATTAGAGTTCGACATTAAATTGAATTCAACATCCATTAAATCAAGGCATGGGAATCCTTGTGAATTAATTCCATTAAAAGGGAGCTCAGAAATTGAATTAAAATTTGTAGAAATAGGCAACATAGCATTTTTATTTGCCTCATGATAAAAATACATACCTTCCTCAGGTATAACATAATATGAAATCTCAACATTAAAGCTTACATGATCAAAGGAGAATAAGTAAGGAATATAATCATCAAATGAGTCTTGTGATAGAGATTCCAATGCAAACTAGTATTCACAAGAGTCATCAACACCATTTTCATAGCTAATATCTTATTTTACAAGGAAAAGTAATTGATCCTCTAGCTAGGTATATTCTATCTCATAGAATGGCTACAAAGGTTGATAATGTTCTTCTAAATTGACACTTTCATCATTTCCTTTTTTAATTATCTCATCAAATATAGGGATGGAACCAGCATGATCCAATTCTCCTTGCTTGATATATTCCTCTTCTTATTGTTTGTATCTCAATTTCTCTTGTAACATTACAATTTCTTGTTAGATGGCTATAATACGCTCTTCTACCTCTTTTATGATTCAATCATCCTCTCCATCTGATATCTCTTCTTCCTCTTTGACCATGACACAAATTTGGGGGTCAAAAGATTTAAGTTCTACATGTCCATAATTACAATTACTTACTACAAGAATGATGGGATCCAAAGTCTTCTTGTTTTGAATAGTGCCTAGATTAAAAGGAAACCCTTCAACTATGCTCCTATTTGGGCACAATAACCATCTTTCTCTTCGAAAAGCTTCTATACAATTCATATCCAACATACCTACTATAAAGAACCTCATAGAAGCTGTTAAATTATTTTTTAAATCATGAATATCAATACTTGGACCAAATCAAATAAAAAATTGTTCCTCAAAATCACTCCAACTTTTGATATAACTAGGTGCCAACTCTACAAACCAATCATGCATTTCTTCTCCCAATGTGAAAGGGAATAAACTACAAATTACATCCTCAAATTTGATATCCATAACATGCATAACATATGTGTAAGTAGTAAGATGCTCTTTTATAACTCTTGGGTGATTATTATGGAACCTAGAAAGGTATAAAAATGGGTTATTATGGAGATCATGTTGAAAACTTGGGATATCTATGGGTGGTTTGTTGAGCCAATCCATTCTCAACTTTTTAGTTTTCTAAGTTTTATGATTTTTTTTGGTTTTTTTTTTGTTTTTACAAGTGGGGATCTCTTGTGTTAAATACAATCAGAGGTTTAGACCCTCCTAAAATTAGTGAAACTATTGATGTGGTTTTTACACACACCACAATCAATGAGGTAGCCTCTAATGTTTTAGGATCTCAATGGAGGTAAGCTCCACTCCAATGCATGAGTTGCAAGTATGCAGTTTAAACAACCTATTGATGGAATAGATGGTAGGGCATGTAGTTTGTTGATAAGTTTTTTGGATAAAGATGTGATTGATAAAGGGTATTGAATTCCTACATGAGTTAGATGGGTGGAAGGTTTCTAATCTAAAGTGGATACATCTCATAAAATCTCAAAAATGAGGGGAGGGTAAGGTAGAAAATAAGAATCTATGGTTTGTAGGAATCATCTTTATGGCTAGTTTTTAAATGGATAAGTGCTTTCAAAACCTATGCCTATTGTAAGAAACTATTTCACACACACAACTAGACACAATTTAGAAGTCTAAAGGGATAGTGATATAGGAAACTCACAAGCCTCAATCAAAGGTTACTCCTTTTAGGGTAACTATTGCACACCATTAATTAAGATATTATGGCTCAATCTAATGAGGTATCTAAGGTATATTTTACACACATGAAAAACAATATCAAAATAAAGCACTCATACACATTCAAAACATGAATTGATTAACTTAATTTCCAATAATCAATGCGATTTTCTAATCATTCAATAGCTTTTGCACATCTAAGACTAGTATATCAATCATGATAAAAAATAATTCATTGTAGTTATTTCATATTAAGAATTATTGAATCATACAATCAAAAATATAAGCCTAATCACACAATAATTAGAGAGAGAATACACACACACACAATTGCTGATAACCAAAATTACTTCTGCTCTTATATATTGAAAATTTTCTCACACCTCCAACTAGTGGATGATAATTATTTAAATAGGATTGGCGAAGGGGTCACCTTATCCTCCAAGCTCATGAAAATTCATTACATTATATATTTATAAATTGAGTTCTAACTATAGTCAAAATCATATAAGAGTCTACTTATAGTCCTTAGTTTAAGTTAGCCTTTACAAAATCTATGCAACATGTGCATGTGTAAAGAAGGTCAACTATTACAATTATAGCTCAAACTAAATGAAAACTAAATGTAAAGAACACTACCTTATTTTAAAAGTTGAGAGAATAAACTTTCAAAATACTTTAATTTATCCCTTTCTAATGGAGCTTAGACATGTGTTAAGGACAAGTGCCCATTTACCAATACATTAGAATAAAAATCATTACTTAACTAGAATTAACTTCCCATTACTATGTGTTACATGTTTCCCCTACCTTTATAGAATATAAAATTCCTTGGAAAGGACTTGTAGGGTCTTTATCTTAAAATATTATGTTATGTCAACTTAATCTTTGAGATGCTTGAGTAACTACAGTCTTCTCTTATTCTACTGCCAGATCTTCCTTTTTATTTTCCCTAACCAAACTAAGTCTAAGACTCATGTGTTCTTCACTAGTTCATAATCCAATGTGTCATGTCCATGTAGCAATGTCCATGCCAAGTTTTCCATTTAATCAAAATATTACCATTTTTGTGGTTGGACGCATGTCCCTAATTTGTGCTTTCTTGAAATGAGATCAAAGTCAATTGTTACCCATGAGATCATGACAAGTGTCAATTTTTTTAATGTCTTTAGGACCTTTTAAAAGTCTCATTGATCTCACACCATTGGATTTATTTGTATGAATAAACATGGTACATTGATCTTTAGATTATTTGGATCTAAATGGCTATCTACCATGGCTTAAAATTGATGTATGCATGTATATCATTTGATGTCCATGTGACAATCATTGACGTTTGTGTGATCATCAATATTCAAACCTCAATGGATAATTACTAAGCTTAACTTTGATTTCTATGCATTTGTCATTTGACATCCACAAGAATGTCTTTGGTATCTGTATGACTGTCAATCTTTGAACACCAAACCATTAATTAATGAGCTTAATTTTGACATTTGTGTGCACATCCCATTTTGTAAGTTAATATTTGAAGGTTTATATATTAAGATATAAATATCATCAAGACATTAATTTTATAGAGTAAGATCTTGGTACTAAGAACATTTATTCCATGTGATCCTTCAACCCCACATGGCTTTCTAATCATACTTATAAAATGCACAAGTAAGCTAACCCATTCATTTTTGCATGACATCCTGGTGATGATCTGGCTCTTCAAAACTCATGTAAGTCATCTTTTGATCCTTCAAATATTTGAAACTCTACTCATCTATTCAAATCCAAGAAAAAACTTGGTATGTGGGCCAAAATTTATAATGTTGATCTTGTACCATTATATCTATGGTGTGTGAGTTAACATGCACTATAGATCTAAGTTCTTATCTTTTAAATTTATGTGTGAGAATGACACATTTTACCTTTGGGTTGGTCTATTTCTATTGGCATATAATAGAATAAAATAAATAATCTTTTCAAAGACTATAAAAAATAAATTCTATTCCCATGTGAACAATAGACTAGGGGCTTCAGAAAATATAGGACTTAGTATGAAGATTTTAGACTAAAGTTTTGGGATAAATGTTCAGATTAATTTTAACATATAATAAAGTGCTCCCTAATAAATTTTAACCTTTCATTTATTTGAATCTTATTTTAAAAAATACCTAGGCTAACATACTTAGACTAAGGCTTTTTAACATGGTTTAAACATATATTTAATTAGATGATTAAATACCAAGGGTTACTCAAAATAAAGAGTAAATTTAATCATTAAAGTATGAAGCCCCTAGGTAGTGTTCTCATAAATGAGACCTATTAAACCTGTAACATAAAAACATAAGAATCAAATATTAGCAACATTAGATGAAGTCAAATAAAAATTATGTGCTAACATACTAGATGATCACAAGATATTTAATATTGGTTTTTGATCAAGTTGAATATTCAATTTATAGCATAAATTTGTATAATTTAAACAAGGGTCTTTATTTTTAGAAATGGGGGTGTGTTGGGTACAAAAACCACTTATGTTTTGGTGTTGCATTATTCAAAAATAAAAAATTATAGGAAACCTACATAAAGCTTATATATTTTGATTGTAAACATGCTCAAAACAAGTAAAACTACTTAAGTTTTGGTGTTGTATTATTCAAAACTCAAAAATTATAGGGAATGTGCATAAATTTTGAATCTTTAGATTCTAAATATGCTTGAAACAAGTAAAAATTACTAATTTTTGTTGTTACATTATTAAAAACTCAAAAAATATAAGAAACATGCATAAATTTTGAATGTTTTGATTCTAAGCATGCTCAATATGAGTAAAACCACTTAGGTTTTGGTGTTAGGTTATTTAAAACTCAAAAATTCTAGGAAACATGCATAAAGTTAGAATCTTTTGATTTTAAACATGTTCAAAATGAGTAAAACCACTTAAGTTTTGATGTTGTAATATACACAACTCAAAAATTATAGGAAACTCACATAAATTTTAAATTTTTTGATTGTAAACATGCTTGAAATGATTAAAATCGCTTATGTTTTGGTGTTCCATTATTCAAAACTCCATAATTATAGGAAACCCATATAAATTTTGAATCTTTTGATTTTAAACATGCTCAAAATGAGTTGGTCTACTTATGTTTTTGTGTTGCATTATACAAAGCTCAAAAATTATAGGAAATGTATAAAAAGTTTGAATATTTAGACTCTAAACATGCTTCTAACGAGTAAAACTGCTTAAGTTTTGTTGTAACATTATTAAAAACTCAAAAAAATATAGGAAATGTGCATAATTTTTTTATTTTTTAAATTCTAAACATGCTAAAAATGACTAAAACCACTTATGTTTTGGTGTTACAATATTTAAAACTCAAAAATTGTAGGAAACACACATAAAGTTTGAATCTTTTTATACATTCTTAAAATGAGTAAAACTGCATGAGTCTTTTTGTTGCATTATTCAAAGCTCTGAAATTATAGGAAATGCACATAAAGATTGAATATTTTGATTGTTAACATGATCAAAACATGTAAATACACTTAAGTTTTTGTGTTGCATTATTCAAAACTCAAAAATTATATATAATGCACATAATCTTTGAATCTTTTGATTCTGAACATGCTCAAAATGAGTAAAATCATTTAATTTTTGGTGTTACATTATTCAAAACTCAAACATTATAGAAAATGTATATAAAATTTGAATTCTTTGATTTTAAACATGCTTGAAATGAGTAAAACCACTTATGTTTTGGTGTTCCATTATTCAAAACTCAAAAATTATAAGAAACACACATAAATTTGAATCTTTTGATTTTAAACATACTCAAAATGAGTAAAATTGCTTAAGTTTTGGTGTTGTATTATTCAAAACTCAAAAATAATAGGAAACACTCATAAATTTTGAATCTTTTGACTCTAAACATGCTCAAAATGAGTAAAACAACTTGTGTTTTTGGTTTTGCATTATTCAAAACTCAAAAATAATAGCTAAAATGCATAAATTTTGACTCTTTTGATTCTAAACATGCTCAAAATGAGTAAAACCGCTTAAGTTTTGGTGTTGCATTATTCAAAACTCAAAAATTATAGGAAACCCACATAAAGTTTGAATCTTTTGATTGTAAACTTGCTCAAAAAGAGTAAATTTCTTACATTTTGGTGTTGCATTATATAAAACTCAAAAATTATATGAAACATACATAATTTTTGAATCTTTTAACTCTAAAAACACTTGAAATGAGTAAAACCACATAATTTTTGGTGTTGCATTATATAAAACTCAAAAATTATAGGATCTGAATAAAGTTTGAATCCTTTAATTGTAAACATGCTCAAAATGAGTAAAATTGCTTATGTTTTTGTGTTGCATTATTTAAAACTCAAAAATTATAGGACACCCACATAAAGTTTGAATCTTTTGATTGTAAACATGCACAAAATGAGTAAACCCAGTTAAGTTTTAGTGTTGCATTATTCAAAACTAAAAAATTATAGGAAACATGCATAAAGTTTCAATATTTTGATTTTAAACATGCTTGAAATGAGTAAAACCACTTAAGTTTTAGTGTTGCATTATTCAAAACTCTATTATTATAGGAAATGTACATAAAGTTTGAATCTTTTGATTGTAAACAAGCTCAAAATCAGTAAAACTACTTAAGTTTTGGTGTCAAATTATTCAAAACTCAAAAATTATAGGAAACCTGCATAAAGTTTGAATCTTTTGATTTTAAAAATGCTTGAAATGAGTTAAATCACTAAGTTTTGATGTTGCATTATTCAAAACTCAAAAATTATAGGAAACTTGTATAAATTTTGAATCTTTTGATTCTAAACATTTTGAAACAAGTAAAACTACTTAATTTTTGTTGTTGCATTATTCAAAACTTAAAAATTATAAGAAACCCACACAAAGTTTAAATCTTTGATTCTAAACATGTTCAAAATGTGTAAAACCACTTAAGTTTTGATGTTTCAATATTCAAAACTCAAATTATAAGAAATGTGTATAGAGTTTGAATCTTTTGATTGTAAACATGCTTGAAATGAGTAAAACCACTTAAGTTTGGGTGTTACATTATTAAAAACTTAAAAATTATAGGAAACATGCATAAATTTTGAATCTTCTAATTCAAAGCATGCTCAAAATGAGTAAAAACACTTAAATTTTGGTGTTGCATTATTCAAAACTAAAAACTAATAGGAAACACGAATAAAGTTTGAAATTTTTTATTATAAACATGCTCAAAATGAGTAAAAATACTTAATATTTGGTGTTACATTATTCAAAACTCAAAAATGATAGGAAATACATGTAAATTTTGAAACTTTTGATTCTAAACATGCTTGAAACAAGTAAAAATGCTTAACTTTTAGTGTTACATTAATCAAAATTAAAAAATTATAGGAAATTTGCATAAAATTTGAATCTTTAGATTCTAAACATTCTTGAAATGAGTAAAACAACTTAAGTTTTTGGGTTGCATTATTCAAAGCTAAAACATTATTGGAAATGTGCATAAAGTTTGAATCTTTTGATTGTAAACATGCTCAAAATGAGTAAAATTGCTTATGTTTTGGTGTTGCATTATTCAAAACTCAAAAATTATAAGAAATGTGCATAAAGTTTGAGTCTTTTGATTCTAAAAATGCTTGAAAGGAGTAAACCCACTTAAGTTTTGGTGTTGCATTATACAAAACTCAAAAATTATTATAAACCCACAAAAGTTTGAATCCTTTGATTGTAAATATGCTCGTAACAAGTAAAACTACTTAAGTTTTGGTGTAACATTATTCAAAACTCAGAAATTATAGGATACACACATAAAGTTTGAATATTTTAATTTTAATCATGATTGAAATGAGTAAAACCACCTATGTTTTGGTGTTGCATTATTCAAAACTCAAAAATTATAGGAAGTGTGCATAAAGTTTGAATCTTTTGATTCTAAACATGCTTAGAATTAGTAAAACTACCTAAGTTTGGTGTAAAACTTCTTAAATTTTGGTGTTCCATTATTCAAAACTCAAATATTAAAAGAAATACACATAAAGTTTGAATCTTTTGATTCTAAAAAAGCTTGAAATGAGTAAACCCACTTATGTTTTGGTGTTGCATTATACAAAACTCAAAAATTATACGAAACCCACTTAAATTTTAAATCTTTTGATTGTAAATATGTTCATAACGAGTAAAACTACTTAAGTTTTGGTGTTACATTATTTAAAACTCAAAAATTATAGGATACACTCAAAAAGTTTGAATATTTTGATTGTAATCATGCTTGAAACAAGTAAAACAACTTATGTTTTGGTGTTGCATTATTCAAAACTCAAAAATTGTAGGAAGCGTGTAGAAATTTTGAATCTTTTGATTGTAAACATGTTTAAAATTAGAAAAATTGCCTAAGTTTGGGTGTTGTATTACTCAAAACTCAAAAATTATAAGAAATGTGCATAAATATTTAATCTTTTGATTGTAAACATGCTAAAAATGAGTAAAACCACCTAAATTTTGGTGTTATATTATTCCAAACTCAAAAATTATAGGAAATGCACATAAAGTTTGAATCTTTTGATTCTAAACATGCTCGAAGAGAGTAAAATTGCTTAAGTTTTGGTGTTGCATTACTCAAAACTCAAAAAGTATAGGAAATGTGTATAAAGTTTGAATCTTTTTATTGTAAACATGTTTGAAATGATTAAAACCACTTAAGTTTTAGTGTTGCATTATTCAAAACTCAAAAATTATAAGAAATGTGCATAAATTTTGAATCTTTTGATTCTAAACAAGCTCAAAATAAGTAAAACCACTCAAGTTTTCATGTTACATTATTCAAAACTCAAAAGTTATAGGAAACACACATAAGTTTGAATCTTTTGATTCTAAACATGTTTAAAATGAGTAAAATTGCTTATGTTTTGGTGTTGCATTATTCAAAACTCACAAATTATAGAAAAGGCACATAATGTTTGAATGTTTATATTCTAAACATGATCAAGATGAGGAAAACCAGTTAATTTTTGGTGTTACATTATTCAAAAATCAAAAAATATATGAAACACACATAAAGTTTGAATGTTTTGATTTTAAACATGCTTAAAATGAGTAAAACCACTTAATTTTTGTTGTTGCATTATAAAAAACTCAAAAATTATATGAAACCCTCATAAATTTTGAACATGCTCAAAATGAGTAAAACCACATAAGTTTTTGTGTTGTATTATACAAAACTCAAAAATTCTATGAAACCCACATAAATTTTGAATCTTTTTATTCTATGCATGCTCAAAACAAGAAAAACCACCTAAATTTTAGTGTTGTATGTATTACATAAAGATTGAATCTTTTGATTGTAAACTTGTTCAAAATGATTAAAACTACTTAACATTTTATATTGTATTTAAAACTCAAATTATAGGAAACCTGCATAAAGTTTGAATATTTTGTTTGTAAACATGCTCAGACTGAGTAAAACTGCTTAAGTTTTGGTGTTACATTATCCAAAACTCAAATTATATGGAACATGCATAAATCTTTCAATTGTAAACATTCTCAAAATGAGTAAACCCACTTAAGTTTTGGTATTGTATTATTCAAAACTCAATAATTTAGGAAACATGCATAAAGTTTGAATCTTTTGATTCTAAACATGCTCAAAATGAGTAAAACCACTTTGGTGTTGCACTATTCAAAACTCAAAAATTATAGGAAACCTACATAAAGTTTGAATCTTTTGATTTTTAAACATTCTCAAAACTAAAAAATTACAGGAAATGTGCATAAAATTTGAATCTTTTATTCTAAACATGCTTGAAATGAGTAAAACTATTTAAGTTTTAGTGTTTCATTATTCAAAACTAAAAAATTATAGGAAATGCAAATAATGTTTGAATATTTTGATTGTAAACATGTTTAAAATGAGTAAAACTGCCTATGTTTTGGTGATGCATTATTAAAAATTCAAAAATTACAAGAAACATGCATAAATTTTGAATCTTCTGATTGTAAACATGCTTTAAATGAGTAAAAATGCCTAAGTTTTGGTGTTGCATTATTCAAAACTAAAAAATTATAGGAAATGAACATAAAGTTTGAATCTTTTAAATGGAAAAATGCTCAAAACAAGTAAAACCACCTAAGTTTTGGTGTTACATTATTCAAAACTCATAAACTATAGGAAACACAAATAAATTTTGAATCTTTTGATTGTAAACATGCTTGGAATGAGTAAAACCACCTAAGTTTTGGTGTTACATTATTAAAAACTCAAAAAACTATAAGAAACACACATAAAGTTTGTATCTTTTTATAGTAAACATTCTTGAAATGAGTAAAATGACCTAACTTTTGGTGTCACATTATACAAAACTCAAAAATATAGGAAACCTACATAAAGTTTGAATCTTTTGATTGTAAACATGCTTTTAATGTGTAAAATTGCTTATGTTTTGGTGTTGCACTATTCAAAACTCAAAAATTATAGGAAACCCACATAAATTTTGACTCTTTTGATTTTAAACATGCTCAAAACTAGTAAAATTGCCTAAGTTTTGGTGTTGCATTATTTAAAACTCAAAAAATATATTAAATTTGAATAAAGTTGAATCTTTTGATTCTAAACATACTTAATACAAGTAAAATCATTTAGGTTCTTGTATTGTGTTATCCAAAACTCAAAAATTATAGGAAATGCACATAAAGTTTGAATCTTTTGATTCTCAAAATGCTCAAAATGAGTAAAACCACCTAAGTTTTAGTGTTGTATTATTTAAAACTCAAATATTAACAAAAAAATTCATAATGTTTGAATCTTTTGATTGTAAATATGCTTAAAATGAGTAAAATCACCTAAGTTTTATTATTACATTATTCAAAACTCAAAACTTAAAGGAAACATTCATAAAGATTGAATCTTTTGATTCCAAACATGCTCAAAATAAGTAAAACTATCTAGGTTTTGGTGTTTCCTTATTCAAAACTCAAAAATTATAGGAAATACACATAAATTTTGAATCTTTTGATTCTAAACATGCTCAAAATGAGTAAAACCACCTAAGTTTTGGTGTTCCATTATTCAAAACTAAAAAATTATAGAAAATCTACATAAACATTGAATATTTTGATTCTAAACATACTCAAAATGAGGAAAACCGTTTAATTTTTTTTGTTGCATTATTCAAATCTCACAAATTATTGGAAATGCCAATAAAGTTTAATTTTTTTTATTATAAATATGCTTGAAATGAGTAAAACCACTTAAGATTTAGTGTTCCATTATTAAAAACTCAAAAATTATAGGAAATGTGGCTAAAGTTTGAATGTTTTGATTCTAAACATGCTTAAAAAAAATAAAACCACTTAAGTTTTGGTGTTGCATTATTCAAAAATAAAAAATTAAGCTTCTGATTCTAAACATGCTTGAAATGAGTAAAACCACTTAAATTTTGGTGTTGCATTATTCAAAACTCAAATATTATAAGAAATACACAAAGTTTGAATATTTTGATTCTAAACATCCTTGAAATGAGCAAAACCACTTAATTTTTGGTGTTGCATTATTCTAAACTCTAAAATTATAAGAAACGTGTAAAATGTTGGAATCTTTTAATTGTAAACATTCACAAAATGAGTAAAATTGCTTAAGTTTTGGTGTTAGATTATTCAAAACTCAAAAATTATAGGAAACACACATAAAGTTTGAATCTTTTGATTCTAAACATGCTCAAAATGAGTAAAACCTTTTAAGTTTTGGTGTTGCATTATTTAAAACTTAAAAATTATAGAAAACATGCATAAAGTTTGGATCTTTTGATTCTAAATAGGCTCAAAATGAGTAAAACTGCTTAAGTTTTAGTTTTCCATTATTCAAAACACAAAAATAATAAGAATAGTGAATAAAGTATGATTCTTTTCATTTTAAACATGCATGAAATGATTAAAACCGCTTAAGTTTTGGTGTTTCATTATTTAAAACTCAAAAAATTATATGAAATATTCATAAAGTTTGAGTCTTTTGATTGTAAACATGCTCAAAATGAGTAAAACCACTTAAGTTTTATTTTTGCATTATTCAAAACTCAAAAATTATAGGAAATGTGCATAAATCTTGAATGATTAGATTCTAAACATGCTCAAAATGAGTAAAACCACTTATGTTTTTGTGTTTCATTATTCAAAACTCAAAAATTATATGAAGCCTGCATAAATTTTAAATCTTTTAATCATAAACAATGTTGAAATTAGTAAAACCACTTAGTTTTTATGTTGCATTATACAAAACTCAAAAACTATAGGAAACATGCATAATATTTGAATCTTTTGATTTTAAACATGCTCAAAACGAGTGAAACCACTTATGTTTATATGTCACATTATTCAAAACTTAAAATTTATAGCAAACCCAAATAAAGTTTGAATCTTTTGATTGTAAACATTCTCAAAATGATTAAAACCACTTAAATTCTAATATTTCATTATTCAAAACTCAAAAATTATAAGAATTGGTTTAAAGTTTGAATCTTTATATTCTAAACATGCTCAAAATGAGTAAAATTACTTAAGTTTTGTTGTTGAATTATTCAAAACTCAAAAAATATAAGAAATGTGCATAAAATTTGAATTTTATGATTTTAAACATGCTCAAATGAGTAAAACCACTTATGTTTTTGTGTTACATTATTCAAAACTCAAAAATTATAGGAAATGCACATAAGGTTTGAATCTTTTAATTTTAAACATGTTTGAAATAAGTAAAACCACTTAAGTTTTTGTGTTGCATTATACACAACTCAAAAATTATAGGAAACCCACATAAAGTTTGAATCTTTTGATTCTAAACATGTTTAAAATGAGTAAAATCGTTTAAGTTTTAGTGTTGCATTATAAAAAAATAAAAAAATTATAGGAAACTCACATAAATTTTGAATCCATTGATTGTAAACATGCTTAAAATAGTAAAATCACTTATGTTTTGATTTTCAATTATTTAATACTCAAAAATTATAGGAAACCAACATAAAGTTTGAATCTTTTGAAAGTAAACATGATTGAAATGAGTAAAATTGCTTAAGTTTTGGTGTTGTATTATTCAAAACTCATAAATTACAAGAAATGCATGTAAAGTTTACAACTTTAGATTCTAAATATCCTTGAAACTAGTAAAATGGCTTAAGTTTTGTTGTTCCATTATTCAAAACTCACAAAATATAGGAAATGCACATAAAGTTTGAATGTTTTGATTCTAAACATGCTCAAAATGAGTAAAAATACTTAAGTTTTGGTGTTGCATTATTCAAAACTCAAAAATTATATGAAACACACATAAAGTTTGAATCTTTAGATTCTAAACATTCTTGAAGTGAGTAAAACCACCTAAGTTTTGGTGTTGCATTATTCAAAGCTCAAAAATTATAAGAAACGTGCATAAAGTTTGAATATTTTGATTGTTAACATGATAGAAATGTGTAAAACTAATTAAGTTTTGGTGTTATATAAATCAAAACTCAAAAATTAGTTAAAATGTGCATAATGTTTCAATATTTTGATTCTAAACATGCTCGAAATAGGAAAAAAATGCTTAAGTTTTGGTATTGCATTATTCAAAACTCAAAAATTATAGAAAACAAGTATAAAATTTGAATCTTTCGATTCTAAACATGCTAGAAATGAGTAAAACCACTTAAATTTTGGTGTTACATTATTCAAAACTCAAAAATTATAGGAAACACACACAAATTTTGAATCTTTTGATTCCAAACATGCTCAAAATGAGAAAAGCCACTTAAGTTTTGTAGTTGCATTATTTAAAACTCAAAAATAATATGAAATGCTCATAAAGTTTGAATCTTTTGATATTAAACATGATCAAAATGAGTAAAACTACTTAGGTGTTATTGTTGCATTATAGGAAACCCACATAAAGTTCAAATATTTTGATTGTAAACATGCTCATAACTTGTAAAAATACTTAAGTTTTAGTGTTGCATTATTCAAAACTCAAAAAATATAGGAAACCCAAATAAAGTTTGAGTCTTTCTGATTCTAAATATGGTCAAAATGAGTAAAATCGCCTAAGTTTTCATGTTGCATTATTCAAAACTTTAAAATTATAGGAAATGCACATAAATTTTGAATCTTTTGATTGTAAACATGCTCAAAGTGAGTAAAATGGTTTAAGTTTTGGTGTTTCATTATTAAAAACTCAAAAATTATAGGAAACCCACATAAATCTCAAATCTTTTGATTGTAAACATGCTCGTAATGAGTAAAACTACTTAAGTTTTGGTGTTACTTTATTCAAAACTCAAAAATTATAGGAAACCCAAAGAAATTTTGAATTTTTTGATTCTAAACATGGTTGAAAATAGTAAATGTACCTAGTGTTGCATTTTTCAAAACTTAAAAAATATAGGAAACATGCATAAAGTTTGAATCTTTTGATTCTAAACATGCTTAAAACTAGTAAAACCACTTAAATTTTGTTGTTACATTATCCAAAACTCAAATATTATAGGAAATGCACATAAATTTTGAATCTTTTGATTCTCAACATGCTCACAATGAGTAAAACCACCTAAGTTTTGGTGTTTCATTATTCAAATCTCAAAAATTATAGGAAACATGGATAATGTTTGAAACTTTTGATTGTAAACATGCTCAAAATGAGTAAAACCACCTAAGATTTGCTATTGCATTATTTAAAACTAAAAAATTATAGTAACCTACATAAAATTTGAATCTTTTGATTCTAAACATGCTCAAAATGAGTAAAACCATTTAAGTTTTGGTGTTGCATTATTTAAAACTCATACATTATAGGAAATGCACATAAAATTTGAATCTTTGATTCTAAATATGCTCAAAATGAGTAAAACCACTTAAGTTTTGATATTGCATTATTCAAAACTCAAAAATTATGGGAAATGAATATATAGTTTGAATGTTTTAATTCTAAACATATTAGAAATGAGTAAAATTACTTAAGTTTTGGGTTACATTATTCAAAACTCATAAATTATAGGAAACCCACATAAAGTTTGAATATTTTGATTCTAAACATGATCAAAAGGAGTAAAACACTTAAATTTTATTATTGCATTATTCAAAACTCAAAAATTATAGGAAATGCACATATAATTCGAATCCTTTAATACGAAACATGCTCAAAATGAGTAAAACCACTTAAATTTTGGTGTTGCATTATACAAAACTCAAAAATTATAAGAAACCCATATAAAGTTTGAATATTTTGATTCTAAACATGCCCAAAATGAATAAAACCACTTAAGATTTGGTAGGCATTATTCAAAACTAAAAAAATATAGGAAATGTGCATAAAGTTTGAAACTTTTGATTCTAAACATACTCAAAAGAATTAAAACCACTTAAGTTTTGGTGTTGCATTATTCAAAACTCAAAAATTATAGTAAATGCACAAAGAGTTTGAATATTTAAATTCCAAACATTCTCAAAATGAGTAAAACCACTTAAGTTTTGGTGTTGCATTATTCAAAACTCAAAAAATATAGAAAATGCCCATAAAATTTAAATCTTTTGATTCTAAACATGCTCAAAATTAGTAAAATCACTTATGTTTTGGTGTTACATTACTCAAAACTCAAAATTTATAAGAAAATTGCATAAAGTTTGAATCTTTTGACTCTAAACATCATTAAAATGAGCAAAACTGCTTAACTTTGGTTGCATTATTCAAAACTCAAATTTGATAGGAAACCCACATAAAGTTTGAATTTTTTGATTGCAAACATGCTCAAAATGAGTAAAACCACTTAAGTTTTAGTGTTATAATATACACAACTCAAAAATTATTTGAAACCAACATAAATTCTAAATCTTTTGACTATATACATGCTTGAAACAAGTAAAACCACTTAAGTTTTGGTGTTGCATTATTCAAAACTCAAAAAGTATAGGAAACTCACATAAAGATTGAATATTTTGATTATAAACATGGTCAAAATGAGTAAAATTGCTTAAGTTTTGATGTTGCATTATACAAAACTCAAAAATTATATGAAACCCACATAAATTTTGAATATTTTGATTCTAAACATGATTAAAACAAGTGAAACCACTTCAGATGTTGTGTTGCATTATACAAAACTCAAAAATCATAGGATACTTGCATAAAGTTTGAATATTTTGATTATAAACATGTTTAAAATGATTAAAACCACTCAAGTTTTTGTGTTGCATTTAAAACTCAAAAATTATAAGAAACGTGCATAAATTTTAAATCTTTTGATTTTAAACATGCTCAAAATGAGTAAAATCATTAAAGTTTTGGTGTTGCATTATTCAAAATTCAAAAATTATAGGGAATGTGTATAAATTTTAAATCTTTTAATTGTAAACATGCTCAAAATGAGTAAAATCAATTAAGTTTTGGTGTTACATTATTCAAAAATTAAAAAATTATAGGAAACATGCATAAATTTTGAATCTTTTGACTCTAAACATGCTCAAAATGAGTAAAACCACTTAAGTTTTGGAGTTGCGTTATTCAAAACTCAAAAATTATAGGAAACATGCATAAATTTTGAATCTTTAGATTTTAGACATGCTCAAAATGAGTAAAACTACCTATCTTTTGGTGTTGCATTATTCGAAACTGAAAAATTATAGGAAATATAGATATAGTTTGAATCTTTTGATTGTAAATATGCTTAGAATGAGTAAAATTGTCAAAGTTTTGGTGCTGCATTAATCAAAACTCAAAAACTATAAGAAACATGCATAAAGTTTGAATCTTTTTTTTGCAAACATGTCCAAAACAAGTAAAACTATTGATTATAGGAAACGTGGATAAAGTTTGAATCTTTTGATTGTAAACATATTCAAAATGAGTAAAACTACCTATGTTTTAGTGTTACATTATTCAAAACTCAAAAATTATTAGAAATGTGCATAAATTTTGACTCTTTTGAATGTAAACATGTTTGAAATGATTAAAATAGCCTAAGCTTTGTTGTTGCATTATTCAAAACATAAAAATTATAGGAAGGATGCATAATGTTTGAATCTTTTAATTGTAAACATGCACGAAATGAGTAAAACTTCATATGTTTTAGTGTTGCATTATTTAAAACTCAAAAATTATGGGAAACATACATAGCATTTGAATCTTTTGATTGTAAAAATGCTTGAAACGAGTAAACCCAGCTAAGTTTTGGTGTGGAATTATTCAAAATTCAAATTTTTTAAGAAACATGCATAAAGTTTGAATATTTTGATTGGAAACATACTCAAAACAAGTAAAACCACCAAATTTTGGGTGTTGCATTATTTAAAGTCAAAAACTATAGGAATCACAGAAATTTTTTGAATCTTTGATTGTAAACATGCTTAAAATGAGTAAAACCACCCAAGTTTTGGTGTTGCACTATTCAAAGCTATAAAACTATAGGAAACACACATAAAGTTTGAATATTTTGATTGTAAACATGTTCAAAATTAGTAAAATGGCTTATGTTTTGATGTTGGATTATAGAAAACACAAAAACTATAAAAAACCCATATAAAGTTCAAATCTTTTGATTGTAAACATGCTCGTAAAGGGTAAAATTGCTTAAGTTTTGGTGTTTTATTATTCAAAACTAAAAAATTATAAAAAACCCAAATAAATTTTGAATCTTTTGATTATAAACACGTTCAAAATGAGCAAAACCACTTAAGTTTTGGTGTTCCACTATTAATAACTCAAAAATTATAGGAAACCCACATAAAGCTTGAATCTTTTGTTTTTAAACATGCTCAAAATGAGTAAAATCTCTTAAGTTTTGGTGTCACGTTATTCAAAACTAAGAAAATGTAGGAAATATTCATAAAGTGTGAATCTTTTGATTCTAAACATTCTCAAAACAAGTAAAACCACGTAAGTTTTCATGTTGCATTTTTTAAAACTCAAAAATTTACAAAAACATGGATAATGTTTGAATCTTTTTATTGTAAACATCCTCGAAATGAGTAAAACTTCCTAAGTTTTATTGTTACATTATTCAAAACTCAAAAATTCTTGGAAACGTACATAATGTTTAATTTTTTAATTTTAAACATGCTTGAAATGAGTAAAACTACTTAAGTTTTACTGTTGCATTATTTAAAACTCAAAAATTATAGGAAATACACATAAAGTTTGAATTTTTTGATTATAAACATTCTCTAAATGAGTGAAACTGCCTAGGTTTTTATGCTGAATTATTCAAAACTCAAAAATTATTGGAAATGCACATAAAGTTTGAATCCTTTGAGTGTAAACATTCTCAAAATGAGTAAAAGCACTTAAGTTTTGGTGTTACATTATACAAAAGTCAAAAATTATAAGAATCTACATAAATTTTGAATATTTCGATTATAAACATGTTTGAAAGAAGTAAAATTGATTAAGTTTTTGTTTTTCATTACAAAAAACATGAAAATTATAGGAAACCAACATAAATACCAAATATTTTTATTGTAAACATGCTCGAAACAAGTAAAACCACTTAAGTTTTGGTATTAGATTATTTAAAACTAAAAATTATAGAAACCCACATACAGTTTGAATCTTTTGATTATAAACATGATAGAAACAAGTGAAACCACTTAAGTTTGGTGTTGCATTATTCAAAACTCAAAAATTATAGGAAACCCACATAAATTTTTAATCTTTTAATTCTAAACATGCTTGAGATGAGTAAAACCACTTATGTTTTATTGTTGCATTATTCCAAACTCAAAAAAATTAGGAAACATGTAAGAAGTTTGAATCTTTTGATTGTAAACATGCTTGAAATGAGTAAAACCACTTACATTTTGGTGTTGCATTATTCAAAACTCAAAATTATAGGAAACATGCATAAAGTTTGAATCTTTTAGTTCTAAACATGCTTGAAATGAGTAAAACCACTTAAGTTCTAGTGTTGCATTATTCAAAACTCCAAAATTATAAGAAATACACATCAAATTTGAATCTTTTGATTATAAACATGCTCAAAACGAGGAAAACTACTTAAGTTTTAATGTTCCATTACTTAAAACTCAAAAAATTATAGGAAATATGCATAAAGTTTGAATTTTTTGATTGTAAACTTGCTTGACATGAGTAAAACTGCTTAAGTTTTCATGTTGTATTATTCACAACTAAAAAAATATAGGAATTATAAATAAATTTTGAATCTTTTGATTCTAGACATGCTCAAAATGAGTAAAATTACTTAAGTTTTGGTGTTTCATTACTCAAAACTCAAAAATTATATGAAATGTGCATAAATTATGAATCTTTTGATTGTAGTCATGCTTGAAATGAGTTAAATTGCTTAAGTTTTAGTGTTTCACTATTTAAAACTCAAAAAATATAGGAAATGCACATAAAGCTTGAATCTTTTGATTTTAAGCATGCTCAAAATGAGTAAAATTGCTTAAGTTTTAGTGTTACATTACTCAAAACTCAAAAATTATAGAAAACATGCTTAAAGTTTGAATATTTTGATTCTAAACATGCTTGAAATGAGTAAAACCACTTAAGTTTTGGTTTTACATTATTCAAAACTCAAAAATGATAGGAAATGCACATAAAGTTTGAATTTTTTGATTCTAAATTTGATAAAAATGAGTAAAACCACTTACGTTTTGGGGTTAAATTATTCAAAACTCAAAAATTATAAGAAACATGATTAAGTTTTGAATCTTTTAATTCTAACCATTCAAAAAATGAGTACAATTGCTTAAGTTTTGGTGTTACATTATACAAAACTCAAAATTTATATGAGACCCACATAAATTTTGAATCTTTTGAGTCTAAACATGCTCAAAATGAGTAAAACCACCTAATTTTTTGTGTTGTATTATACAAAACTCAAAAATTATAATAAATCCACATAAATTTTGAATCTTTCGATTCTAAGCATGTTCAAAATGAGTAAAATTGTCTAAGTTTTGGTGTTGCATTTTACAAAACTCAAAATTATAGGAAACCTGCATAAAGCTTGAATCTTTTGATTATAAACTTGTTCAAACTAATTAAAATTGTTTATGTTTTTGTGTTACATTTAAAACTCAAAAATTATAAGAAACATGCATAAAGTTTGAATCTTTTGATTCTAAACACGCTCGAAAGGAGTAAAACCACTTAAGTTTTGGTTTTGTCTTATTTAAAACTAAAAAATTATAGGAAACACACATAAATTTTAAATATTTTGATTGTAAACATGCTCAAAATGAGTAAAACTACTTAAGTTTTGGTGTTGCATTATTCAAAACTCAAAAATAATAGGAAACACTCATTGAATTTTGAATCTCTTGATTTTAAACATGCTTAAAATGAGTAAAACCACTTAAGTTTTGGTGTTGCATTTTATAAAAATAAAAAATTATTTGAAACCTACATAAGTTCTAAATCTTTTAATTGTAAACGTGCTCAAAACAAGTAAAACCACTAAAGTTTTGGTGTTGCATTATACAAAACTCAAAAATTATAGAAAACCCACATAATTTTAATTGTAATCATGCTCAAAATGATTAAAATCTCTTATGTTTTGGTTTTGAATTATTTAAAACTCAAAAACTTATAGGACACATTGCATAAAGTTTGAATATTTTGATTGTAAACATGTTCAAAACAAGTAAAACCATTAAAGTTTTGGTGTTGCATTAATCAAAACTCAAAAATTATAGGAAAAGTGTATAAAGTTTGAATCTTTTGATTCTAAACATGCTCAATACGATTAAAATGACTTAAGTTTTGGTGTTGCATTATTCAAAACTCAAAATCTATAGGAATCATGTATAAAGTTTGAATCTTTTAATTGTAAAGATGCTCAAAATGAGTAAAACTACTTACGTTTTGGTGTCGTATTATACGAAACTCAAAAATTATAGGAAACCCACATAAAATTTATATCTTTTGATTTTAAACATGCTCATAATGAGTAAAATTGTTTATGTTTTGGTGTTGTATTAATAGTTCAAAACTCATAAATTATAGGAAACCCACATAAAGTTTGAATCTTTTGATTCTAAACATGCTGAAATGAGTAAAACCACCTATGTTTTGGTATTGCATTATTCAAAACTAAAATATTATAGGAAATGCACATGAAGTTTGAATCTTTTGATTCTAAACATGCTCAAAATGAGTAAAACCTCCTAAGTTTTGGTGTTACATTATTTAAAACTAAAAAATTATATACATAAAGTTTAAATCTTTTGATTGTAAACATGCCCAAAATGAGTAAAACCACCTAAATTTTGTTGTTTAGTTATTTAAATCTCAAACTTTTTTGAAAATCCACTTAAAATTTGAATATTTTAATAATAAACATGCTCAAAATGAGTAAACCCATTTATGTTTTGGTGTTGCATTATTCAAAACTCATAAATTATAGGAAATACACATAAAATTTGAATCTTTTGATTTTAAATATGCTCGAAATGAGTCAAACCGCTTAAGTTTTGGTGTTACATTATTCAAAACTCAAAAATTATGGGAAATGCATATAAATCTTGAATCTTTTGATTTTAAACACGATAGAAATGAGTAAATCCACTTAAGTTTTTATGTTTCATTATTCAAAACTCAAAAATTATAGGAAACCACATAATGTTTGAATATTTTGATCCTAAACATGATCAAAAGGAATAAAACCACTTAATTTTTTGTGTTTTATTATTCAAAACTATAAAATTATATGGAATGCACAAAAAATTTACATCTTTTCATTCTAAACATGTTCAAAATGAGCAAAACCACTTAATTTTTGTTGTTGCATTATACAAAACCCAAAAATTATATGAAACCCACATAAATTTTGAATCTTTTGATTGTAAACATGCTCAAAATAAGTAAAACCACTTACGTTTTGGTAGGCATTATTCAAAACTCAAAAATTATAGGAAACCCATATAAAGTTTGAATCTTTTGATTGTAAACATGCTCGAAACAAGTAAAACCATGCAAGTTTTGGTGTTGCATTATTCAAAACTCAAAAATGATAGGAAACCCACATAAACTATGAAACTTTATATTTTAAACATGCTCAAAGCAAGTAAAACTACTTAAAATTTGTTGTTGCATTATTCAAAACTTAAAAAAAAAAAGGAAATGCACATAAAATTTGAGTGTTTTGATTCTAATCATTCTTGAAATGATGAAAAACATTTAAGTTTTGCTGTTACATTATTCAAAACTCAAAAATGATAGGAAACACGCATAAAGTTTGAATCTTTTGATTTTAAACATGCTTGAAACAAGTAAAACCACTTATGTTTTGGTGTTGCATTATTCAAAACTCAAAAATTATAGGAAACACACAAAAAGTCTGAATCTTTAGATTTTAAACATTCTAAAAATGATTAAAACCACTTAAGTTTTGATGTTACATTATTTAAAACTCAAAAATTATATAAAATGCTAATAAAATTTGAATATTTTGATTCTGAACATGCTCAAAATGAGTAGAACTGCTTATATTTTGGTGTTGCATTATTCAAAACCCAAAATTTTTAAGAAACACACATAAAGTATGATTCTTTTGACTCTAAACATCCTCAAAATTAGTAAAACCAATTAAGTTTTGGTGTTGCATTATTTAAAACACAAAAATTATAGGAAACATGCATAAAGTTTGAATCTTTTAATTCTAAACATGCTTAAAATGAGTAAAACTACTTAAGTTTTGGTGTTGCATTATTCAAAACTCAAAAATTATAATAAACATTCATAAAGTTAAATCTTTTTATTCTAAACATGCTCCAAATAATTAAAATTGCTTAAGTTTTGGTATTACATTATGCAAAACTCAAAAAATATAAGAAACCCACATAAAGCTTGAAATGAGTAGAACCGCTTAAGTTTTAGTGTTGCATGAATCAAAACTTGAAAATTATAGTAAATGCACATAAATTTTGAATCATTAGATTGTAAACATGCTCAAAATGAGTAAAACTACCTAAGTTTTGGTGTTACATTATTCAAAACTCAAAAATTATAGGAAACACACATAAAGTTCTAATCTTTTGATTGTAAACTTGCTTGAAATGAGTAAAAATGCCAAATTTTTTGTGTTGCATTATTCAAAACTCAAAAATTATAGGAAACACATGTAAAGTTTGAATATTTTGATTGGAAACATGCTTAAAATGAGTAAAACCACCTAGGTTTTGGTGTTGCATTATTCAAAACTCAAAAACTATAGGAAATGGGCATAAAATTTGAATCTTTTGATTGTAAACATGCTCAAAATGAGTAAAACCACTTAGGTTTTGGTGTCACATTATACAAAACTAAGAAATTATAGGAAACCCACTTAAGTTTGAATCTTTTGATTGTAAACATGCTCATAATGTGTAAAACTGCTTAACTTTTGGTGTTGCATTATTTAAAACTCAAAAATTATAGAAAACCCACATAAAGTTTGAATCTTTTGATTCTAAACATGCTCAAAATAAGTAATTCAACTGAAGTTTTGCTGTTACATTATACAAAACTCAAAAAATATACAAAACACACATAAATTTTGAATATTTTGATTCTAAACATGCTAGAAATGAGTAACACCACCTATGTTTTCATGTTGCATTATACAAAACTAAAAAATTATATTAAACCCAAACAAATTTTGAATCTTTTGAATTTAAACATGCTCAAAATGAGTAAAACCACCTAAGTTTTGGTGTAATATTATACAAAACTCAAAAATTATAGGAAACCCACATAAAATTGAATCCTTTGATTGTGAACATGTTGGAAATGATTAAAACTGCTTAAGTTTTACTATTGTATTTAAAACTAAAAAATTATAGGAATCACACAAAGTTTGAATCTTTTCATTGTAAACATGCTCAAACAAGTAAAAATACTTAAGTTTTTGTGTTGCATTATTCAAAACTCAAAAATTATAGGGAACATGCATAAAATTTGAATTTTTTAATTGTAAATATACTTGAAATAAGTAAAACTACTTAAGTTTTGCTGTTGCATTATTTCAAACTCAATAATTATAAGAAATGTGCATAAAGTTTAAATATTTTGATATATGCTCAAAATGAGTAAAACCGCTTAAGTTTTGGTGTTGCATTATTCAAAACTCAAAAATTATAGGAAACATGCATAAAGTTTGAATCTTTTGATTGTAAACATGCTCGAGATGAGAAAAGGAGCCTAATTTTTGGTGTTACATTATTCAAAACTCAAGAATTATAGAAAACATGCATAAAATTAGAATCTTTTGATATTAAACATGCTCAAAATGAGTAAGACTACATATGTTTTGGTGTTACGTTATTCAAAACTCAAAACTTATATGAAACACATATAAAGTTTAACTCTTTTGATTGCAAACATGCTTGAAATGAGTAGAACCACCTAATTTTTAGTGTTGCATTATACAAAACTCAAAAATTATAGGGAGCTCGCATAAAGTTTGGATCTTTTGATTGTAAACATGTTCAAAATGATTAACACTACTTAAGTTTTTGTGTTTCATTTAAAACACAAAAATTATAGGAAACACATATAAAGTTTGAATCTTTTGATTGTAAACATGCTTAAATTTTGGTGTTGCATTATTCAAAACAAAATTATAGAGAACATGAATAAAGTTTGAATCTTTTTATTCTAAACATGCTCAAAATGAGTAAAACCACTTAAGTTTTGGTGTTGCATTATTCAAAACTAAAAAATTATGGGAAATGCGTATAAAGCTTGAAACTTTTGATTGTAAACATGCTTGAAATGAGTAAAACAGCATATGTTTTGGTGTTGCATTATTCAAAACTCAAAAATTATAAGAAACACACGTAAATTTTGAATCTTTTGATTGTAAACATGCTTGAAATGAGTAAAAATACCTAAGTTTTAGTGTTTCATTATTCAAAACTCAAAAATTATAGGAATCACACATAAAGTTTGAATCTTTTGATTGTAAACATGCTTGGAATGAGTAAAAATGCCTAAGTTTTAGTGTTGCATTATTCAAAACTCAAAAACTATAGGAAACACACATAAAGTTTGAATTTTTTGATTGGAAACATGCTTAAAATAAGTAAAACCACCTAAGTTTTGGTGTTCCATTATTCAAAACTCAAAAATGATAGGTAACATGCATAAAGTTTGAATATTTTGATTGTAAACATTCTCAAAATGAGTAAAACCACTTATTTTTTGGTGTTACATTATACAAAACTCAAAATTTTTAATAAACCCAATTTAGGTTTGAATCTTTTGATTGTAAGCATGCTCATAATATGTAAAACTACTTAAGTTTTATTGTTGTATTATTTAAAACTCAAAAATTATAGGAAACCAACATAAGGTTTGAATCTTTTGATTCTAAACATGCTCTAAACTAGTAAAACTACCTAAGTTTTGGCGTTTCATTATTAAAAACTAAAAAAATATAGGAAACTCGCATAAATTTTGAATCTTTTGATTTTAAACATGCTTGAAACAAGTAAAATTGCTTAACTTTTGGTGTTGCATTACCCCAAACTCAAAAATTATAGGAAATGCATATAAATTTTGAATATTTTGATTCTAAATATGCTCAAAATGAGTAAAACCACCTAAGTTTTGGTGTTGCATTATTTAAAACTAAAAAATTATAGAAAACATGTACAATGTTTGGATGTTTTGATTGTAAACATGTTCAAAATGGGTAAAACAACCTAAGCTTTACTCTTGCATTATTCAAAACATAAACATTATAGGAAACGTGCATAAAGCTTGAATATTTTGACTCTAAACATGCTCAAAATGATTAAAATGATCTAAGTTTTGGTGTTACATTATTCAGAACTAAAAGATTATAGGAAATATTTAAAAAGTTTGAATCTTTTGATTCTAAACATGCTCAAAATGACTAAAACTGCTTAAGTTTTGTTGTTGCATTATTCAAAACTCACAAACTATAGGAAACACGCATAACTTTGAATCTAAATATGCTTGAAATGAGTAAAACCATTTAAGTTTTGGTGTTGCGTTATTCAAAACTCAAAAATTGTATGAAATACGTATAAAGTTTGAATGTTTTGATTCTAAAATGTTCAAAACAAGTAAAACTGCTTAAATTTTGGTGTTACATTTTTCAAAACTCAAGAATTATAGAAAACCAAGAAAAAGTTTGAATCTTTTGATTTTAAACATGATTTAAATGAGTAAAACCCCTTAAATTTTGGTGTTGCATTATTCAAAACCCAAAAATTATAGGAAACACATATAAAGTTTGATTCTTTTGATTCTAAACATTCTTGAAATGAGTTAAACCACTTAAGTTTTGATGTTACATTATTTCAAACTCAAAAATTATAGAAAACACTTAAAAAGTTTGAATCTTTTAATTGTAAACATGCTAAAAATAAGTAAAATCACTTAATTTTTGGATTTTCATTATTCAAAAGTCCAAACTTATAGGAAACACACATAAAGTTTTAATCTTTTGATTCTAAACATGCTCAAAATGAGTAAAACCACTTATGTTTTGGTGTTAGATTATTCAAAACTCAAAAATTATAGAAAACATGCATGAAGTTTGAATATTTTGATTCTAAACATGCTTGAAATGAGTAAAACCACTTAAGTTTGGTATTGCATTATTCAAAACTAAAAAGGAAATGAGCATAAATTTTGAATTTTTTGATTTTAAACATGCTCAAAATGAGTAAAACTATTTAAGTTTTGGTATTGCATTATTCAAAACTAAAAAATTATAGGAAATGAGCATAAATTTTGAATTTTTTGATTTTAAACATGCTCAAAATGAGTAAAACTATTTAAGTTTTGGTATTGCATTATTCAAAACTCAAAAATTATAGGAAACAAGCATAAAGTTTTAATATTTGGATTCTAAACATGCTCAAAATGAATAAAATCACTTAAGTTTTCTTGTTGCATTATACAAAACTCAAAAATTATAGGAAACTTGCATAAATATTGAATATTTTAATTGTAAATGTACTCAAAACTAGTAAAATTTATGTTTTAGTGTCACATTATTCAAAAATCTTAAATTCTAGTAAACCCACATAAAGTTTGAATCTTTTGATTGTAAACATGCTCAAAATGATTAAAATTGCTTATGTTTTGGTGTTGCATTATTCAAAACTCAAAAATTATAGGAAATGCACACAAAATGAATCTTTAGATTCTAAACATGTTCAAAACAAGCAAACCCACTTAAGTTTTCGTGTTGCATTATACAAAACCCAAAATTTATAAGAAACCCACATAAATTTTGAATCTTTTCATTGTAAATGTCATGTCCCCTTTTTCGTGGACATTGACAGACTCGATGATTAGCCTATTATGCGACCTTCATAGGCTAATAGGATGGATAGAGGGTCATAATGTTGCTTGGCTTGACTTTGATTCATAGAATTTCTATAGTTGGTCTTCATTCAGGTTATTTCAGACACATTGGGCCTGAGATCCTATTATTTGGGGATATTTGACATGCAGCGGAGCACCTTTATTTTGGTATGGTTATGTGCGGAATCACTCCCTGGTTCACCAGCTTCGAACGGTTCGAGGATCCGACATGTATTGAGGGAAATATTAATATTTGATTGATTTAATCAAATATTAATTATTTAGCCTATTTTTAATTAGAAACCCTAATTCTAATTTAAGAAACCCTAATTAGGGCAAGCATATCTTTTTGAGGGTATAAGGGTTTCTCATGGAGGCCATTATTGATTATGATTGATTATTGATATTGATTATTGTTAAGAAATTCTTCTGTGAAGACTGAGCCAAGGGTTCCAGGATTCCATTTGCATTGAAGAACGTCAACTCTTCATTGTGTGCGATTCAGAGGTTGTGAGAAATCAGCTGATCTATTGCCAAATTGAGAGATAACTTCATACAGAAGTTATCATAAGTGTTTACAAGTTTGAGAGATAACTTCACACAGAAGCTATCACAAGGGTTTACAGGTATTTCTTTATTTTGGGTTTTGATTCAAGAATTATACAGATATAGATCTTTTGTATTAGCCCATAGTTCTTCAAATCAGGTTCAAGCATACAGGTTGTGTTATATCAGCGACTGTACGAAGTCCATACAGATCCGTGAAAATCTGTACGCACCAACAGAAAGATCAGACACTGACATCAGCAGACAGAGACCTACAGTGACTGACATCGGCAGACATATCACCGACGTTGGCAGGTTAACGACTCCAGTCGACTGACGACAGCAGTATAACTGACGTCAGTGACTGTGTTTTTGACACAGCAGGCTGAGACGTACCAAATCCAGATTTCTTTCCCAGTTTGTGGAATATTCAGGCTATTAAGGCCATACTTTCAATATTCTTTGTATACTTGACAGAGGACCTCTATTGTAAGCATATGAGCAAATAAATAAGAGATTATATTGTGATTTATTTATCTATTTGAAGATATTTTTGCAGAAATACAGATAAGCAATTCAGAGTTTGTTTTGGTATCCAAAGGGATATTACAGTGGTATCAAAGCTTTTTGGAGAAAAAAGGAGCCCCTAAGTAAGGGACATTATAGTGGTATCAGAGCCAAATTCCTGTCATCCTATTGGGCACATCAGAGCCAATGTCTTGCCATCCTGTTGGGTAGTTTGGGTAGGTTGAATTAGCGAAGTATCCATGATGTCTTCAAGTACTCAAAGTCGGTGGTACTATGATATGAAGAAGTTGAAACTAAGTTTGAATAGGTTGAATGAAGCTCTTTCATACCCTTCATTTAAAGATAAACCCACATGGTATATGACAACAAATGAGGAGTGGGACTTATTACCACCTCAAGGTCGGGAGATGTTGTCTTTTGATCGCTTTGTTGAGCTGAGGAGAGAGCACTACAGATCAGTTGGACAAGATAGTAGCATGTCCTATGATTCTTATGTGATAGGAAATAACAGGTGTGCTACTATTAATAGGAGAAAGCTTTGCTTATACTACAAAGATCCATATGATGCCAATCACAATTGTCATTTGAGGCCTAAGGGCAAGGCATATCGTGTAATATGGGAGTATTATGAGGATTCAAAATCAGAAGATTTTGAACAGCATGATAATTCTAAGGAGTCAGAGGCAGAGGCTTCAGAGCCCAAGATAGAGGCAATGAAGGTGGCTTCCCAGGATTCTAACAGACATATGGTCGAGCTTAGTCATGAGGATTTGGACTCTCAGTTAGTTGCAGAGGATGAGGGAGCTAGAGATTGTAATGATGAGATAGTTTCAGTAGCTGCTTCTTCAGAGTTAGATGAGGATGAGTCTGATGTTGGCATTCAGAGTGTGGAGGTATACTCAGAGGTTAGTACATTGAGTGTTGATTGTGAGTATATTCCTATAGTTGTAGCTGAGGAACATGTTGTTGGTACTGACACACATGTTTAGGATTTAGGAGTTCTTGGTCTTAATGAATTTGGCATACCAGTGGAGTCGAGTCTCCAGATTGATTCTTCTCATACAGATGACAGTGTGGTACAGTTGGTTGTGCCACCTTTACAGAGGGATCAGTTATGGGATGGATTGGCACCATCTTTTGTAGATGGGATTGACAGTTTGTCGGTGCATGACTTAGAGCAGGAGTTGATCAGATATGCTGACCACAGTAGGGGTATAGTGTGTGGATTCTCCATACTTGGCATAGTTCCATTTGGGAGTTATTGCAGAGTTAGAGCATGCCTTCTGCATAACATGGTGGTAATTGCATTGATTTATAGCTGTGTAGAGCATAACTACATTTGGGATCCAGGTGGATCGAGTGGTTCATTGTTTTGAGATTGCTTAGGGACAAGCAATTTCTAGAGGGGTGGATTGTCATGTCCCCTTTTTTGTGGACATTGATAGACTCGATGATTATCCTATTATGCAACCTTTGTAAGCTAATAGGATGGATAGAGGGTCATAATGGAGCTTGGCTTGACTTTGATTCATAGAATTTCTATAGTTGGTTTTCATTCAGGTTATTTCAGACACATTGGGCCTGAGCTCCTATTATTTGGGGATATTTGACATGTAGTGGAGCACCTTTATTTTGGTATGGTCATGTGCGGAATCACTCCTTGGTTCACCAGCTTTGAACGGTTCAAGGATCCGACATGTATTGAGGGAGATATTAATATTTGATTGATTTAATCAAATATTTATTATTTAGCCTATTTTTAATTAGAAACCCTAATTCTAATTTAAGAAACCCTAATTAGGGCAAGCATATCTTTTTGAGGGTATAAGGGTTTCTCATGGAGGCCATTATTGATTATGATTGATTATTGATATTGATTCTTGTTAAGAAATTCTTCTGTGAAGACTGAGCCAAGGGTTCCAGGATTCCATTTGCATTGAAGAACGTCAACTCTTCATTGTGTGCAATTCAGAGGTTGTGAGAGATCAGCTGATCTATTGCCAAATTGAGAGATAAATTCATACAGAAGTTATCATAGGTGTTTACAAGTTTGAGAGATAACTTCACACATAAGCTATCACAAGGGTTTACAGGTATTTCTTTATTTTGGGTTTTGATTCAAGAATTATACAGATATAGATCTTTTGTATTAGCCCATAGTTCTTCAAATCAGGTTCAAGCATACAGGTTGAGTTATATCGGCGGCCGTACGAAGTCCGTACAGATCCGTGGAAATCTGTATGCACCAATAGAAAGATCAGACACCGACATCGGCAAACAGAGACCTATAATGACCAACATCGGCAGACATATCACTGACGTCGGTAGGTTAACGACTCTAGTCGATCGACGACGGTAGTATAACCGACGTCGGTGACTGTGTTTTTGACACAGCAGGCCGAGACGTACCAGATCCAGATTTCTTTCCTAGTTTATGGAATATTTAGGCTATTAAGGCCATACTTTCAATATTCTTTGTATACTTGATAGAGGACCTCTATTGTAAGCATATGAGCAAATAAATAAGAGATTATACTGTGATTTATTTATCTATTTGAAGATATTTTTGCAGAAATACAGATAAGCAATTCAGAGTTTGTTTTGGTATCCGAAGGGATATTATAGTAAACATGCTCAAAATGAGTAAAACCACTTACATTTTTGTTGGCTTTATTCAAAACTCAAAAATTATAGGAAACCCACATAAAGTCTAAATCTTTTGATTGTAAACATGCCCAAAATGAGTAAAACTAGTTAAGTTTTGATGTTGCATTATTCAAAACTCAAAAATGATAGGAAACACACATAAATTTTGAATATTTTGATTGTAAACATGCTCACAATGAGTAAAATTTCTTAATATTTGTTGTTACATTATTCAAAACTCAAAAAATATAGGAAATGTGCATAAAGTTTGAATGTTTTTATTCTAATCATTCTTGAAATGACTAAAACCACTTAAGTTTTGGTGTTACATTATTTAAAACTAAAAAAATATAGGAAATGTGTATAAAATTTGAATCTTTTGATTTTAAACATGCTCAAAACAAGTTAAAGCACTTAAGTTTTGGTGTTGCATTATTCAAAACCCATAAATTATAGGAAACATGCAAAAAATTTGAATCCTTAGATTCCAAACATTCTCAAAATGAGTAAAACCGCTTAAGTTTTGGTGTTGCATTATTAAAAACTCAAAAAATATAGAACATGTCCATAAAATTTGAAAATTTTAATTCTAAACATGCCCAAAATTAGTAAAACCACTTAAGTTTTGGTGTTGCATTATTCAAAACTCAAAATTTATAAGAAACACACATAAAATTTGAATCTTTCAACCTTAAGCATCCTCAAAATGAGTAAAATAACTTAAGTTTTGGTGTTGCATTATTTGAAACTCAAAAATTATAGGAAGCATGCATAAAGTTTGAATCTTTTGATTCTAAACATGCTCAAAACAAGTAAAACTACTTAAGTTTTTCATGTTACATTATTCAAAACTCAAAAATTATAGGAAGCATGCATAAATTTGAATCTTTTGATTCTAAACATGCTCCAAATAAGTAAAACTACTTAATTTTTGGTGTTGCATTATTCAAAACTCACAAATTATAGGAAACCCACATAAAGTTTTAATCCTTTGATTGTAAACATGCTCAAAATGAGTTAAATTGCTTAAGTTTTAGTGTTGCATTATTCAAAACTAAAAAGTTATATGAAAACTATATAAATTCTAAATCTTTTGATTCTAAACATGCTCAAAACAAGTAAAACCACCTAGGTTTTGGTGTTGCATTATTCAAAACTAAAATTTTATAGGAAACTCGAATAAATTTTCAATCTTTTGATTAAAAACATGCTAGAAATGAGTAAAAATACTTATGTTTTGGTGTTGCATTATACAAAACTCAATAATTATATGAAACCCACATAAATTTTGAATTAATTAATTTTAAACATACTCAAAACAAGTCACCCACACTCTAAGAAGATCTAATTGTATTAGCTACAAAGAGGGTGTGTTTTAAACATATTCAAGCATGGTACACTCCAAAGTAATAACAATTTTTAGCACACCTGGTGGGGCATCATTCACAAGATCAGTGCAACTTTCAAACACTCAAAGATGGTTATAAACATTAGGTATCATTTCAATATTGTTTACTTTTAGCATTTGGTTTACTAATGGTCTACAATGGCTTGTTTCAGTATGGATCCATATGATCCTCACTATAATTAGTATGAACAACCACACTATGATCCTAACCAGGAGTTTGAGTATCTATATAAGGTATATATGTAAGAGTACTACCGAGATCCTTTATATGAACAATCAATCCATCTTAATATTGCCCCTTACCAGTCTTATCATGCACATTTTTTAGTTATCCAATCCATACCAAAACTTAAACAAACTTTAGTGAGCCTTGAAAAGTATGCACTAGAGTTGTATTCATAGAGCTATTATGGCCAAGATACCCTTGCTCACTAGATCTATTACGTGAGAGGGTCATTGAAGCAAATAAAAGAGTAATGGGCACCTATTGAGAGGGAAAATTAGGGCAATCTCACTGGCAAAATGATGGATATAAGTGGTTACATTTAGATCATTAAGGATAAAATAAAAGGCCTTAAATAATAATAGGTTTAACCACAACCTTCTTATATGCCATCCATTCCTCCTCAAAAGACCATTCCAAGAGCCCCTTTGAATTTTCCAAGTTCTTCATATGTTTCTCAGACCTTCCCTTCTTGGAGATCTATCCAAGAGAACTGTCAAAGAAAGAAATAAGTTTCTATGGGATGGCTTGCTATTGACATCATTGACCAATTTAAAGAGAAGATATTATAGGAGAATGTTGATAAAAAAATCAGAGGGTTGGAGCTAAAGACAAGGAAAGAGGAGGAGAACCAAAATAAAAAAGTAAAAAAAAAGAGTCTTTATCTTTCCCAACTTGGAACCAAATCATGGAGTTAAGAAAGAAAGAGGAACAATTAAACATCACTCAAGATGTTGAATTCAGGTAAGAGATCATTCAACCTTCATCCCTTCCTCCTCAAAGGACTAAATCTTTTCCTTCATGGAAATCCATTCAAGAAAAAATGTAGAGAGATGAGGTGAAGGTGATCCAAGAAGAGCAGCCTCATGAGCAAAATTAGGTATATATGGTTACTTATATAGATCTTTCATATCTTATTAAATAATTTTAGGGGTATACCATGCCACTCTTGGAGTAATAACCTATTAATTTTGAGGCAAGTTAATAAGATGCAACTAAAGAGATAGTGAATGATGATAATTCAAGTGATCAAGAAGAAGAAATCATTGTTGGGACACCACTTGGCAAGGACAAAAATAATTTAGTTTTCCATGATGAACAAGAAGATTACTTTTAGGAGGATTCTCAAGAGTTTATAGTAGCTAAGATAGATGAAGTACAAATAAATATTTCTTCAAAAGGTAGACATAAAGACAACTTACATAGAGCCATTGCTGAGATGGAGAATATTCCTAATGAAGATGAAGCAAGTGCAACAGATCAAGAAACTTCATTTAAATTCATCCAAAAGGTAGAAATATGTGATAAAAATGTTTCAAATGGTAAGATTTTAATTGAATATCATGTCCTTTTAGTTGATCATGATGAATAAGCCTTTTGGGATAACCTGGAGAGTTTTTGTGCAAAATTTGATGGTCCATTTCTACCCCAAGTGGATATTGATGAATGTATTTTAAAGAGTAGTGTTGTTGTTCATCAAGAAAAAAATAAAGTCATATTATAGACATGTTTAGATGCTTATCAAGGATCTAAATATTTTGACAAAGTACCACTTCAGATGGAGTTAAATGAAGACATCAATCTAGGTATACTAGTTGAATTGCCAATACAATCATTGAATGAGAATGTGTCAAATCATGATCAACCTATGAATGAGGTAGAGATAGCACTTTCAATTCAACAAAGTAGAATATGGGATAAAAATGATTGGATCCTAGATTCATATCTTCAATCCATGCACCTAAGAATGGAATTTAGAGGCCTAGCTACATCACCCAGAATACATAAACATATAAGTGCTCCCATTTGTAGAAGAGGGTTATCAAAAGGAAGCAAATACGTTCCAAAGTTCTATGGTGCATCAAATAACTTTCTTTTTGATCTAGGATGACTAGAAAGGTGGATTTTAGTTTGATTTTTTTCTCTAAGTGTATATCCTCACATGATTTCAATGTTGTTTTTTCCTTTCCAAGTTATTGTTATCCATTCCTCTAAGTGCACACGTGCACATGTTTGTTGTTGTTTGTGTCAATTATGTTGTTTATGTCTTTGAACACAAATTATATTAATATTTTAGTGTTTATCAAAGTTTTTCATAGCCAAAATTTTTGATTTATTTTATGAGGAGGCTGGTCAACCCTTGAAAGTTGGCAAAATTATTAGTAATTTGACCTATCAATGTCAAATTACTACCCATATCATTCAAAACTTTTCTAAATCTCACCAATATTTTTTTGTAACATGTAAAAATAATAAATTATGTCATAAAATAATTAATTTTGGTAAAAAATGTCAAAAATGGATTGTAAATTGGTCATCGTCATTTGAAAAGAGCATTGTCAAGTTCAAATATGCAAATAATCCATGCATAGGGGATCAATTTTAAACAAAATTTAAGATTATAATAGATTTAGATAGTTTCAAGACCTAAATTTTTATACATATGGTAATAATGACTTTAGGAACCTTTTTAAAAAGTTTCATGGCCATTAGATGAGTGGAGATACTCATTGTTTTGTAACAGTCCCCAACATGTCTGTTAAAGATCACCATTGGAGCATGCATCATTATGGAGTGTCATATGGGTTCATAAGTCTATAATTTTTTTTAAAAGAATTTATTATTTTTTAAAATCATAATAATACCCCCCATATAGTTTTAAAACTATAAATTTTATGCAAACTATGCTCATACAAGCTTATGCAAGCAAATTGGCATATAGGCCAAAAAGGAGTTTTTTGACTTTTGAAGCAAAATATGCTTTTCAAGTGTTTTGATATAATGGTATAGACCACATGATAATTTTTTTAGGAATTTTAAATTAGGTCAAGATCTATTTTCATTTTGGTGAAATTTTAACTTTTTGCAGTTTTAGACACCTTTCCTAGCCTCTTATTCACATGCTCATATCTTTCACCACGTGTGGATTTTGGATGAATAATTTTATTATTTTTTTAGGAAAAATATTTTATTTTAATTCATGAAAAATTGAGACAAATTTATGGTATTTTATTTATGAATAATCATTAAGAACATAGGTAGCTTAGAATGTAATCAAAACCTCACATGCAGATTTCTCCACATGATAAATTTTAATATATTTTAAATGGGAATCCAATATTTTAAAATATGTTAGGTGGGTAATTTTGATACAAATATATATGAAAATAGTTTATTATTTTGAGTTTTTTACTTCATGAACCATCATTTTGAAGATTCAGCTTCAAAGCTTACCTAAAACCTTAAAAACTAGTTTTGCAAAAAGCTGATTTTATTGCCATATAATCATCATGGATCAACCTAAAAACTTTTAAAATTTAAATTAAATTCAAATTATATTATATAAATGTCAATTTTATGCATGAAATTATATGGATCAGGGAATAAATCATGTTTTCATGGAAAAATCCATGTAAAATGAATTACAAGACACTTTAATGAAATATAATAAATGGAGATCAAATATTAATACATTTTATTTATATTTAAATTTTTATTTGGTCATAAATAATCCTGTAAGTGTCCTAACTAGCTTGATCAAAATGGTTAGTTTGCAAGAAAATGGAGTAAAATAAGCCTAATCAACCTTGTTGACTGAATGGTGAGTGTTTTCTCATCAAAATCAAATATATTATGATGAGAACAGTTTTTACAAGTATATTTAATTATTTTTTTAGGTTTAATTTCATAAAATATCAGGTTTAATATATTATAAATGTAATAAGATAGGCTATTAGGCCCAATTAGACTAATAAGCTTAATTAGTCAAACAAACAAGTAAAGAATGGCATTTAAGATATACCAAATGAATTAATTTTAGATTTACCACATGAAATATATATTTTTTAATTTTATATTTCATTCTAAATTCAATCCAAAATTTATAATTCATGCAATTTGAGCTCAAGTTGAGTTAACTAGTCTTTAAGGGTCAAATCTCTTCGGTTGACTAGTTTGACTAGTTTCATGCATCTCCCATGATTTTCATGCAAGATAAATAAATTAAAGAACTTAAAAAAAAAATTAATATATATTTAAATTAAAATTTATGACATGATTTTCATTAAATAAATGTTGACAAGTCAACATGGGCCCACCACTTCTCAATTCTATGCCAAAAATGAAGAACATGCTATTTTTGAAGACTTGGAAGGTTTTAAAACCTTTAATTAATATTGTAAAAGTATTTTAGTCTTATTTTAATTAAAATAAGAATAATAATTATATTTTCCATACCAATTTGTATTTATCTAAGGTTTCATACTTATATATTAGCTTTTTGAAGCCATTTTTCATTAATTCCTAAAGCAGAGCAAAAATTGTAATTGACACCATTTATTAAATAAAGAAGATTTTTTGCATATGATTTTTGGATTAGAATAGAGTGTAATTTGACTATGTATCAGCATAAAAAATGCATCTAATTTTCTTTTTTCTAGGTCTTTTCCACACCTACTATGAAAATCTCATCCTCTACAGGTCATTTGAAGAACTAGGATTTGAATTTGCTTTGCATACTTCATTCAGGCCTTCTTTTGAAACACTAATATTTAGGATTGAATGTAAAGTTTTCTTTTAGATTCATATGTGTGTATTACTAAGTTTTATAAAGCTTTCAGAGAATATCAATCATTCAAGTGCATCACCCCATTTAGACAAGATTTTTCATTTTAGTTTCTTTCTCCCTTTTCATCCCCAAAAAATCAAACTAGTTTATTTCTAATAAATAAATCTTAAGAGAAGCAACCTTATGTAGAGGTTATTATCAGTACATAGTCTCCCACACTCTTAGAAGATCCAATTATATCATCTAAAAAAAGGGTGTGTTTTACACATCTTTGAATAGGGTGCACTCTAGAGTGATAACAATTTTTGGCATGCCCAATGGGACATCATTTAGAAGATCAGTGCAACTTTCAGACACTCAAAGATGGTTATGAACATCAAGTATCATTTCAATATTGGTTACTTTCATCATTTAGTTTAATAATGATCTCCAATGGCTTGTTTTAGTATGGATCCATATGATCCTCACTATAATTAGTATGACTAACAACACTATGATCCTCATCAGTAATTTGAGGATATATATCAAGCATATATGTAAGAGTATTACCTAGATCCACCATATGAATAGTAAATCCATCTTAATATTACCCCTTACCAGTCTTATCATGGCCATTTTACATCTATCTAATCCATACCAAGACTTAAAAAAACTTTAGTGAGCCTTAAAAATTATGCACTAGAGTTGTATTCATAGAGATATTATGGCCAAGATACCTCTACTCACCAAATCCATTATGTGAGAGGTTAATTGAAGAAAATAAAAGAATAATGAGCACCTGTTGAGATGGAAAATTAGGGCAATCTCACTGGTGAAATGATTGATATAAGTGGTTACATTTAGAGCATTGAGGATAAACTAAAAGGCCTTAAAAAACAATAGGTTCAAACACAACCTTCTTATATGTCATCCATTCCTCCTCAAAAGGTCATTATAAGAGCCCCTTTGAGTTTTCCAAGTTCTTCATATGTTTCTCAGACCTTCCCTTCTTGGAGATCTATCTAAGAGAACTATCAAAGAAAGAAAGAAGTTGATATGGGATAGCCTGCTAGTGAGATCATTGACCACTTTAAAGTGAACATATTTTAGGAGAATATTGTTAACCAGATTAGAGAGTTGGAGTTGAAAACAAGGAAAGAGGAGGAGAAATAGAATCAAAAGGTCAAAAAAGAGTCTTTATCTTTCCCATCTTGGAACCAAATCATGCAATTAAGCAAGAAAGATTAACAATCAAGCATCACTCAGGATACTAAATTTAGGCAAGATATTATTCAACATTCATCCCTTCCTCCTTAGAAGACTAAATCCTTTCCTTCATGGAAATATATTCAAGAAAAAGTGTAGAGAGATGAGGTGAAGGTGATCTAAGAAGAGTAACATCATGAGCAAAATCAGGTATCTATGGTTAATTCTATAGGTCTTTTACATTTTATTGAATACTTTTAGGGGTCTACCATGCCACTCTTGGAGAAAGAACCTCTTCTTTGTAAGGAAAGTGAATAAGATGAAACTAAAGAGATAGAGAATGATGATAATTCCAGTGATCAAGAAGAAATCATAGTTGGGACACCACTTGACAAGGACAAAAATGATTTAGTTTTCCATGATGAACAAGAAGATGACTTGTAGGAGGTTTCTCAAGAGTTTACAGTATCTAAGATAGATAAAGCATAAATAAATATTTCTTCAAAAGGTAGTCATGAGGACAACTTACATAGACCCATTACTGAGATGGAGAATATTCTTGATGAAGATGAAGCAAGTGTAGTAGATCAAGAAACTTCATTTGACTTTATCTATAAGGTAGAAATATGTGATCAACATGTTTTAAATGGTAAGATTGTAAATGAATGTCATTTCATTTTAGCTGATCATGATGAAGAAGCATTTTTGGATGACTTGGAGAGTTTTTGTTCAAAATTTGATGGTCCATCTCCACCCTAAATAGAGATTGATGAATGTCTTGTAAAGAGTATTGTTACTGCTATTCATCAGGAAGAAATTAAAGTCATATTATAGCCATGTTTAGATTTTTATCAAGGATATAAATATTTTGACAAAGTAATCCTTCAAATGGAGTCAAATGAAGACATAAATCTAGGTATATTACCTAAATTGCCAATAGAATCATTGAATGAGAATGTGCAAATCATGATAAACATATGAATGAGGTAAAGATAACACATTTGATGCAATAAAGAACAATATGGGAGGAAAATTATTGGATCCTAGATCCATATCTTCAATACATGCACCTAATAATGGAATTTGGAGGCCTAGCTGCATCATCCAGAACACATGAACATATAAGTGCTTCCATTTGCTGAAGAGGGCTATCAAATATGTTTTAAAGTTCCATGGTGCATCAAATAAATTTACTTTTGATCCATGAGGACCAGCAAGGTGGAGGTTAGTTTTTTTTTTCTCTAAGTTCATATATTCACATTCTTGTAGTGTTGTTTTTCCATTTCTAAGTTGTTGTCCATTCTTCTAAGTGTGCACGTGCACATGTTTGTTGTTATTTATGTCAGTTGTCTTGTTTGTGTCCTTTCTCACAAAAGATCTTCCTATATATATATATATATCCAAGTTTTTCATAGCCAAATTTTCTAATTTATTTGACTAGAAGGCTGGTCAACCCCTAAAATTCACCCAAATTGTTAGTAATTTGCCCTGTCAAGGTCAAATTACTACCCCTATCATTCGAAAATTTCCTAAATCTTGCCAATATCCCTTTTCATCAAGTCAAACCAATCAATTGTGGCCTAAAATATTTAATTTTGGTAAAAAATATCAAAAATGGATTGAAAATGGTTCATTTTAATTTAAAAATAGCATTGTTAAGTTTAAATATACAAACAATCCATGCATAGGGGATCAATTTTAAAGGAAATTAAAGATTTTGAGAGTTTCAAGTAGTTTTAGAACCTAAAATTTTATGCATATGGTAATCATGACTTGAGGAAACTTTTTTTTAATGTTTTATGTCCATTTTTTTAGTGGATATAATCACTATTTTTTAATAGTCCTTAACATGTTTGTTGGAGATCACTATTGGAGTAGGCACCATTTTGGACTATCATAGATGTTTATAAGTCCATGTAAAAGTTTTAAAATCATGATTTTTTTTTTACATCATAATAATACCTATATATAATGATAAAAATATAAATTTTAAGAAAACCATGCTCATACAAGCTTATGCAAGCAAATTGACATATAGGCCAAAAAGGGGGTTTTTTGACTTTTATAGAAAAATATGGTTTCATAGTGTTTTGATAGCATGGTATATACTCCATGATGATTTTTTTAGGAATTTTTGATTAAATAAATAGTTATTTTTATTTTGGTGTAATTTTCACATTTTGTAGTTCTAGACACCTTTTCTAGCCTCCTGTTCAAATGCTCATATCTTTCACCAGGTGTGGAGTTTGGATGAAAAATATTAGTGTGTTTTGATGAAAAATATTTAATTATAATTAATTAAAAATTGATACTAGTTTATGGGATTTTATTTATGAATAATCATTAAGATCATAAGTAGCTTAGAATGCAGTCAAAACCCCACAGGCAGATTTTTCCACATGATAACTTTTCATAACTCCACATGATAAATTTTAATATATTTTGCATGGGAACCCAATATTTATAGGGATTTTATATGGGTAATTTTTCTACATATCAGTGGAAATATTTTTGGATTTGGAGGTCTGTACTTTATGAACCATCATTTTGAAGATTTAGCTTCAAAGCCCGCCGACAACCTTAAAAAACTAGTTTTTCAAAAATTTAATTTTATTTCAATAAAATCATCATGGATCAACCCAAAAAAATTTCAAATTTCAATTAAACTTATGGATTATTTCATAAATGTCAATTTAATGCATGGAATTATAATGGATGAGGGAATTTAATGCATGTAAAATGAATTATAAGACACTTCAATGAAATATAATCAATGGAGATAAAATAATAAGACTTTTTATTCATCCTAAAAAAATTATTTGGTCATAAATAATCTTATAAGTGTCCCACCAGCTTGATCAAAATGGTTAGTCTGCAGGAAAATGGAGCAAAATAGGCTTAGTCAACCCTGATAACTGAATGGCGAGTGTTTTCTCATCAAAATCAAATATATTACGATGATGAAAGTTTTAATAGGTATATTTATTTAATTTTTTAGGTTTCATGTCATATTTTTTTAGGTTTAATGGACTCTAAATGCAAGAAGATAGGCTATTAGGCCTAATTGGCCTAATAGGCTTTATTGGTCAATCAATCAAGTAAAGAATGGCATTGAAAATATACCAAATAAATTAAATTTAGAATGTGACATATATGTTTTTTAAGTGGATATATTATTCTAAAGTTAATATATAGGTTCTAATTCATGAAATTTGAGGTCAAGTTGAGTTAACTAGTCCTTAAGGGTTAAATCTCTTTGGTTAACTAGTTTGACTAGTTTCATGCATCTCCCATGCTTTTCATGCAAGATAAGGAAATTAAAGAACTTATAAAAAAAATTAATATGTATTTATCTTCAAATTTATGGTGTGATTTTCATGCAATAAAGGTTTTCAAGTCAACATGGGCCCACCACTTCTCAATTCTATGCCAAAAATGAAGAACATGCAATTTTTGAGGACTTAGAAGGTTTTAAAGCCTTTATGTAATATTATAATAGTATTTTTGTCTTATTTTAAAAAAAAATGTGACTAATCCTTTTATTTTACATTCAAATTTGTATTTATTTAAGTTTTTATACTTATATATTGGTTTTTTGAAGCCATTTTTCATTAATTTTTGAAGTAGAGCAAAAAATTTAATTGACACCATTTATCAAATAAAGAAGATTTTTTGCATATGATTTTTGGATTAGAATGTAGTGTAATTTTAATATGTATCAGCATACAAGTGGCATATAATTTTACTTATTTTAGGTCTTTTCCACACCTACTATGAAAATCTCATCCTTTACAGGTCATTTGAAGAACTAGGATTTGAATTTACTTTGCAAAATTATTTTAAGCCTTCTTTTGATACACTAATATTCAAGATTTAATGCAAATTTTTATTTAAAATTCATATGTGTCTTAATTAGTTTCAAAAATATTTTAGATAATATCAATCATTCAGGTTTATCACCCCATTTAGACAGGATTTTCCATTTCAGTTTCTTTCTCCCTTTTCATCCCCAAAAAAATAAAAATAGTTTAGTTTTAATAGATAAATATTAAGGGAGCCAGCCATATATAGAGGTTATTATTAGTACATATTCACCCACACTCTAAGAATATCCAACTTTATTAGCTAGAGAGAGGGTGTGTCTTATACATCTTCAAGCAGGGTGCACTCTAGAGTGATAATAAGATTACCTACATTTGGTTGAGTTTACTTACAAAAGCTTGTACCATTATATTATTAAAATGGGTAATTTAAAAAAAATAATGCACATATTATGGAACCCCACTTGGATATGATAGTCTATAAATTAGAGCTATTATTTGATCAAATGTAATATAGGAGTATGATAAACCAATGGCTTTAATATGCCAAAATATAAAAGTTGATTTAGATTGAAAAAAGAGTTATGTTGATTAAAAATGAACACCTCATGAATTTGATGTTGGTGATAGAGTTACTAAACATGTTAGACATCACACTAGCTTAATAAAGTTAGAAAAAACTTCCATATTAGCTGCATACTTTGTTAGAAACTTTGACATTTTGGAAAAGATTAGTCCTATTGCCTATCATTCAGAACTTCCTCCTTATATATCTAGGATTTATGATGTTTTCCATGTTGATTTATTATAAACATACATATATGATCCTTCTCATATTTGTATTGGAAAAATATTTAGTTTATAAAATAGGAAAAGATGTAGTTGGAACCTAAGAGGATTATGGACCATTAAAAAATTAAGTTGAGAAATAGAGATATTATACATGTTTTGGTCTAATGGGATATATTGAGTGAAAGGAGATCTTCTTAGGAAGATGAGAAATTTTTTAGGTAGCATTGTCCCATGTTGTTTGACTAGTCATTAGGATGGCTCATCTCTAACAAGGCATAATGTCATAACTTATTTATTTTGTGTACTTTTATTTGCTTTCTAATACATTATTATTCCATGTTTTATTTGATTCTAGTTGGTGTATGTAATATAAAATGCATCATGTATATAAATCAATCCTAGATCGGATGGGATAGATCACACCTACACTTCTTATTAGGGGCATGCAATTTTTAAGCAGAAGCATGATCAATATAAGGATCCACTAGTCCTAATTAGGGGATTAATTATCATAACACAACATGTGAGATAGGGTTCCAAAGCCTATAGTCTGACATAATCCCATAACAACCCTAAAAGAGTCTAATTATTTAATATTTCACTAATCTAATAATAAGAAAAGTAAATCCAATCTAGTGCACACTAAATATTGTTACATAAAGTGGGGGTTAGAAAAAAAACAAATACAAAACTAAACTAAACATGTATAGAAGTCATATACTCATGTCAATGCATATGAAATCCTAATACATGGAAGAGAAAAATATAAATGCACTATATATCTACTCTTACAAAAGAGGAATAAAGTTAGGAATACTCACCTTTGAAGAACCCATCGAGCCTCAATCTCCCCCTTGGCCTAAGTGATTCACAAGACATTATCGTGGTATGTAAGGATATATAAAATAAATCAGCTCTAAGTTACATAACCTATCCAAGCATCTAAAATACTTATCCACAAGATGAGATTAGAGATCCAAAGAAAGTATCGAACCCTAAATCTTTAATCCCCAAGTAAAATGGTCAATAAGTAGATGTTTATTTGTACTTCTTCACTTAATTATTCAATTTTATAAAATGGTGGTAAATGACATTGTATATATAGTATAAACTTACCCTAAAATAATTTGGGAATGTTAGATGTGTTAGGTCAACCTGGTCAACCTAGCATGTTTTCAGGTCTAACTCACTAGGTTTGTGATAGGTCAACCAAGAGGCCAATAAACTAAAAGAGAGAAAAAGTCCCTAAACTATGCTAGCATAACTAACAATTCAAAAAGGTGATAAGGCAAGAAATGAAGGATAAAACATAACAAGTTATAGGAATAGGTAGAAATAAGAATAATAATCTTGGGTTCAATGGTTTTAGGAGATTGGTGTGTGGATGGAAAGTTACAAAATGAATAACCTTATAAAGCACCAATGGTCTACCCACCCCTTTCCCAATGCATCCCTTAAGGTATGCACTTAGAGAGATTGAGACTCGATAGATTTATACAAGATACAAAGTTTCAACAATCAGTTAATTTTTTAAAATATTATGTGTATACATATGCCCCAATTAATGTTTATCATGTGTCACGTAAGTGTAACATGAGATGGTGATTTGGAAGAAAACATAATAACACACAATGTTGATGCTAAGTATGGTTTAGTAAGTATAAAATAAGATAAATGAAAGGATAGAATTGAAAATCATATACCTCTAACTTACCTTAGTGTTGTAGATAATGAAGTAGACTGAATGAAATGAATGTGTCCAATGTAGAGTGCACTAGGTGAACCTATAGAAGTTAGTGGAAAAAATAGCCAAAAATCAATTTTTTTGGAACATAGACATGTGATAGTGTAAAATAATTGCTATGTACCTAGGGATATGATATATTATTGTATATGGGTTGATGGAGATGCTGACATGTGGCACACATCCCCTTTATTAGTTATATGGGTACAATATATTAGGATAATAGAGTAACTTGTGGAAGTAGTACATTGGGTGATGCTCGACCTACATTGAGATTAGGAGGTTACCCATCCATGGGTTATATATATATATATATATATATATATATATATATATATATATATATATATATATATATATATATATATATATATATATATATATATATATATATATATATATATATATAGGAGATGATTATCATGGTAAAGATATCAAGTAAGCATCGATTCTTCTATTGTAAGAGGATATTGGAGGTTGTCCCCTCAAAGAGACATTGTGGAGTTATTCCTTCCTAAAGGATTATTATATGGTGTTTCCCTACCTTAAAGGTATTTCTACATATATTGAATATCAAGATCATTATAAATGGTATCAAAACTTCGATTTGGGAAATTTGTGGAGTGAAACCCTAGTTTGTTTTGAATCATCAATAAATTTTTATTGGTTGTGAATTTTTCCACAAAATTTTTACTGAATATGGATAATATTTAAAATAAGTCACAGTAAAAAAATGGAGATTTTTTGATTCATTTTGAGGGAGTTATTTCTATTTTAGTTTTTATAATAATTTTGCTATATCTTCCAAAATATAAGGAATTTTTATTCGAAATTTTTATTGGAGATGTAAAAAGATATAATAGAAGTAAAATCAAAAATTCAGAATTTTTACAATTGTTTGGAGGGATTTGTTACGTTTTTATGGTTCAGCTTTGACATTTTAGGGTTTCATGAACCTTAACTTTTTTTGTGGATCATGGAGTTGTAAAAATTTTTAGGGGAAGATGATGTTGATGCTAGATAATGGTGGCTCAATTTTAAGGAGAATAATACTAAATTTTTTTTTATGGAAAATAGAATTATGTTTTTCTTTGTCTTGGCCTGCAAAACATTGGTGGACTAATAAATTGAGCTTTGCGCAACAGTATTGTTCATGGGAAACAATGGAGAAAACCTTCCTAGATCGATGGGATATAAACAAAAAATTAGATGTAGAAGAGGAAGAAAATCATGATGATAAAGAAGAAGAAGAAGTACAAAAAGATGAAGCAAAAATAGAAGAATCAACAAAAAAATAAGAAGAAGAAGTAGAAGAAGCAATTGAAGAAGAAGAAGAATAAGAAGAAGAATTAGATGATAAGGGTTCAAATAATTTGGATCTAAAGAAATCTAAGTCAATTTTTCAATTTCATGGATGCATTCAAAAGAAGAAGGTGGTTATGTCCATAAACCCTACTAGCAAGTATAACTTCATTAACATGAATGTGGCCAAGCATCTACATGTTCAAATAAATAATATCAAGGAGGTTCAAGTAGATGGTAATAATATTTCACTGTTTAAATATTTAAAGCTCATTATGGGAAAATATGTTTTGTATTCAGATTTTTATGCTTTAGATATGGATGATATGGATATAGTTCTTAGAAATCCATGGTTAGAGACTTTGGGAACAATTAATATTAATGTTCAAAAAAAGTTCACGAAGTTTTGGTATAGGAAAAAGAAGATTACTTTACAAGATATCATAGTGAAAAAGGCACCAATAACAATCCAGGTAGATCATGAGGATAAGATGGAAATAGGTAATGAAGAACATGATGAAGATTCAGAAGATATAAATAAAGACACACTAGAAATGAGCACTTCATCTACTCAAGAGACAAAGAAGGAAAAGGTAGAAGAGGTAGAAGCAAAGGTGGATAAGGTCAAAGTATTGGAAAAGGTTGAGGTATATAGACACCCACATCATCATGAGAGGAAACAATCATGGAACCAGGTGAGGAAGTGTCATAGTAACAATCATTTTATCTATACAAGAAATAAAATTTCCAATCATTATGGATATGCATGGAATCCAAAGAAAAAATACTATGGCACATGGAATGAATGGGGAAATCATTATGAATATGCATGGAAGAATACCTACTATGGTCATGGTTGGAATCAGAGAAGCGTAGTGGAATATGGTACATGGAATAAAAATAGGAATAATTATGCTTGGACACCAAAGCAGTATAATTATGATCATGAATAAAAGTAGAGGAGCATAATGGAATTTGGAAACAAGTTTTGAGTGCTATCACCTACCAAGATCACATATGGATGGCTAGATGATCGAGATTGGAGACAAGTGTGCAATGATTTGAAGCACACTCATTATTTGGTTTCTTCCTATGTTTCAGGGATGAAACATGTCAAAGAGGGAAGTAATGATATGTACTTAGGGATATGATATATTGATGTATATGGGTTGATGGAGATGTCGACATGTGACACACATTCCCTTAGTTATATGGGTATAATATATTAGGATAATAGAGTAACTTGTGGAAGTAGTACATTGGGTAATGGTCGGCCTACATTGGGATTAGGAGGTTACCCATCCATGGGTTAGATAGATGTATATATATAGGAGATGATTATCATGGTAAATATATCAAGTAAGCATTGAGTCTTCTATTGGAAGATGATATTGGAGGTTGTCCCCTCGAAGAGACATTGTGGAGTTATTCCTTCCTAAAGGAGTATTATATGGTGTTTCCCTACCTTAAGGGTATTTTTGAATATATTGAATATCAATACAACTTGATAAGATATTGATATTCAATATATGCATAAATACCCTTAAGGTAGGGAAACACCATATAATACTCCTTTAGAAAGGAATAACTCCACAATGTCTCTTCAAGGGGACAACCTCCAATATCCTCTTACAATAGAATACTCAATGCTTACTTGATATGTTTACCATGATAATCATCTCCTATATATACATCTATCTAACCCATGGATGGGTAACCTCTTAATCCCAATGTAGGCTGACCATTACACAATGTACTACTTCCACAAGTTACTCTATTATCCTAATATATTGTACCCATATAACTAACTAAGGGAATGTGTGCCACATGTCAGCATCTCCATCAACCCATATACATCAATATATCATATCCCTAGGTACATATCAATAATCCCTATTTCATCATGATTCTAATGTATTTTATGGTTTGAAAAATGGATGAGTAGAAACAAAAATAGAGGCAAAACAAGGAATCTGCATGAAAATAAATGAAAGAATTGAGTTGCTAAAAAGTAGTTTTAAACAGGGAACAAGAGAATTCATTTGGCATGTTAAATTATAAAAGAGAGAAAAGAGAGATTTGAGCCCCAAAAAAGGCTAGTATGATGAGGGAATGACATGCTAGATGAGGAAGACACCCATAGGCAGTAGAAGATGTACTACAAGTATGCAACTATGGATCTCAAACCAATTTTTGAAAGTTTATATTGAATTAAGTAATTTTTTGATAAAATTTGATTTGAAGCATTTAAATATGTCAAAATTGAATAAATTTAGGTTATAAGGGTAGAAAATAAGAAGATAGGAAATGGATTTAAATGGTTTAAGAAGAAAGTGAGTGAAATGTACATTTTCAAAAAATGTACTAGGTCAGCACACATAATGCACTAGGTCAATGAGGTCAACCTAGTAGGATGAAACATGGAAGAATCCATATGGTTGACCCAGCATGTATGGGTTGACCTAGTGTAATTTATAGGCTAAAAAGTTAGAATGGAGTGATTCATTAGTTCATAAAGGCTAAAATGAAAACTCAGTACTTGGGAAGGGAAGATAAGAGGGTTGACTTGGAATTTGAAGTTGACTAAGATAAAAATAGGGAAATTTTGGTCAAATCAGGTTGACCAAGGAACCAAAATAAGCATGGAAAAGCATGTAAAAAGATGAAAGAAGGCTAGAATGTCCTGAAATGACCAAAGGAGGGCAAGAAGAACCAAGTAAGATAGAAATGTGATAAAATTAATGAGGTTAAAGCAATTAGGATTGTATATAATTAAAATTGTAAAAATGGTGTGTAAATAATGTATTATGATTATACACGACATAGAGGAACTAATACATCCTTTTTTGTTTATTTGTTGTAAAGATGGCCAATATTCTATAAGTTGGTAGACATGTTTTGGTTGTTAGATTTATTAGATAGATTATTAGATTGAGATCGAGTTAGACTAGTAGCCATGGGTCTAGGAGGTATATCTGAGATGTGTAGGATCCCCCTCAATACTAACCTATTATTCATGTTCTTGGGATCATATGAATGATTTAATAATACCTTCATATGGGATGTGGATGGGGATGTGATAAAGGTGGATATCACACTAGAGTATGTTCATGGCACCCTCGCGATGCCTATAATAGGAGCACCAGTGACCACATAGATACCATATGTCTTAGAGGAGAGGAAAACCTTATAAATGTGTGCTATAGGCTTAGAGATGATATTGAGAGGATTGATAATTTAAAATAGATGATGTGTATATATCATAGATTCTAGACCTCTAAAAGGTGGTGATAGGCCTTATGATATATAGAGTTCTTTAGCACAAGTCAAATGGTAAGGTACCATTATTCATGTTAGCCTTGAGAAAGATGACACTAGAGGAGGGATTATTATATGATCTAGGTTTTGTCATCTAGGTCTAGCTCACACATGATCTATTTGAGATGTTGGTCAGAGGGTAGAAGACTATGGGACCGATCATACTTCTGATAGCATGGATATATGAGAGATTTACCATGCACTAACTAATTGGGTTACCTCATAAAATTGATGATGGGTTACCTTCAATATGGAGATGGAAGGAGGACTAGGTAGCATTTTTTACCCCACATTCTAGATCTATAGTTGGTGATACATGTAGACATCATGTGGTAGCCATATGGGCACATAATAGCTACATGGATGAGATAACACATAGTTGCACTAGCATTAGAGAGGAGAGAGGTGGTTAGACACTATACATGGTAGAGAGATATACATTTGGTGGCACATGTGCTAGGATAGATGGCCCTACCTCATCTAATGACACTGATACTAATGCCTGACTAGTGGGATCAACATGTGAGGGAGCCATGAGGGAAGAGGGAACTCAAACCATTGATAGTGAGGCTAACACTGAGGCCACATTGGGAGTAACCATGGACTGGTCATGCATGATGAGTGGCAGAGGAGGAGGTAAATATACTAGATGTACTACTACCAAAACTATAATGAGATGAGTAGTGTCCACTGAGGACATGGTGATGATGGAGATAGGAAAGAGTGGAGACTATAGACATCCTAGATGATCCCATAGATGAGTCAAATGAGATGATAGAGAAACCACTCAGATGTAGGCTAAGATGGACGTGAGCCATGACAACTAAGTTTGAGCTGAGGCAACCTAATGAAGAGGTATTAGGAGGATGCATAGATGGGGAGACTATGCTAGGTGATCATGCAAATGATGATATCATAAGAGCTGAAACATAGATAGGTATGAAGATGGTTGAATTATTTATTAAATTTTTATTTGGTGTTAGAGAGATATAGATAGATATTATGAGATATGATAGTGATCTAATATCCATCTGGTGTGATTTTGTAGGCATACCTAAGGATAAGGAGGAGAGATGGGGGTCCCTAGTGAGGGGAACCCTCCATGACATCCTAGATGAGACTCTAAAACCATAAAAACCCATGACATTAGAGGTTTTGAGTTTAATATCTACCCCAACTTAAGTAAATTGGTTCAAATTAGTTGATGAGGTAATGAGGTAGACACATGTGTAGAGAGAGAGGATGTAGCCACTAGTAGAGATGGGTATAGGTGAGAGATAGTCCTAGAAATCCTTGATAGATGAGAGAGTGATGAAATTGGAGATAGTGACATAAATTATGTAAGCATATATAATGATATAGATTCAACTGATGCAAGCACATATAGTGATCCAAGTTGAGTTAGTACAAGAATAGGTGCAAATAACATGCCTATAAGGACATGTAGAGGGATTGAGATCTTAGATTGCATTGTTATAGAATACTATTTAAAGGGGTTAGAATGAGGCCTCAATAGGTATCAGCACTAGGCCATGATATAGATAGGATGGAGCCCAACCCTAGTGTTGAGGATTTGTATATGGTTGTATATGTTCGATCAAACTCATGGTATATATTAGATGTATCATTTTGGATTATTAGTGTTGGTTGTATATGTTATATTTATGATATTTGTGTTTTTGGATGATTTTAGATATATTTATATCTATCACATGTATTTAGATTTGTTGTATACACTATAATAAATATATGTGGTGTGGTTGCTTTTCTAGCATTATGGAGTACACATACATGGTTAAAAATAAATAGGTGAAAAGGACTTGGAAAATTATAATCAATCAAAAATGAACTAAAAAATAATTCAAGTTGGAAAATGTTTAATAAAAAAAATGACTACGTATAAAAATCCAAGAAAATGGAAAACAAGATGGTAAAAGGGGATTTGTTTATAAACTAATGTAAAAGATTTTTACAACAAAATAAAAATAAGAAAAATCATACTAAATATCATGTTTGTAAGTATGACAAAAAATGTAATAAAATGAAAGGTATGTAAAAGGGCACAAATGGTAATAAAAACAAATCAAAATTAATACAATCAATTATACTATATCATGATGGAAAGCATAAAAGAAAAATAAAATTTGCAAAAATTGGGGCTTAAATTTATCTTACTAATTCAAGCTGAATATTATGGTAAATTCAAGAAATGGTTGTAATCTTACATGCATTTAAAAAATAAAAAAATATAAGGAAAAATAAAAATTATGTAAGCATAAAACATACTAATTCAAGATGGGAAACATGTCAATGACATTTAACCTCATAATCAATTGAATCTTATCTTTTATTTGACATATGTAATTTTAGATGGTGACTTGATTATTATAAATTTTTGTAAGGAGGGATGGGTCCTATCCATGGTCTTACACTACAACTCATAAAATAAAAACCCAAGAAGATTCCAAAACAACATTGGAAAGAAGAAGGATAAGTAATGGTAAATCAAGGATGTGGGTAATTGGATGGAAAATATGGTAATTTGTGAGGGATACAAGGTCCTATCTATGGTCTTATAAAGTAATTATGAAATGATATCCCATAGGGAGTGATGGGTAAGAAAAAAAATATTTCCCAAGAGGAAATATGAAGGATAATGAATGAAAAAGGTAGTGTAAGAAGCAAGACTTAGGCATATTATGAGAAGACCTTAGGAGGCAAGAGGCATACTAAGGAAATGAAAAGATGTTAAGTGACTAGTGGTCATCTATGTATAAAGGAAACCCACTTGTTATAGACATAAAGATTTATATGCAAATAGGTGTGCTACTAAGATCAACTCATGATGGTAGATTGGTATAAGGGAAATTAAAATGGACCTACCTTCCCATGATACATTCCCCACTCCTCAAGACACCTTATAGAGTCGTTAGTCTACTACGAAGATTGGGTACTTGCATGAGAAAGTAAGTAGAACTAAAATATTTTTGTATTCTCCTATTTTAATCTACTAGCCTATTGTACCCCAAAAGACCTCATCTCTACCATGAGGCCATCTTTGGAGTTTGAGATTTAACTAGAAGAAGGAGATGTCCTTTGAATCATGTCTTTAGTGTGATTAGACTTTTAAGAATATTCAATATTTTTTTGTTTTTATATCATTGCCTTTTATTTAAATTATTTGGATTTTAACTTTATCTTGAAGGATTTTTAAAATTCCTCCTCCATAAGGATTTAGAATGACCAATCATGAGAGAGATAATGATACACACAAATGAGGTATAGGCTAAGGATAAAGAAAGCTAAGTAACCTAAGACAAAAGATTGACTAGAATACTTAAGCTTGAAAATAAATTGAGCATGTGATATAAGGTATCAACCATGTATATGCTTAGTTTGTAAAAAAAGGAAGAAGGGAAAAAGGAGATCCAAAGGAGGACTGCTGAAAAGAAATATAAATGAGAAATATTGTTTGATAACTAATCACATGGTAATAAGAGATAGTAATCAAAGGGAAGAGGGTAAATATAACCAAGTCACCATGACAACTATCTATGAAAAATAAAGATAAGAAAGTAAATAATAATGAAGATACAAGGGAAGATTTTTGATTTAAAAAATTTAAAGGAAAAGAAAGCAATGATAAGGAAAAGACAAGTATATGTGAAATGAAAAATGATAACACAAGCTAACTATAGTACAAAAAGAAGAGGCAACATGATATAAGATAACAAATAATTTGACACAGTGTCAAATAGATAAAAAAATATGAGTGGAACACATGCCCACTCCAAATATAAATTTTAAAGCACCATGAATGTGCTCATTAATACTAGTAAATTTATCCACACACATTATCCAATACATCAGATAAGTCTCTATGAAGCTGAATGTGTACTAAAACTAAGGTCTTATTAATCTTCAATGAATATTGGGTAAATACTTCTTTTTTGATATCCTTAACTAAAAATGTAGGAATGCTCAAAGGAGTGTGTTGAGGAGGAAAGTTAGGAAAATTCTAGTCAAGAGAATGCATGGAAACAAGATCTATAGGAGAAAAAGGAATCACAGGTGGAAAATGATCCACAGGTGAAGGACTCATGAGTGTAAAAGGATCCATAGGTGAGGGAAGGTCCATAGGTGAAGGGATCATAGGTAGAGGCATAAAAGGTGGTCAAGGGACCATAGGAGGTGGTGTAACCACTAGATATGGGGCCATGGGAGATGAAGGAGGATACTTATTATGAGAATGACCTATGGTAGGATTAGTAGAAGGTCTAAGGATGACTATAGGGTGATCTTTAATATGTTGTTAAAGAATGCAATAATGATCAGTGTGATGCATTATATAGAGGTGCCATAGATAATATACCTCACCATACTTAGGTAAATATTTAGGAATTACCTTTGGGAGAAGTATGGATTTATCTAATTATGGGGAACAAGGATGTAAGCTATCAAGGCATTTTTATAACTTACTATAATGGGTGGAAGAGTGGTTATCTATCCCATGGAAGTAAAAGATATGTTTGTCAGTGGTTTTAGGGGCACTCATAGAAGGAGGTAAAATAGGAATGGAAGAAGGTAAAGAGGACTCATCAGCCCATTTGGTGGGCAAAGGAGTCATCTTAGGCAACATAATTAAACCATCATCAAAGGAGGGTGATTATAAGGAAGGAGTGGAACTAGGCTCAATAAGAGGAACACTAGGATTAGAAGTAGGAAGAGGCTCAATAAAAGTAGGAGAGGAAATAGGTTCAACTAGAGTGGAAAAAGGACCATGCTTAACTATATATAGCCCTATTGAAGAAGGGGTAGGATTTGTAAAAGGTCTAAGGAGGACTACCCTAGGTGTGGGAAAGTGATAAAGCCTACCCATATCATGATATAAGAGCATGGTCCTAAGTGGACCCTTAAAAAGTGGAGGTATCAGTGCCATCTCTACCCTACAATAAAGAGGAAAAATGAAAGAATGAAAAGGTAATTTATTCTTGAATCCCTGATTTAGAAAAAAAAAAACACTATAAATGAAATAAAATGATGAGATGCATGAAAAGACTCAAGTAAAGAAGAGCAGTAACAGATAATCTCAATATCAAGGACATAAACAAAGCTTCCTAAAAGAGGATCATTTAAAGAATAACCATCATCATAATCTAGAGTATTAAGATCAATGACATAGGTTGGGATGACCTTGTGATCAGAGGAAGATTGGTGAATAGAGTGCCTAGTCTTAGTTAAGACTATAAAAATGTCATCACAAGGAGGCTTTGAAGAATGAGGCTACAAAGAAGCAGGGAGCTATCAGATGAGATTAGGTAGGATATCACAATTTTTTATCTTTAATTTAATCTCTTTGGGCTCATCATCATTAGAGTCTAAAAGGTTGGGAGGAATGTTACCAATGAGCTTAGGATGCCCATTACAACCTCTAGTTGAGTTGATAGGAAAGTTTAGATGCTATGAATCATGGAATGGAACACTAGTAAAAGGTTTAAGAGTAGAAATATTGAAGACACCATGATCTTGGAATTGTTCAAAATTCTAAGGGTTAGTGTCTCCTTGAATCTTGTAAATGGCTACATTGTGAGGAAATTTTACATATTAGCAAGTGAAAGATGCAAAAAATTGCATACGATGAGTCCATGGCCTACTAAGAAAGATGTTATATGAAAGGGGAAAGTTGAAGAAAATCAATTTCACATGAATGGTGATAGACAGGATGGTAATGGGAAGACACACACACCCTAAGGGAGGCATTTGATTTCTATCATATCCTTGGCATGTGCTACATGTAAATTTGATATTACATTCAAAATACCCAAGAGTCTTAATGAAATCAAGGGAAGTGAAATAGGTGCCATAACCCTCATCAATCAAGGCTCACTTAACTTGGATATCACCTATTTGGATGCTAATAAATAATGGAGGATCTTCTACACAAATAAAAATATCACCTGGAATCATAGATGTAATAGGAAATCATAAAGAAAGGGAAGTGCCTATAGTTTCATCAATGTTAATCGATATATTTTCACATTGATATGAGATACTATCCTCAAATCTAGATAAAGTAACCTCCCATTATGTTAGAGGAGGGTGAGGGATATTCATCTTGAATAAGAGTTGCATGAGGTAGTTTATATGACGTGGAGATGTCCTCATAAGTTCAAGGAAAGGTATTTGAGGTGGAAGATTAGTAAGTTTCACAATGGGATCCTACTCATCATAACCCATAAGGATATTGTTAGATATATTTTCATAATTATTAAGAAGGTGGATACAAAGAGCATTGAAATTTATGTTGATAAGAATGAGAAGGTTGAGAAGAAAATTTTAAATCATTTGGTGATGAATAAGTAGTTAGTTTAGATTGATCTTGAAGCTTGGAAGAAGAAGTGTTAGTAGAAATTGGATTGTTATTAGTATTACAAGATGATGGGAGATAAGTATCAATATCATGGGATGTGTCATCCAAGGGAGAATCATAAATTAGATCATCAAAAGAAATAAGATATTATTTCCCCAACTCATTTAAATGAGTTGGAGAAGAATCCTAGATAACATGATATGTATTATGGGATGGATGAGTTTATATAGGTTGTAAATAAATTAAATCCACCACTCTTTTGATATTACTCATGCTAACCATATTCTTTTCAAAATTTGGCTCAATAAGACTTTATATGTTATTATTTTAAGAAGTGGGCTTATCTTGACCTTTGGATTGGTTGATGATTAGGTAAGGGGTCTTTATATATAGCAAAATGAGTTTTTACTTGATTTAAGTCTTGATTTTTATCATGTGTCTTATATTATCTAAAATAAATGTCATAAGCTTGTTTATGCTTACAAATAATATAATGATGATCAAAATTTGGGCTAGTAAGATAGTCCATGGCTAAATTGTAGAGATATCTACAATTCTCATGAGAGTGAACCTATTTAACATGAAACCAACGAAATTTATTAGGATCACACCATGATTTCATGGTTTATTAGGGTAAAACTCTCATCGAAGAAGCTTGGGTAGACGTTTAAGAAATTTAGTTGAGGATAAAGGTTTATGGACATTAATGTTGTTTGTTGAGAAATAAGGATTAACATATTGTTGAGAAGGAGCTAGTTCCAAATAAGGGGTAGGAATGATAACTTGAACATTGTGAATTGTTTCATATAAATATGTAACACCATCATTGGCAATATTATGATTTTTTTTCAATACTAATAGGTGAGGCCCATGGAAGGTTAGGGTGGCTCAAATTGACACATGAGGAAATCTTGTCTTTTGTCTTTATCGATAGCTTCCTCCAAGGTACATGGAGAAAGGGTACAAAATCAATATTGTATTTTAAGAAATAAAACATTTGTAAATAGGTGAAAGAGATTATCATGTACCATGTTATGTTCACATTTATTTGACAAAGTCTTCCATCTCTTGACAAAGTCTTAGGTAGTTTCATTTTCTTTTTGTTTGTAATTGATGAAATGGGCCAAAGCATTTTTTATAAGATCACTAGTTTGAAATTCTTGTACTAAAGCATTTACTAAGTCCTCCAAACTAGTGATAAAGTGTGTTTTAAGTTTATTATAAGAATCCAAGGAATCACCCGTGAAGGTTTTGGGTAAGATTTTGGTAGTAAAAAATGTATTTAACTTGACCCAATCCTCGTAAATATTTCCAAATTTCTTGAGGTGAAGGGTAAGATCAGTTGATCCATTTTAAGAAATCATAGGTGTTATACCTCTAATGGAAATGTTAGAAATTTGGGTGGTAAGAGGTTCATTTTGTAAATACTTGATGACTTTGTTGACTAATGGAGGTTTAGGAATGAGATTACCTTGAAAATCTTGTAGAGGAGGAGGAAGAACACTTTGGTTATGTATGCCCCAAGTCATTGGTTGAGGATTGGATTGAAGATTCAAAAGGTAGTTTTGAATTCTCATAATTTGATTCATATTATGATCTTGTAATGTGTTCATTTGATTGAGAGTTTACAAAAATAGTTGATAAGTTTGATTAGTGTTATTATAAGAAGTAGTATTTGTGTTTGTGTTAGTGTTAGTGGCTTGGGTACCACTATTAGCATTGATATGAGATTGAGAAGAGATATGAGAATTTGAGGCACTAGTGGAAATTTTTTCTTATGAAGCAAAAGATGGACAAGTAAATGGTTGATAAGGTGAAGCACTAGAAGCATGAGTGCCTTGGGTAGAAAATGATGAACTAAGAAAAACATTAAATATAGTGGATCTTATGAGAGGCCCACTAGATGTAGAACCTACCATGTTAGTTGAGATACTAGGCATGGAGGTGGAAGAAGTTAAATAAGAAGATGTCATGTCATAATATGGAGTCAATATTGAAGGAAGAGGTTGAGAATCAAAGAAATAAGTACCCACAAATCTTAGTTTAGAAAGTGGGAGTAGGAGAATGAGGTTATTCAACTTGATGGTTGATCATGAGGTTATAGATGGTGGAATGATCCTTCCCTCTATGTTGTGGGAATTTTATGACAAAGAAGAGCATTTCAAGAGTATACTCTAACTCAAGATGATAATTTAAGAGTGGAGGGTTTTTCTACAAAGGGGTATGATGAGGGGTCCCATAGTACATCATGTAGGTTGCAATATAAACATTAATATCACTCACGAAAGGATCCCTATATTGTCTATGGGAGACCCTATTAAGATTAGTGAATTCCATCATGTCTATTGATTAAAATTTAGTGTTGTCATCAAATAGAAAATTCATGATGAAAGGAAAAGAGCCAAGATGAGAAAGCAAAGAATTAGGATGTGACCAAAATAGTACGAGGTTGACTTGGTCAACCTAATGAAAAATATGGACTATAAAAATATATAGGGTCCATATGGCTGACCCATTTTAGTGAACATCAACTAGTAGAAAGAGGCAAAAATGTTTTAAATAGTACTAGGTTGACTAGGTTAACCTAGCGCAATGTACAGTGGTTGAAAAGATACAAGGTCGATAGAGTCAACCTAGTATAGTAGATAGGGAAGAAAATAAAATTGATAAAAAGCTATGAATCAAAGAAATATAATTTCAAGTAATGTAAGAAATAAATATGTACTAAAAGGGAAAGAAATAATCAATGAAATTGACACTGGCTAATCCAATTGAAGCACACAAAGCAAAATCTTTCACTAACACTGGATAAATCAAGAATTTTTACACATAATTGATCAAAGAGAAAGTAAAAAACTTGAAAGTAAAGTTAGCTGCTTGGTCAACCTATAATGTTTATTAGATTATTAAGAATGATTTTAAGTGTAAAGGGGGATTGGCTATAAGTAAGGTACTAGATAACAATCTATGGATAGTTTTAGGTAAGTTTAGGATGACATGGAATGTAGTGGTAATGATATAGGCTTGGTATTGGAGCCTACCCCCTCACTTCACACATTGAAATAGTAAGGGTAATGGGTGCTTAGCCAAAATATACCATTAGCCACGTTTTATACTTTACCAAAGCATCAAGTAGGCTTCCCCCTTGGTGATGAAATCCAAGTAGGTTGCCCTGGGTAGTCAAATGTTTAAATGTTTGTTGATGTTTATGTGGTTTAGTTATGTGTGAAAAAGAATATAAATATTACAGCTAAGTGATTAATTGAAAATCCCCTAATTAGACTATGTGAGCTATTCTAAGCATGCAAACAAATAAAAAGAAAGATGTGATTAACATATATGGTTAATTCCAACTTTGAAACAAGGTACAGTTAAAAAACTATATGGATAATCATATAAAAACAAATTTGATAGGGTTGAACCTATAATATGGAAGCAAAGTCTGAAAGTGAACTAGGTTCATCAAGTTGACCTAGTTATTTCAAATAACATAGAACACAAAACTAGTTTCACAGGGTTGACCCTAGTTGACTATGTAGAGGTAGTTTTAAAGATTGAAAACTATGAAGGGAAAGTAGAGATAAATAAAGGTACAAAGGATGTATAAAATCACCTAAAATATTTAGAGATTAAAAGGAGAAGATTATAGATCTAAGACCTTGGAGAAAGTTGGCAAAAACTTACAAATTGGGTTGAGTTATTCAATCAAGCTATATAAGAACCTACTAAAAAAGTGTGAAAAATGAACTAGGTCAACATGGTTGACCTAGTAGGCTGGACTAGAAGTTTGAAAACTTGAAAAAATAATACTAGGATGAGCTAGTCAATCCAATTATCTGAACAAAATTATACAAATTCTAGAAACCTATACTAGGTTAAGCTAGTCATGACAATTACCTATTATTGCAAACTTATGTACATAGATAGATAACTGGGTTGATAAGGTTGATCTAGCATAATCAAGATATGATAAAAATAATAAAAATAGAAATGAAATAAGTGAAAGAAATCCTATAAGGGTTTGATTGATTTTAGGTTCACTAGAATATATGCAATAAAAAATGCATCATGTCCATAAATAAATCCTAGATTAGATGTGATAAAACACACCTATACTTCCAATTTAGGGCATACAATTATTAAGTGGGAGCATGACCAATGTGAGGATCCTCTAGACCCAATTACGGTATCACTTGTCACAACACACCATGTGAGATAGGGTTCCAAAGATTATAGTCTAACATAATCACATAACTAACTTATAGTACTATGATTTAATATTTCACTAATATAATAACAAAAAAATTAAATCTAATCTAGTTCACACCAAATCTTGTATCAAAAAGTGGGGGTTAGAAAAAAAACCAATGAACAACTAAACTAAACATGTATATAAGACATATACTCATGTCAATGTACACAAAATCCTAATACATGGAAGAGAAGAACACAAATACACTATCTACTCTTACAAAGGAGGAATAAATTTAAGAATACTTACCTTTTTAGATGAACCCACTGAGCCTCAATCTCCCCTTTGGCCAAGGTGCTTTGTAAGACATTATCTTGGTATGTAAGCATAACTAATAGAAATAAACTGTAGGCTATACAACCTATCCAAACATCTAAGAGACTTATTCATAAGATGAGATCAAAGCTCCAAAGAATGTATTGAACCCTAAAGCTTTATTCCCCAAGTATAATGGTAAATAGGTAGATGGTCATTCACACTTCTTTGCTTAATTCCTCACTCTTATAAAATGGTGATAAATGACCTTGTATATATAGTATAAACTTACCCTAAAATCATTCAGTAACATCGGTTATGATATGTTGACTTGGTTGACCTAGCATGTTTTTGGGGCTAACTCACTAGGTTTGTGCTAAGTCAGTTGAGAGGCCAATAAACCAAAAGAGAAAAAGTCCCTAAACTATGCTAGGTCCACCTGGTTGACCTAACACAACTGATAGGTCAAAAGGGTGCTAATGCAAGAAATAAAGGGTAAAACATAACAAGTGATAGGAATAGGTAAAAATAAGAAGAATAATCTTGGGTTCAATGGTTTTAGGAGGATAATGTGTGGATGGCAAGTGGAATAATGAATAACAATCTTATGAAGCACCAATGGTCTACCCACCCCTTTCTCGATGCACCCCTTAAGGCATTCACTTAGAGAGATCAAGAATTGATAGGTTCTTAAAAGATAAAAGGTGTTAGTAATCAATAAAAGTTTAAAAATATTGTGTATACAATTGGAACTTTTATTATTGTTATAGATGTTGATATGGATTTAGGTGTTATGATTTACTTATCAATAATTTTAATTTATGATTCTTCATTATATTGGATTATTATTGACATAGTGATATATTGGATGCATTAAATATAATGTGTAAATATTATGTAAAGTTTAAAATTTTAATTATTATTTAAATATTTGTACCTTGTTTAGATACTTTTGATGTCCTATGTTGTGATTGCAAGAATAGGTTAATGAGATAGGCTTGATGGTGGATTTTAGTAGCATGGGAATGAAAAGGTTAAATATTATCAAAACATATTTTGATAGTTTATTTTGAGATATGATTAGATTCTAAGCCTTCAATTGTTCATTGAGTAATTTATGTAGTTATGTGTTAACTTCACGAGTGTCATTTTATCATCATTTTCTATTCTTATCTTATTTTAAGTCTTTATTTATTATTGTGCAAACCTTGAATTTGATTTTCAATATTATTGATTTTGTTCTCAATTACATCTAATGTCTTGATGTTGTCTACGATCCTTGTTCAATATGAGTGATCATCTTTTGAGGTTGTATTGGTATATTTGTGACTGGGTTTTTAACTACATTTTGATTGCTTGGTTTATTATTATTATTATTATTATTATTATTATTATTATTATTATTATTATTATTATTATTATTATTATTATTATTATTATTATTATTATTATTATTATGTGGTTTTAATGAGTCTTAGTGTTAGACTTAGTTGACCCATTATTATTGGAATATTAGTTATTATTTGGTTGATTAAATCTAGTTACTTAGGCCATGATGTTATTAGCTTGATAAGTGGTCATGATATCTTGAGAACATCTTGTGGGAACTTGACTAGGTCTAAGAAAAGAACATTGTGGGGTGTAAATTAGTTGATGGTTAAAGGTTTATTATTTGAGCTTGGTTTTTGATTAGGTCATGATGATTTGATGAAAAATATTTCAACCATAAAGTATCTTCTTGGTTATTTGGTATTTTGGTTTTTCTTCTTTTTGTTAGACCCAACTCTAGGTATATGATGACAAATTGTTGGAAGAAGCCATGGGAGCTTGGGAGTGTTGAACTAGTATGTGGACGTCTTTTAATGGTAGTTTGTATTTACTTTTTGTTTAGAACTTAATGAGATCATGGTGGACATGGAGTTACTATGTCAATCCAAAAATTTAGTCTCTTCCATTTGTAATGATGCCCATGGTGGCTTTGAAAAGTAGATAACTACTCATTTTCCTCTAGGAAAAAAAAGAGAAAAGTAGATAAAGTGGTTGGAATAAGGAAAAAACAACCTTACAGTTGACTACATTCTATAAAAAGTAATTTAAATGAATTCTTTATTTTTGAGAAGGGTATTTTTTGGTTGAGTTTGATTTTTTTTTGGAAACATTATAGGTGTATTATGAAGTCAACAGGGTTTCTCAGAGCTTCTTATACTACTTATGAAATCTTGTTTCATTATGAAGTCGCAATGGAAGCCAACAGGGTTTCTTAGAGCTTCTTATGAAAGCTTGTTTCATTTGGATTGGATGGAAACTATTGATGAATGTAGATAGTTGTCCTTTTTTATTTTATATTTAGAATCTTGATAAGTATTGGTGACTGCTTATTGTTTTAATTTACTATTGTTATTGTGGAATCTTGATCATCATACTAATGACCCAATTAATTGAATCCATCATCTAGCTAATGGATGGGGTGGCTAGGGCCACAAATGGAGGGAACATTGGGATGGAAGGGTGGTGTTTTCTCCTTGTTTTAGAATGATTCTTCTTGTCACACCTCAATATTTTCATTGGTGGAATGTTGGGTTTTTATTTGTTTATTGGTATACAATCAAATGTGTGTGCTATCTATGTAAATTGGTTACAAAAATATATACGTTGAATTTAAATTTAAACTATATGTTCACACCTATTAATCTTTGTGTTGATTAAATATTGAGTAGGTAAGTAATGTTAAGATTAGATGTTTTTAATTTACATAGAGGTTAGAAAATGCATTTCATATCAATTGCATTTTCTAATGTTGTATTCATAAATTTATGGTATGTTTATGTAACTCTTATGTGGAATTTATGTGTAGAAAATATATTAGTTAAATGTTTTATTAACCTAACTAATAGAATGCCTCACAGCTTCTTATCGTAAGAAGGATTAGTGTATTTGTGCATTGACTATGTTGACAATAGTCTTTAGTTGTACCCCTTTTAAAATATGTTTATATATTATTTTTTATTCCACTAATGATTATTAAATTACTTACAAATGATTGTATTCTACCTTATTAGTAATGAGGTTTGCACTATGGAGTGTGTGTTGGTTATAATGTTAAAGTCTTTATGTTAGATGCATGTTCACCTTTTTATAATAAAAAATATTACGTATTTAACTTGAAAAGGAGTGTTTAATATCTAAACTTGACTTAATAGATTATAATAATTATTTTATTGTTGTAATCATTTTATATTGGTAATATGTTGACTTCTTCAATTTTGCATGTTGTGCTTAATTTATTGGACTGCCTTATCATTTGTTGTGTGGAAATTATTCTTTATTTTTTAGTCTTCCTTTTTCAATAATACATATAGTTTAATGAACTTAATATCCATGCCACTCAGATATAGTGACCATAAGCTTATAAACTTAATTATATTTGCAAGCATATTTTGACTAGTTTCCATTGGTTCAATAATGAATTTTTAGTTGAGGACCAAAATAGGATGGCTTTGATTGTTGGTTCAAGTGTTAATATTTATGTTGTATTGAACCATTTTTTAATTTTTTTATAATCAATCATATTATAAAATCATAATATCTTGCTTAATAGTCATTTTTAGTATGATTACTAACTATTGTGGATACATTATGAATGAACTTGTAGTTGTCCATGTGCTTATGGAAGTTGATAGTTTGTCAAAAATAGAAAGATTAATAATCATGGACATTGATTTAAAAAAAATGTATTATTATGATTTATAATTATACTCAATTTTGAATAAATGTATGGTAAATCAAGTAATATAATTTTTCAAGGAAGTATGTTTTGTTTTAATATTTGACATAATGCTATTGCTATATTTTATTATTGACTTTATGACAAGTAGATATGAGATAGTGGGAAAAATGTTTATCTCATATATATAAGAAAGTCAAGATATGTTTAGCATTATTTTTTTATCTAGATTAAACCAATTGAGTATGTTACATATGGACATAATATCTTATGATTTGACACCCACTTATGTGGAATTGTCCAATGCCTATTATACTACTATATCACATATCATATTGGATTAAATCATGCTAAGATTGAATATAGTACAAGAGGTTATCTTTATAATTTATAGTTAAGCATTTCATTAATTTTTTGGAAAGGATGTATGTCATGATAACCTTGATGTCAAAGATTACATTTATGTAACCTTGGTAGGTAGAACTAATTGAGTTGCTTATGCTAACATTAGTATACATCTTTAATAAAAATGGTTTCTCATTATATTTGGTATTAATGTTATGTATTATAGATTTGTATGAATGTTAATGATGATTTATAATATGTTTTTCTATTACTTTGTGATATCATGAACATGATGGTTGATGTTATTCTTTATGAATAAATGAACATTTATATGTGATTATGAATTCAATATCACATATTAATAGAATTTTAATATTTATTATAGATCTAAGTTAATAGTGTTGTTCTTATAAGCAATTGTTTTGTAATTCCATCAACAAGAAACTACATAGCTACCCAAAACTTTAACATGGGACATATTAGGAAGGATGAGAAAATTAAGTAAGTTTAAGGGGCTTTAGAAGGTCTTGTTACACATATGTTGCATATAAAATTTATATTTTATGGGTGTGTGTTTGTGCAATGATACAAACCAAATTGTATACCTCAAAAGGGTAACATTCTTCCTTATAAAATCATTTAAGGGCAAATTTACCTAGATAAATATCAATAATTGACATAATATATTTTTTTAGATAACTCTAGTACATGTTCAAATATGATGTGAATTCATGTCATTAAGTAGAGAAAGGTGCTTTGAACGTAGTTTATTAAGAGTTTCAAGATTATTATTATTATTATTATTATTATTATTATTATTATTATTATTATTATTATTATTATTATTATTATTATTATTATTATTATTATTATGTTTTAGTGACATACTACATAATCACCCCTCTATATTGATTTTATATGCTTGTTATTTTTACAACCAAATCGAGCTTACATGTTCACATACATTTTTGTTAACATTTTATGATGTGTACATACATATATTATCTAAAATTGGGGGCATGTTACTTATTATCTCCACATGATATTTTAAAACATGATTTTGTGATTTATATATAAATTGGAGGCATATTTATTGTGTTCACTTACTCAAGACACATTTATCATTACACTTGGTACACATTATGTGTTGATATGTGTTATGAATTTTTCATATCCCTTAATTTATTATATTATTTAAGCCTTGACTCTTAGTATTACTTGATTACATAAAAGTGTCCTTAAATCTAAATAATTGAAAAAATAAAAAATAAAATTACACACACACATAGATAAAATTCAAATTATGGATGTATGCATGACATATTTTTATAGTATACATGATTGATTCATGTTATGTATCATAAACATGATGAATTAAATATCCATGTTCTATGCACATTTTTTCATAGTATATTTGAGTGGGATGTAGAACATACATGTTACATATGATACATGGAGATAAAAATGCATGATGTTGATTAAACCCAAGTGATATATTTCTACATTCATGACATGCATACACTAGGGGAATATAATATAATTTACATGTTATATATTTATATGCCATTATATTACTCATATTGATCTATTTAGACTATTTATACATAGATTTATCTTATGAATATTTTATAGGGTGATATTTTATATGGATATTAAACTTTTATATACTATATGATGACATAAATTAATTATGTGGAATCACAATGCTTGATCCTTTCCTATTTTATGTTACATTGTGTGATATATGACTACATTTATTATGTTTTGTCATGGTGTGCATTAGTGGTGTTGAGGATCCTTTGGACCATGTTATTTCAATGTGTGGTTGTGTTGGGTTAGATTTTAATCAAATCAAATCAATTTTTGAGTGATTATGCTCATCATGATCATGATATTATGTGTGTGGTTACATTTATTATTATATATAAGATTTATTCCATGATTTATATAATATATTTTTTTTTTATTTTTTTTTATGTTTCCATGATTTTTCTGATAAATTTACTATTTTTTTATTACTATGTGCCTAATTTCTATATCTTATTCACATGGCACTTGTATGCTCATTGACTTCAATTACATACCTTATATGTAAACTAGTAATCAAATATTTATATGGTGTTGTATGTTATCATGTTTTTGTGAATAATTGATATGATTACAATTTTATATATAACACAATATGTGCATAAATAATTTAATTTTATATGAGTAATTCATAGGATTCATCCCTCATATTTAATTGTGGGAATATAGTGGGCTTTCCCTAACGCTGATAGTGGATATTATGGGTCAAATTATGTGATTTGGATGAAATGTTTGGACAAATTTTGTAATATGTGATTCATATATAGGAAATTATGCATTAGTGTCAGGGGAAATTTATAGATTGTATGACATTATGAAATAGATAATATGGGTCATATTGAGTTGTTTTAATAAAATTTATTAGATCTATTAGATTGAAAAATAGATTACAGATTTCTATATCACTTTTTCATACATATGGATTTGGATTTTGAGCATCAATGTTGTTTATGAATATACATTTTTTGTTTACCTTGATTATTAAATTTTAATATGTAAGTAATTTGGATCTAAAATAAATCCATACTAGTTGATTCAAAATTTAAGTTTACATAGAACCTATTTTTGGGTTCTACCTCTAATATGAACCTATTTCAAGGTTCCACCTTTCCATAAGAACCTATTTATGGATTCTAAAAAATATTTTTGATGGTATTTAGAGGGGTATGGTTGAGGATTATGTGTTGCTTAACTTCAAGAACTTGTCCATATGTAATGTTATTTGAGGCATTAACAGTCCTCAAACCATGATTTTAGTAGTTGCATCTCCATGGGGCATAATCACCACATGGTATTATAAAAAAATATTTAAAATTATATATTTTATTATGTAACCTCAAGTATCATCATTCCTTAACCTATCAAATTTGATTGATTTAATGATATAAAATATTTCAAATTTTATATCATGAGTGGGAATTGATATATACATGTTTACTTGCAAGTTCCATGGATAAATATGACATTTATCTCATACATGATAACAACAAATATAATTAAATTAAGTACTATTTTTATTCATTTTATACTTTTAATTTAGAATTTTCAATACTAACTAGAATGATGGCATTTGTAGAAACCTAAATTTTGTATTAGATATTTAGAATTATCAAATTATATATATATATATATATATATATATATATATATATATATATATATATATATATAATGTGTATATACAAACTTGACTATTATGTACACATTTCTGTATCTATTTAACTATATATTGTATTAGCCGATAAAATTTGATATCACACACTCATGATTAATATATCCAAAAAATAACACTTCATAATCCTAATTAGAATATCATCATAATATAGATCAATTATTTTATCTCTCTAAAAAGGGTCAACAATATCATATGATTGTGGTTATCTTTAGTATATTCCTTATGTGAATATAATCCAAAGACCTTAAATTGTTATTTTTCAAATTCAAAGGTATCTCATTGATTGAACCAATCAAGTTTCATATGGTAGTTAAGGGTGAAATCCAAAATAGTCATATATAAATATAAATTAGACCTAAAGTCTTACATAAGTCTAAATTTATAAATCACTCACTTTCTACTTGATAAACATATTGAGAAATACATTTCCACTCTCTTGAGACATTAACCAAAATACATACATATTTAAAACATATTGAAAGAGCAGCCTTAGATCCAAGTCTAAATATAAAATATAGGTTTAAGTTTCATGTTTTCAAGTGTCATAACTTGAAGAATTTCATTTCATTCTATCATGATTGTGATGATACACATAGACACAAAAACATATATGTGAGATAAATATGGGTGGTTTGATCCCTATTTAGAGTATTTTAATGTAATAAATTCTCAATCACTCATTTGAGAGTGTTTGGGACTATCCAACCCATCTTTTTAACACTTTTTTCAAGTTAATATTGTGTAAAAAATGAATATATGGTTTGAAGGTATGGATAATATAAATTAGGATCTACATAGAGAGCCAAGGAAAATTAAACATGTATAAATCATATTTAAAAGCATAAGTAGTAACATGAAATAGAGAAAACAAGGATAATAAACAAGGACAATACCATAAGATAAAGGATAATGCAAGATTCCATAGATATCAAAGATTTGATGATTATGTTCTTATAGGTTTTGAGGTTATGTTTATTGACCTAAAAAATTATAAATTTATAAAATATTTATCATGAGGACCATGGCATAAATGCTAAGAATTATGAAATATGAATTAATTAAGTGCAATCCCTTCCCTCTTTGATTCTCAATTCTATATATATTAAGGGTAATATCAATCTACCATCTAAATTTCTATTTTTATGGCAGATTACCTAGTTTATAAAATATTAATTTCAATAGTGTTTTATAATTTAGATCATATAAATCTTAAAATAATTAAAATATAAAGAGAAAAACATTGTTAGGGACATTGTGTTACCACTTATGGTAGGGCCTATAGTAGTTTCTAATTGGTTCATTTAATTTTTTAAATACATGGGAATTTAAAATGTTATTATGATGTCCATAGATACATAAGATAAATTAAATACCATATTTGTTACATTAATTCTTGAATTATATCTATATAAACTAAGTGGTTATGACTCTGATTATTCCATTTGAGTATGAGATTTAACTAGAGCCATATAATCCACCTCCACAATGGCCAATTATACATCATGAACATGTTAATCATATAAGATAAAATTAGAGATAGGTAATAAATTTTTCTCAACTACTAATTCTCCAACATCTATTACATCAAAAATTTATTCAAGTTAAATAGGATTTACCTAGTCTATCACATCCTAAAATATTTATGCAAGCTTATTTGTGTATTCCAAAATTAAAACCAAAATATTGTCTTGGCATGAAAAGGAATAACAAATGTTACTATGGATACTATATATATGTAACATACACAAGATATTTTTTACCATGATAAAATTTGGCTATTTTATAGTGCATTAGTAATTATTTGATTCATATATACATACATATCTTACGCCTTTCACATGATGTGTGACATTCATATTAATAGATATATAACCTACATGTGAGAATCATATTTATGGGTTATTTGGTTATTAGGAATAGATAAATATGTTTCATACACAAATATATGAATGAAACCAATTAAATTTAGGGGCTACCTTTCTATACTAGGGACATGTACACATTGGGGGCATCTTTCTACACTTATAAAATAATATATTTCTATAATTTTCCATTGAAAATATTGAGTTACTTAGACTTTATATGGATATTTTCATTTTGTGTGTAATTTTTTGGGTGTTATATCTTCTATATATTTTTTTATGACATTGATTAATTATGCAAACTAGCAATTTTTATTCTTTACATGTTTGATGTTGTTGATTATTACATTTTTTTTAATAATTGATTTGTGTTACATTTAATGATATATTATTTAATCAATTATTTTTTATCATATCACATGTCATTTATTTCAAAATATCCTCTAGTACATATCATGTCCATGTTAGGTTGGAGTAAAGTAAGAGTTGAGTGATGTCTTGAGTGCTTATGTATTCATGATCATGATATTGTGTGCATATGTTTTTAGATACATATATTATCGTTGATGATCTTGGTTCCATAATTTATATCAAGTATTATCTTATTTTTTGAATGTCATGATTTATATCATACATCTAATATGTTTCTCATTACCACTTTCTATATTTTATCTACATGACACTTGTATGCCCATTGTCTTGGATTTCATGTTTCATATATACTTTAAAGATAAAATAATTATATTATGACATATATTATCATATTTTTGCTCATATTTTACATAATTATGTTATTGTATATATAAAAATTGATTCAAATATGTATTTATTTTGAGATGATTGGTTCATAGGATTCATCCCTTACCTCAAATGGGGGTATATAATAAGATTGTCTTATAGATTTAGGCCACAAAAAATATATAATTCATATTTTTTTATCATATTATGTGATTTATATAGGAGAGATGACAATATTAAGACACGTGTGAGGAATTATATATTATTTTGAGGAGTATTTAACATAGTTTATGACAATATAATATATATTATATGAGTCAGATTGAATAGAATTTATTAGATTTATTAGATTGAACATATTTTATTATATTAACTAGATTGAACAAGTTGAAAAATATATTATGGAATTTATATATCATTTTAAATAGAAAATGGATTAGATTTGGGGAATGATTAATTTTCACACACAACACTTTTCTATTTTATATATTGATTATTTATGGATAATAATGATAATACATATGCACTTTGGATCTAAAATGTACCTGCATTTCTTGATTTATAATTTAAATTTACATATGAACCTATTTAATGGTTCTAATAAAATATTTATGATGTTATTTATAGTAGTGTGGTTTAGGTTTTTATGGCACTCAAATTCTATAACATATCCATCTCTAATGGGGTTTGAAGAATTTATACTTATCACATAATGGTTTTAGTAGTGGAATTTAATTAGGGCATAAAAACATAACGGAATTATATAAATTAGTTAAAAAATTAGAATACTTATTCACATACCATTAGGTGTATTAATTTTTTGACTATTTAATTTTAACTAATTCAATGATCCACACAATTTTATATTTTATAACATGAGTGTAAACTTATGTATACATATTTCCTTATAGGTTTTTCATAGAAAATTTGGGGCATTTGGGCCATACCTTTGAATAAAAAGTGCAGTTAATAACATATACAAAACATCTCTTTCTTATCCTTTTAATCTAGAATTTTAAATAATAAACTAGAATGGGGCATTTTTAGATAAATAATTTTATTATTAGACACTTATAAACATCAATTTGACATATTTACATATTTAGACCTATAAATACACATTTGACTATTGTTCACACTTTATCCAATCCATCTACCATATTGTTACCTTGAATAAAACAATTTTTAATACAATTTTTAAAAATGAACGTAATATGTGAAATAACACTACATAATTCTAAGAAAATTATCTCTATATGTTTTTCTCTCCTAAGATAGTAACAACAATGGTTGGATAGTTATAGTTTGTTTTAGTTATCTAACCCTGTTAGTAGTGTCTAATATTAACTAAATAATTCTTTAAAAAAAAAAATGCTCCATAAAAAAACATATATATGTTGCATAGTCTATCTTGGTGTTTTTGCCTAAGACCTATACGCTATCATTCCAAATTACATATCTAGTGAAGATCTTCCCTATGCCATCATATCACAAGTAAAATTACTCTCACACTCACTTGAGGCATAAAGTATAGCAACCAATATGAGTCAAGGTTATTTACCAATGATGTTTTCCTAAGTAAGCTAGACAAATTGATCCAGGTTACTCCTACTCATTTATATCAAGCCTAGACTCATATATTCTTCAATTACCACACATCTAAAATTATGATAGCATAATAGACTAACTCATCTATAATTTAGTTTAAAATGAATAGTAAACAAAAAATTGACATATGAACTCCATATTATAATGTCATATTGGAAATAAGATTGTATCAATAACCATATGGGAAGGAATTTACACTAGAGTGGGGTACATGTATCAGCCATATAATCTTAATGTAAGAAAATTTCCATAATTATTTTCCTCACAATAATAATGATAACCAAAGCCATGATAACTATCAACCATCTCCTTGATCTTATAATAAGATGATTATTTATAGGGATAAAGGGGATTGAGATGGAAATTGACATCGATCTTGTTTGAAATGTTAACTCTCCCTCCTATTTTTAATATTGATATCTCACCATTAATAAAAACATTAAGATTATGAAAATATCCTCTACCATTAATATTTATTTATTTTATCATTCGATAACTACCATACTCTTTACATTTCTCATCATGGTCGAGGGTATTTAAAATGTGATATGCCTAGATATCATGTCCTATCTGAGTGTACTATGAGTTGATGGGATATTAGTGGCCTTTTAGTGTATGTTCTCTCTAATTATCCCTCATAAATGACATGATCATTATAAAATGTGAGCTCCATTATCTAGGGTCAACAATCTAGTTATGTGAATAATTTTTAAAGAGTCATATAAAAATACAAATTAATACTAAGGTCTTATTCATGTGACTATCACATTGAAACTCACTTGAAATATTGATAAATACATTATCACTCTCCTCATACAGTAAAATAAAGTAATACACATCCTAAGACACTTAAATTAGTTTTTTTAAAGCCATGTTTGAATACAAAACATTAGTCAACTTTTCACGTTCACAAGTGTTGAAATCCAAGCATTGTATCACAATTTAACATGATCACAATGACATGCACAATTACATAGGTGGGAGAAATATATATTACATTTGAACCATATTTATATTATTATAATATTTAAAACACATATATCACTTAGTAAGAGTGATTGGGCCTATCCAAACCATTTATATAACCCAATTTTATAAGTCGATCTTTTATTCAAAGTGTAATTAGGTTTCAAGGAAATGAGATGAAAATAAAAAGTAGACACATGATACCGAGGGAATAAAAATGTTTATAAATCATTAAAATTACCAATAATTGGTATATAAGGTGTAATATAATCACAAATTCAGCTTAGATAGTACCAACAAATCTTGAATAGTGTCAATTTCTATGGGGGACTAAGCTTCGCCAATAGTGTATATGTAAATTTTTAGGTCTTGTTTCTTGATTTGAGTAATTACATAGATTAATAAGGTAATTTTTAGAAACTATGGTTTAGGTAATGATAAATATCTATCATAAATTAGCTATGCATTTATTTTATCTTGTCTTTTAAATTTTAAAATTATAAAAGGTAATCTCAATCTCTCTTTTACATTCATATTTGTATGGTAAATTCCATATTTTTAATTATCTATATTTCCATATTTTTATATTATTTATAATTAATTAATCACATGTATGAATATAATTAAAATAATTTAAGATTATAAATATGCATTTGATAGTTTTTGTATTACTTGAATCTTTATCATATTTGTTTCTCTTTAATCGATACTTACTATTCAAATTCATTTAGGAGGCTTGTATATAGTCTTATATAATTTGAATTAGGGAACTATTGGTAAGGTAGTTGGATAAAAAAAATATGGATAAGATATAAAAACATGCCCAAATAATGAAGAAAAAATAAAAATGGATAAAGGGTCATAAAATACCAATGGGTCACAATACACATACCACTAATTGTGATATAATCAAAAACACTAAAGGAAGACGAGAGGATGGGATCTCCAAGAAAAATAACACCAAAGAGAGAGAAAAGAGAATAAATGACCATGTCAAGAATAATGATAAAGAGACAGATGGATAGAGAGAAAAAACATGAAAAAATAATTCCATCAAGTATCTAATATGAATACATGATCCATATACACAAAATCCTAATAAAAATAGAAAATCTTGAGCATTATACAAAATTTAGGTGTACATAATTCCACAATTTTATGTGTTTTTTTAATGATGCATGTTTGTGTTAAATTAAAAACTAAGAACACAACTAAATATTACCTGATAGGGATGGGAGGTGAATTATAAATTTATGGATTGGGTGCACCCACACTCTAGGTAATAAATTTTATGAATTGCAAGTGAATGAAAATGAAAACAAGTATTAAATGTCATGATAAAAAAATAATAAATATAAAATGAAAAATAAGTGAAGTAATGAATTCACCAAGTGGTACACATAATGTATTTCACCATTAGGAAATTTTGTATTAAATCTAAAAATTAGAAATTGGGTATTGATGATTTTAATATGGAACGTTTAAACCTTAAAGGTATTTAGAGTGAATCATGGAAAATAATGTACAATTATTTATTAGGGAAGTAGGAAGCGGGTGCTTATTGATACTTATTGATAATTTTTTTTGTAAATAATAGTTATAAAATATGAATTATTAATTGGAAATACAATATTTAGACCCCTATTTTTAGGTGAGCGATTGTATAGGATCCTACATACCACTCATAAAAATAAGGAGTCATGTGTGTTATGTTTTATTATATAATATACCCAAATCTATTGAGATGTTTGATAATACATTTGTAAACACATATAGGTAAGGATAAAATATATCATCATGTAAAGCTCAATAGTAATGTATGACTTATGAAATAAATAGGTGATCAAGAGTGAGGATAGATTTTTTTACCCACTATAAGTAATATGATATAAAAATAATATGCCTATTTGAAATCATATATAATAAATGTCATTTTGTAAATATTATAGACACCCATTACATTTATACGATAATGTCATATAGGGAATAACAATTGAGGGGAAATGAATATGCCCCCATAATACTTGGTGTGGAGGTCTAAATATATGTACCTACTATAGGATAATTCCCCAATATGAACAAGGTATGGAAATAGATGTATTAAATTTGATATTCATAATTTTACTAAGTTTAAGGAGGAATATGTTATGTCATTATATAATAAAAGTAGGATCAATAGTAACATGGGTGTAATATTATCCATAGTCATATGATAGGATGAATGAATCACTTTTAGGAGGTATAGATATGATTCCCGTAGAGTCAATGTAACAATCGTAATAGTCCTAAAATGTGTGGGTAGGATTCCCCAAATGGAAAGATAGATATAGATATAATTATTAAATATTAGAGAATCATGATGCTTGAAAAGGAAATAAGCAAACTATTGAGAATTTAGTATCAATGTAATAGAAAAATTTCCTCATTAGAGTAATATGTAATCAGTGAAAAACATGACTAATGTGTAAATACAATAACCAAAATCGTAATATATGAATAGTGTGGAGTGATGATTACATGTATAATAAACTAATGTAAAATAATCTAATATGACACCTTACCCTTTCAATGCAATAGTATGTTAGATTAGTCTCACATGGAGTGTGATAATATCATGGTCAAATAAGGAGTAATAATTTGTATCTCTAGAAGTGATAACCATGGGAAAATAATGCTAGAAATATTATAACATAAGATCACTAAAGAATAAATAAGAACCAATAAATTTATTATAAAAGTGCAATAAATTCCATAAAATAGTAAAAATTGTCATTTTTTAGTAAAATTGTATCATTATTTATATCAATAGGTGAAATGATATCACCAAATCGTAGGATACGTATGTATAGGAAGGATTTTTTAAAGCATATTTATAATTTTTTAGGTATATGATATAAAATAATTATGAAAAAAATTCATTTTATAATTTTCACTTGTATATTTTTTTAATTTTGAGATCTAATATTTTTAATATATTGGTTAGATGATATTTTATTCACACCAAATAGGAGCACATGAGGGTACATGTCACTACCACATAGGAGATTGACTTGGTGGTAATTATTTTTGAGTTTTTTAATCTTTTTTTAGAATACAACTATAAAATATGCTTCAAATTATTTTGATGTATCTTGGAGTTATTTAGGAAACCTATAAACTTCAACCTATTTTCACCAATTGTGACACCTATCAACAAATTCTAACCCTTACACATTGATTGTGTCCCCTAGTTTTTGAATCTTCTATAATTATTCTCACCTGATGTATTTGATTAAAAACATGTAAGTATTTTGACCTTTTTTTATTGATTATGACCCATGGTGGTCTATTTTTTACCCAAGACATTTTTTACTAAATATGCACTAGTTTTTGTGACTTGTAATTTTTTCTTATTTTTCCTCTTTCTCTATATCCCTACACACAAACATATTGAATTCATGATAATATTTATCTAAAAAATATTTGACATAACTATGTAATTAAATATATGTAATATCTAATTATTAATGGTGTAGACTAAGATTGAGTGGATTCTCTAAGATTCAATTACATTGGATGAATTATGTTTGTGTTTTATTATAATCCATTAATTATTAATTTGGAATATTTTGGGGACTTTGATAATTGTATGTAATGCTTTCTCATATGTGAGATAAATTTTACACTAAAGGATTTGTGGTACATATTTTATATACTGATCAATGGCCATTATGTATGGGTATGTAATTTGACATGGGATAAGATATGATAATCCATGAGATACAAGATGGAAGGTCAATAGGGTAAAAATCAACTAGGTTAAAAAATTGGTTTGGTTTATATAGTGAGAGGTTATGGTTTATGTTTTAATTTCTTTTATAGATCCTTATAGTCATTTTCATAGTAGTTGATGCTAGTGGTTGTTTTGCATAATATCATCTGAGGCTAATCATAAAGGACATGGATGACCATGGTAGAATGAATTATTACATTAAATATATGTTAGACCACATATTCATTGATTTATAAATTTATAATCAATATAGAGGTTGCAGAGGCTTGGTAGTCAAAGCATTATGATAGTTTTGGGAATGAAAGAATATCATTATAATTCAAACACAAAGGCTACTAGTTGGATGATGGAAACTAATGTTTGCATATGCTGCATGATGGGTGTACCCTTGTTCATGGAGATTACATGGTTGATAAATGACAATGTTTAGGTAAATTTTGAACTGACTAAATATAGAATATATTATTTGGTGACCCTATATGGGGATCCTAAATGGGCCAAGTATGCCCATATGATGAGATTCATCATAGTGAGATTATGTTAATTATATAAACATGGATATATTGATAGGTTTAAATTTGATAAAGTTAATATTTAGTGAGGAGTGTGATATGATTTTCAACTAGCACCAAGTATGACAACACTTGGTGAATGATCCATTTATATGGGTTGTTGATTTTTGTTTCATAAGACCTATTATGATATAGGTCACAAATTATAAGGATATATATGAAACCATAAAAAAAATTAGGTTAAATGATGATATGACAAAAATATTATATACAACATGGTGGGTAAAATACCAACTATTAACAATGTTCTCACCAATGATAATGGTATAAAATATTGTGATGATAATGTTGGATATAGAGAGGTTACAAATGTGATATATAGAGGAAATAGAGTGAAACAAGGGAAATGGTATTATTAGGCATGATTATATTAGATTTATCTCCCATATATAATACTAAATATGTGTAAAATTTGTTTGTAAAATTTTATAATATATACATCAATTACTTTTCCATGTTTTCATTATTATTTCATGTGTTTTGTAATGTCTACACAAGAATCTTATTATTTTTTTAGTCGTGCATTTTTTTATTTAAACATTCCTTATGTGTAGGGTCCTTTATATAGGGCCACTTTTCATGTGAGATATTTTACATATATTTTTATCACATGGATCGTATAAGTATAATATTATTTATAGAGGATAAAAGATAATGTGATGTAGAGGATATGGTGAGATAATTTTAGGGTCACATATGATATTTAAAATCATAAATAGGTACAAGATGATAAAATATGATCCCTCTTAGAGATATTATAGAATAAACATTATCAACCTAGTTTACTATGTTGTAAGAGGCACATACATAGATTCAAACTCAAACTCATATAGCATATTAAGAGGCATTAGAGGATATATATCATTAATATAGTGCTAAATCTCCATATATGACTATGTAAGTAGTCTCAAATGTAGTTTATATTAGTATATCTAGGTGTATGGTTAGAGAGAAAGATAAAGACCCTGATATGGATGATCACTCTCTACCTCATCATTCGAGACATTTAGATGTATGATGTATCTATTTTTCATGTGATTTTTTTTCACATGTGTACATGTATGTGTATATATATATTTAATATCATAATTTATGAAATAAATTTATATGTATTTTTTGAAAATGGACATATGTAATGAAATATTAATAAAACAAGTAAAACGTAAAGTCAGAATATAAATTAATATACATGATGATAAAGGGCATAAGTTAAAAAATATAACATTTATGTTTATGCTTTATAATATGTGTGAGAGTAGAATGATAAAAATAGACAATTTGCATAGTTAAATGCATCTTAATCTTAGGTAAAATAGAATATGTTTATAACTAATCATGGTTACTAAATCTGAATCTATAGTATATTGAAATGTTTTTATGATATCAAACTTTATTGGATATGTATACAAATAAATTATCTACTTATTTTTAATTATTTTATATAGTGATATAATTTTTGATAGACATATATTTATGAATCCATTTTATTTTATCTATACATTCAATGGTATCCATATTGTTTTTTTATAAAAAATTATTTTGATTTTGATTTACCATTTAATTAAAACTTTACCAGATTGAAAGTCAAAATATATATGATCAGAAGTACTATCAAGTATATCATTCATTAATTGTATCCATGCAACACTTAATATGAAATTGTATTTCATCAAATTAAGTAGAATCAGAATAATTTTGGACATTTTTGGGGATTGGTAAAAAAATATAATTTAATAAATTCCAATGTGTCATTTTCAAGAAAATTAGGTGATTTTTAGTTAAGTTTTCAATATCATTTTCAAGTGATTTAAGGAAATGAATTATACATATATTGAATTGATATTTAACATATACCATAATACATTTCATTTGTTTTCATTTGATGAAAATGCTAATGATAAAAGGTTCTACATGTGAATAAAGTCTTTGAAATATCAATGGGAACCATGATTATCACATTTTTATTATTGGTTAATTATTTATTAAGAGATATAACATTATATTGTATGGATTTATGAAGATGAGAGGGTGCATTTGTATCAGGTGAAATTTTAAAAGGCATAAAATCTCAATATCACCACTCTCGATAAGTTTTTGAATTTTGTTTTTCAAATAAAAAAGTGAATTTTTTGAATGGAAAATGATTTAATGGTAATCATAATAGTACTTATAATTAAATATGAATGGTTCATGAGTCATATAATTATGTCTAACAAAATGTAGTACAATCATATTTATATCAATAATTGTTTTAAATAATGCATTAGTAATAACCTTGATTTGAAGATATGGTCATGATACACTAAGGGATGGTATATTATTTGTTGTATGTGTCACCATTGTTCTATACAATATTATATGTTATTTATTATTATAAAAAATAATTTTATTGGAAAGTTGAGTAGCATGTGTAATATCACAATGAAAAGTATTAATCTCATAACTAATAATTTTTTATTATCCAAGATTGTTATCTAGTTTCACCGACCAAATGAAAAGACAATAAAAAATACAACTCCAAAAGGATTTTATATCACACACACACACACACACACACACACACACACACACACACACACACACACACACACACACACACACACACACACACACACACACACACACACACACACACACACACACACAAAGGGATGGTATATTATTTGTTGTATGTGTCACCATTGTTCTATACAATATTATATGTTATTTATTATTATAAAAAATAATTTTATTGGAAAGTTGAGTAGCATGTGTAATATCACAATGAAAAGTATTAATCTCATAACTAATAATTTTTTATTATCCAAGATTGTTATCTAGTTTCACCGACCAAATGAAAAGACAATAAAAAATACAACTCCAAAAGGATTTTATATCACTCACACACACACACACGCACACACACACACAGACACACACACACACACACACACACACACACACACACACACACACACACACACCCCCCCCCCCCCCCCCCCCCCCCCCGCCCACACACACACACACACACACACACACGTATGTATGTATGTATGTTCTAAAATCCTTTTGTAAATACATAATTTTAAATCATATATTCATTTAGTCCATGAAACTAGAGAATGAGCTAGAAAAATAAAATTTTATTAGTTATGAGATTCATACTTCCCATGATGCTATTAAAAATTCTACTCCAAGCTTCAATATAATCCATAGTCATAGTAGTAAGTAAACTTACTACAAATTACACACACACACGTTAGTTAATAAAGCAAACAATGCATATTACCCTTAAAGCTAAAAATATAAGCATGTATAGGCTCATGCTTGCCTTGATATAAAGATGGAATTTTATAAAATGTAGTTTGTGATCCCTTATTATTAATAAATTATGATAATAAAATGCATGGAATAAATACAGATATTATGAAACCAATATAAATCATGACTCTTTGAGATTATAGGAAATATTTTAATAAATATTTTATCATAGGTACCATATTTCCTAAAATATTCACAAAATTAATTCTGATTTAAATAGGTATTTCCAAACCCATCAAATATTGAGAATTTAGTAATATTAAAATCACAATAGAGAGGAACATAAAATCATTTTTTGTCTTTGTCTTGAGATTATGAGAAAAAGGGTGTTAGTATTAACTTCCTTCTTCTTCCTCTCTCAATACTCACATTATCTTTCACCACATTTTGATCTTGATCTTCAATAATTATCTCTTGTTGTTTAACATATACCTTATATTGTTCTTCATCTACTCATTATTTTATTGTTAAGAAATTTCAAATTAGGTTATGTCTTTGGTCCCTTAACTGTTTATAAATGACCAATTGAATCGAATACTAAGGGGACAAATATTTTGGATTTTCATTTTGATATTCAACCATCTTTAATACCATATTCAAATAAAATTTTGGTACATTCACCCTTCTTCCCTACATAAATAAATTCAATAATTTAAAGATAATTTCATACAAAATTAAATTTATACCTTCACAAGTAAATTCATTGATGATTTAGGGGGAAAATTATAACCAAATAAGGGGTAATGATGAACAAAGTGTACCTTGATATGAGAATTCAAACTATTATTCTTCTATGTAAAATATGTCTATTTCCATAATGACATTATATTTCCCTTGTTTTAGTTCCCATGTGAATGATAATCCATTGAATTCTTATATAAATTATTCAATCACCTCGAATTGTATCCATTTGATAGTGGCTACATCATTCATAAATATCTTTGTAAAATTTAAGGCAATTTCATCATCATACCTTATTAGATTTTCAAAATAGTCCACCCATATTACATCTTGGAATATGTTTTAAATACATATTATTTATTGTAATGATGTGAGATCTATAGGTTATTATCTAAGCACATCTCCTCCCATTTTCACCTAATTTTTTTTTCAATAGAGGATGGTTTTGGCTAGTTAGTCAAAATAGAGGGTTTTACTATGAGATAAATTATAATGGCATTTGATGTTTATTACCACATAATTTCATATTTTAATTCCCCACATATCCTCACTAATCATTAATTTTCCCCAATTACACATTTTATTTTCTACAATTTTTGTAATGGGACATTCCATGTACCCATATCATTTATTTGAATCATGTATATTTCCATATAATTCACCCATAGATGATAAAGTACTCATCTTAAAATTACTAACTTAATTATGTTAAATTGTGAAAAAAGGAATGATATAATTTGATGGGATGGATTTATGGAAGAAAAGTTTGATGTGACAATTTTTATCAAAAGGAAATAATTAGCCACAGGTTGAACCCATAACCTTAGGTGTAGTACTTGAATATGCATGTTTACATAACTATAAATTTTTATATGAAAAAAACATTATAATTTTTAGAAAAATATTTAATCATTACCTTCTTACACACTTTTTTAATAATAATGTTGCATGTTTTTTTGTTGATGATGACTAAAGCATGTTTTATATCTTTTGGAGTAGCCATGTATGATGTAGTGAAGACATTTTTATTTTCTAGAATGAAGATTGAAAATTCTAAATGGAATGGATTGGTCTTATAAAATTATAAGTGGATATAGTTAGATAAATACCACTTCCTATAGAAAAAAAATATAATTTTCCTAAAGCAAAACTTACATCTTTCTAGAGAAGGTTTATAACAAGTATGCTTTAGATGGACTAGTTGCAAGTGACTATTTGAAGGGTAATACCACTTTTTGATGTAAATCTCCTACTGGTATTGACTCTAATTGGCCTTCTGACATGATTATATAGAGGTTTGATAGGTCTAATTTATCTATGATAATATTGATGGGGCTTCTAAGTCAAGTAGATGTGTTTTGAAACTGGTAAGATAAGCATACAATATTATAAGTGAAAACCAATAACATTTTTGAGGGAATTTTAGTAGTTTATTAGCATTCAATGGAAACTAAGTGTTATTATAAGTAATCCTATCTAGATTAAATTATTGAATTTAGCCTTCATGTACATCCTACCATCATTTTGGATCATCTATAATCATCTTTTAATATTTTCTAGGTAACCCATAACAACTTTTACATAACCTATAGCAAATAAAATGCAACCTGTAGCATCAAAATATATCCAATAGATGACTTATATATTTATCTATAGAATTTATATAAGGCTATTAAAGGTATTATGATTTTAAGATCAAAGGTAAGAATGAAAAAAATTATTTCTCTCTCTATTCTTTTTCTTTTTTCCCTTGATCAATCAATAAGCTATTTTTATCAAGATTTGATGCAACCAATAGTCAACTAGTAAAATAATTTTTTTGATAAGGGATATCAACAATGCCCAAACATTTTCAATGTTTAAATTGTTTTGTGTGTGTTTTTTTAAATTGCGACTATCTAAGAAACTAGTTGTACATTTAAATTTTTTATCATCCCCCAACCATCCAAAAAACTAATAGGTTTGCCAACACTATGATATATTTATTACCCCTTATTCAAGGAAATGAAGGGAGAGTTGTAATTCCAAATTTTATGTTTAAACATTATATTCTAAGGACTAAGGATTGAAAAGAATGTGCTCATACACTATCTTAGAAATTTATATATCCATGTGAGGTCTTTCCTCTTTGATGATATTTCATATGAAATATTCATTTAAAGTAGATGCTTTTATATATTTATATGATGACCATTATATAATAAATAAAATATTAGTGGACATATTTTTTTAGATTGACTACTCTATTTTCAAACACTTTATCTATCACATAAGGACTTAGCCATCTTATTCTCAATTTTCCTTTGTGGTTATTTTAATTGAAATCATAAAGTAGGGCCCAATCACTTGGTTTAAATTTTCTTGTATTGATGAATTTACCATGCCATAAAAAATTTATTTGATGAATCATTATAGTATGTTGTAATGTTTCCCTCTAGAATTCATCTAAGGTATTAAGCTAAATTATTCTTTCCTTTTATGCTGGAGTCAATCCTAGGCCATGTTTTAGGGTATTTATCATGGTTTTGAGCTCAAATTATATGGGGAGAACAAATTTATTTCCATAGACCAACTTATATCATGTAAAACTTATTTTAGCCTTTCATATTATTTGGTATTACCATAAAAATTCAAGATGTGTCACCCAATATCGATGGTGTATTATTATTATTTTGGTGAGAATATATTCCAATTCATTATTTATGATCTCAAATTGGCCATTATATTAAGGATTATAGGGAGTATAAATTTTGTGTTGGATCTCATATTTATGAACAAGGGATATAATTAGATCAGATATGAATTGTGGTCTTTGATCTATAACTATTTATGTTGGTACTATGTATCTTGTGAAGATATTATCATAGATTAGTTCTATAAATTTCCCATCTCTTACATATGTTAATAATTTAAATTATACACATTTGGTTAATTAATTTTTACATACCAACATATAGTATTTGTTATCATAATTTGGGTCTATTAGGCTAACAAATCAATCCCCCACTTATCAAAATACTCCAAAATAGAGGGCATATATGATCACATATCTATGTATGGTGGCCCATTAGTAACTTGTATTCAATATCTTAGATTTTTGCTCTGGGTAATAAAATTTCCCTTATAGGGTTCATGATGACATGCTTAGATGCTCTAAAATACTTTTTCCTCCCTTATACATCAATGCCTCATTAGATGAGGCCCTATGTAAAATATATACCTTGATATCTATAAGCATGGACCAATTTTCATCACCAAGTGGTTTCTTTATTTTGCAATTATATGTTATGGTATCAAACCTACAACCACATAGTTAACAATGTCTATAAACCAAGGATTATTAATTGACAAATAAAAAATATGTTCATTTATAAAATAATTATATACTATAAAACCATTAAATGAATATGTTAGTTGTGATAAATTTTTTGAAACTACAATACCCTTATTGGGTCTATCTACTATATTGACTTCAAATTCCTACAAAACTAATAACCATTTAATTATGAAGCCACTATCTATTTGTTTATTCATTAAATAGCTAATTAAAACATGGTTAGTGTGGATAAAACTAACATAACATATAATGTAAATGCTAAATTTATTTATGGCATATATAATTATAAGGAATTATTTTTATTTCATGGTGTAGTTAAGCTCTGATCCTTCAATATTTTTTTTAATAATGTAAATGGCATAACTTAAGGATCCTTCCCTTTTTACAAGGACAACTCCTAACATGATATTATAAGAAAATATATGGATGTGTAAGGGTAAATTGAATTATATTACTCACAACACTAGTGCTTATATTAGTATTATTTTAGGTCTTGTAAAGTTTATTCACATGAAACAATCCATATAAAGTCAACATCTTTATCAATTAAAAAAAATAAAGGTGTTTCTATTTTTTTAAATCCTTAATAAATTAATGATAGTAACTAGAATTTACTATAAAAATTGAACATCAATTTGTTTTTGTGGAGTTGGTAAGTTTTTTATTACATCTATCTTAGAAGGATCTACCTCTATTATAGTGGGCAATATATGGTAGCCTAGTAAAATACCTTATCTCATCAACATATAAATTTTTTCATGACTTAGAGACAACTGATTATCTTAAAAATGTTGAATTATTTTCCCAATATTCTTGATGGATTATTAATGTGTCCTCATAAATAGTGAAGTCTTCCATGTATACTTCTACACAATCATGGATTAGATCAAAAAATGCTCTAAACAACCCTTAGAATGTAGTTGTAGCATTAAATAATTCAAATGGTATTATGAAGTATGTATAGGCACACAAAGGACATGTGAATTTACTTTTTTATTGGTCCTAAGAAGCTATACTGATCTAGTTATAAATACTAAACCCATCAATAAAAGATAAATATTTTTTTCTTTCTAATGTGTCAAGTATTTGGTCAATGAATGGAAAAGGAAAGTGATCTTTCCTCGTGGCTACATTGAGATATATATACAAGATACAAATATGAAATTTTACTCCCTTATTTTTCATAATAATAAGGTTTGATACCCACTTGATATAAAATATAGGTTAAGATAAATCATACATCTAGGAGTTTTTATATCACTATGTCTTTGATAATAGGATTCAACTGTATGTGTGGTTGGTGGATGTGTTTGCATTCCTACTTGACATATATGTGGTGGGTTCATATATTAGATCATATGGATCTTATGTCATGTTATTCCCATGTGAATTTAGTTTTATGCCTTCAAAGCATTGATCATAACTGAGTTTCTTGTTCAAAATATAGCTTATTATTAATGTTGAGGAGGAATATAGGTAGGATTTATACTTATTTGTACAAAGACACCATGTATTATATGATTCCAAAAAATAGGATGAGGCTAAAATGTTATGTTATCTATTGATGAATTTTTTTAATATCTCCCCTAACATTCATGGTTTCTTCCATTAGAAAGATATAAGAGAGGGGGCACAGTAGGCATTGTAATAGGTTATCTATGTGTATACATATTTGATGGAATTTTGTAAGACATTTTAAATGATTGTCATTATATCATCATCTTCATATTTAAAATGTGGGTTTCATTAAATCATAATAAAAATTTATAATGAGTATTGTTCATTATCCATGAATCATATATAACATTATTATTATTCACATGAAGGTTGGTTTGGTGGATATATAACTAGTTTATTT